>CM055118.1:669527047-669989547 GCA_029206835.1 Rana muscosa
GTGTGTAATGAATCTAAAATATATGAAAGTCTAATGTTTATCAGTACATTACAGAAAATAATGAACTTTATCACAATATGCTAATTTTTTGAGAAGGACCTGTATATATATATATATATATACACACACACACACACACACACACACACACACATATATTATACACACACACGCACACACACAGTATATATGTCTGGGATTAGGTTTTACATTGCATGACTTGGCAGAATAAAACTTTATACACTCAATAAATAAATTCTGCCGTTTTAAAAAGGTCAAGGTCACATAACTAACTATTGTGATGTTTCAAAAAGAAAGCAAATCCTTCCCAGGGACCCATCATACTCTTTAACTAATGGCAGGGAATTGTAGAAAATCAATGTTCTCAGCATACATTGATCTTAAGCACTGCATCTGTTCCAACAAAAAACACACGCTCTTTAACATGCACTGCTTGTGTCTGTAAGCAGTGCAACCAGCAAGGAAAACAATACCTCTGTTAGTAGTGCATTATTTAAGCCGTTCAGCTGCTGAAATGTAATCTGCACAACACAAGAGCAATAATTAAAATCACTGAGCATTTCAGTTGTTTTAGATGAAAAGGGCCAAAACTAGCATTTCCAAGCTGGCACTTCAATTTTTTTCTAAGCCAATTACATTTAGCAAAGAAAGAAAATGGCATGCTTGCACGATACATTACAAAAAAAAAAAATGTATATTGGAAATCATAATGAGATTGGTTTATCTATAACGCCAATAGAGCAAGGCAGTGAATAACAGGAGCAATAGGACATACAGTATTATAGGACAGTGCAGCTTGGTTCACAGATCCCTTGGTGTTTAAAAGTATCCCTTGCCTCTTACTTTTATATTCTGCAAATGTGTTGAAGCTGAGCTCCAGGTGATAAAAAATGATTGCAGTTATGCTCACCTAATAAACCGATTAAAAGAATTTAAAATGCAACTACCTAAAAGTGATTTGATATCCCGGTCTAATTGGCATTTTTTTCATGAAATACAGATTTATTTTTGTACATTCTTTAACCACTTCAATACCAGGCACTTACCGCCATTCCTGCCCAAGCCAATTTTCAGCTTTCTGCGCTGTCACTGTTTAAATGACAATTGCCCATCATGCTACACTGTAGCCAAACAGAATTTTTATAATTTTGTCCCCACAAATAGAGCTTTCTTTTGGTGGTATTTGATCACCTCTGCGGTTTTTATTTTTTGATAAACAAATAAAAAAAACAAAAAAAATTTCGAAAAAAAATAAGTTTTGCTTTGGTTATAAAATGTTGTAAATAAGCAAGTTTTCTCCTTCACTGATGTGCACTGATAAGGCGGCAACAATGAGTGGGCACCGACGATGGGCACTGATAAGCAGCACTGATATGATGGGCATAGATAGGCGGCACTGAAAAGCTGCAAAGATGGGTACTTACGGGTGGCATTGATAGGCGGCACTGCTGGGCATCCCTGGTGGCACTGGTAGGCACTGTGAGTGGGCATTGATTGGCAGCTGCCTGGGCACCGATTTTTATTTCCCTGGTGGTCTAGTGTGGATGGCCATCCTGGTGGTCCTGGGCGGCATGATGGTGGTCCTGGGTGGGATCCGAGGAGGGGCTGCACTGAATACACAATCAGCACAGACCCCCCGTCAGGAGAGCAGCCGATCGTCTCTCTTCTACTCGCGTCTATCAGATGCAAGTGAGGAAAAGCCGATCAAAGGCTATTCCTGTTTACATCTTGGTCAGCCGTGATTGGACGTCGGAGGCTCTTTACTGAGATCAGTGTAGCGGTGTGTCAGACTGACACACCGCACCACCGATCGCTGTGATGCGTGCCCCCATGGGCGGCTGTTATCCTGCTTGACGTCATATGACGTCCAGTCAGGATAACGCAAACACCGCCCGGCCATCATTTTGCTATAGGCCGGGTGGGAAGTGGTTAAGCTTTTATACAAGTTGTGACATCATTAACAGGAATGAAGTTAGTAAGCGTCCAGGAATACAATGCAGAATTCATAGGATATGAAGGTTCTAGTCAGATATCACTAAAGGCTCAATGTAGGTTTGAGAGTTAAAGAAATGATCCGTTTAAGCTTTATGTCAGGGGTGCCCAACCAGTGGTCCGTGGGCCACATGTGGCCCACGGAGCCCTCCAATGCGGCCCGCGACCTCCTGCTCTTGGATAGAATAGAATACTATTATTAAAGGTCAGTTTATTTCTAAAATCACAGTGTATATATGGGCATATCTTTTCTGCAGTGGTTACTGGGCTGCTTTCAAACTGATCCGCAGGTGCAGAGCAGTTTACCTGCGGGTTACCTGCACTGAGCCATAGACTTCTGTTATTACCTGCGAGTTTGAGCTTTCTGAAAGTGCACCAAACCTGCAAAATATAATTGAAGTCTATTGCAAAGTGCAGGAAAGCCAAAGTTACACTGCGTTGCACCCGTGGTGCGTGTAAACCGCAGCGCATCAGTGTGAAAGCAGCCTTGGGCCCCTTTCACACGGTCAGTTCGACAGTCTGACCAATTGGACCTTTCATTCACCTCTAAGTAGTGGCAGACATAAACCGACTTGTGTTCTACCTCCAATACGATCCGCTAAAAAGTATCGTGGGCTGTGTCCGTGTCCGCTCTGGATATGCAGAGCAGACACAGACATGCCATCCACCCACTCCCCTCATTGTGGCCCGCGACCGGTTACCAAGTCGCTTAAGTGGCCCTTGCTCTTCAAAAGGTTGGGCACCCCTGCTTTATGTGAATAGATCCAGACATTTCTTTTGCAGAGGGGTAGGGAGCTTAAGGTGTTTTGTAATGCCAAATATATTGTAACCTGTGTAACCAAGCATCTTTATAAAGAGCCGCTTGAAGTTAAAATACAAATTTTACCAGTTTCCTTTCTTTGTGCTGCCGATCTCCTCCATGCTCTTTCTGCAACTTACTGTCCACATACACTTGCTCCAGTGTCAGCTGAACATCACACTGGTAGCTTCTCTGGTCCGGATTCCTAATAGTTGTGTAAATATGTGTTCCTTCAAAATCTGCTTTTATCTGCAGTTCTTGCTGTTCTACTTAGAGTCGACCAAATGGTTTCTTAACTAGGCCCCATGGTGCGACGCCGCTCCTGGAGTCACTTCCGGGTATTGTGGGCTCCGGTGCTGTGATTGCCACGTGGGAGTCGCTGGTAACGGCACACTAGCTGAAGCAACAGCACAAATGTGCCATTGCTTCAGTGCGCATGTGCCGATGACGTCCCTGATATAGAGGATATCTCTTAAACCGTGCGACCAAAATCGCATGAGTTTCAAGTCGCGGCAGTGTGAAAGTGGCCTATATCTCAGAATGTGCTCATTTTGATAAGTGGTTTCCACTGAAGATTACCTCTGCCTATAAATTTTTCCATCGTATGCTCAAGTTTGTGACAGGTTTGTGCCAAGAGTAGGATGTGCACTTTTAGTAGCCCCTTAACATTAGAACAAAACATGCATATCAGTAGGATCATTCATATCATAAGTAAGCAAAGAACAATAAATAATTAAAAGGAACATAAACTGCCTATGCATGCTTGCACCTGTTATGCCAACAGTCAATCCCATCACTAATAGCTTGCTAGTTCTTCTGGAAATGCCAGATCCTGAAAGAGCACCCCTGCCCTATGAAGTCATGCAGCACATCTGTATATAAACACACACACACACACATTTAGGATTATGCATGCAAAAGAAGACTATGTCAAAGGTTTTGTTTTTTTTCACGTCTGCTTTGCTGTAACACACTAAGGCCCCATGCACACAGGGCGTTTTTGCAGCTGCTAACAGCAGCGTTAGACGTTTTTTTTTTACAGCTGCAAAACGCCCATCCATGTTATTCTATTGTGTCATGCACACATAGAGCTTTTATGAGCTCCAAGTGGCATAGGCGTTTTCCAGCTGCAAAAAAAAACCCAATTCCAGTGCGTTCTGGAGCTCCAGGTTTGAGCTGCAAAAACGCCCAACGCGCAAAAACGCTGCGATTTGCATTTTTGAGCTCCAGGATTTTTTTTGTTTTTTTTTTAAAAAGGTCAAAAAATGTTTACAAAACATGGACAGGCGTTTTTAAGCTGTAAAAAACGCGGCTGTAAAAACGCCCTGTGTGCATGGGGCCTAAAGCAAACCTTATGTCTAGTAGTACATAGGCACATAGTAGGTGAGGTTGAAAAAAAAGACAAGTCCATCAATGGTTCCCCCAACATTACAAAACATGCACAACATTCCTAGATTGTGTAGATTAAAGATAGAACCCCAAAACTTATTTTTAATTCATAAAAGTGTATTTAAATAATAATAAAAAAATGCGTTTAAAAAACCGCTGCGCAAATACGATGTGACATAAAATATTGCAACAACCACCATTTTATTCTTTAGGGTCGCTGCTAAAAAAATATATATTTCATGTTTGGGTGTTCCAAGTCATTTTCTAGCAGAAAATAATGATTTTTACTTGTAAGCAACAAATGATAGAAAAGCTTTGGTCTTTAAATGGTTAAACTTGCCTCATTTACACGCCAGAGTTTTTTCCTTTGATAAAAGAAGAAAAGATACTTTGTGTTTCTACTTATTTGCAGTGTTGTGATTAAACTTGGCAGGCTGCCTGGACTTTTTTTTCTTTTTTCTCAGCTATGAGAACGCTCTTAACTTGTTAGAAAGAATCGTGACATGCGGTTTTGCAGATCGGGAAGGGAAAAAGATTGCGATTTCAATTCCTAACAATCGTGCAGCTCGAGTTACAAGCAAAGACAATTTCTCTTGGGTCTCTTGCACATCTGAAATTATCCTCTAGGTAGATATAATCGATCTTTGACGAAACGCCACCTGAACGCTTCAAAATCTTTGATACCCAAATAATGGAAATCGTCGAAAGTACCCTCAATCAGAGAATGTACAGTAAACCATATTTCTGAAATGGAAGAAAGGGTCCTTTCACACGGGGCGGATCTGTGCAGATCCGCCCCGTGAAGCTCCGCTTGCTCAGCGGGGATCGCTCCGTTGATCCCCGCTGAGCCGACGGATGACTGGGCGGTCCCCGCACACTGTGCAGGGACCGCCCTGTCAGAGCGCCGCTCTCCCCTATGGGGAATCGGATGACGACGGACCGTAGAGTCCGTTGTCATCCGATCCGCTCCGCCGACGGAAGGAAAAATAGGGTTTTCCTCCGTCACACTTTGGCGGAGCGGATGTCAGCGGACATGTCTCCGCTGACATCCGTGCCTCCATAGGGGTGCATGGAGGATCCGTTTCAGGTCCGCCTAAAAAACTGACAGGCGGACCTGAACGGACCTCCGTGTGAAAGGGGCCAAACGCTTGCTATAGCCAATGAAACTTCTGACAAGTTCTACAAAACATGGTCCGCCTGGTTTAAATTTAAATATTCTGAAAATTATGATAGACAACAGGGTGGGCGAGCTTCTAAACATTTGAGGTCTCATTTATAAGCCCAACCATCCTACCTCCGTCATCCATGACTCACCATTAATAGAACATCTTTGTACCTATGGCCCCCTATTGGGGCAATTTTGACACTTTTTTTCCTCTCTCTCTACTTTACTTCCCATCTCGATCTCATACTATTTTTCTTATAATTTTTTTTTCTTCCCTGCTCCAAATGGAGTCCTCTGCTTCCTTTGTATTGTATGGGGGCACTGGACTTCATTTCATTTAACAAAGAATTGCACATTTTAAAACATATGCGAAAAAACATATTTTTGATAATTTCCTGCTACATCTTTTAAATCGATATTACGTTCAAAAATTGTAACCAACTTGACAGATGTTAATGTATTCGGTTAACGATTTAATCGTTTCACATGTTATTTAGCTATGCTTAGAGTGGAGTTCCACCCTGAAAATATTTTACCAAAAATCCCCCAAAAAATAGAAAAAAAATAAATATATTTTTTACTTCCCAGAAATAGTGGTTGCTATGCGGAAGTCCCTAATCTGCCTCTTCATCGTCCACAGCTGGTCTTCTCCCTATGTCCTACTCGTGGTGTCTTCTGGTGAATGGGGCGCGCTGCCTTCTGGGAACTGTGTGTATCCCAGAGAGCAGCCGGCCATTCACAAAGCGTCACGCGGCTCGAACATGCGCAGTAGGAAACGGGCAGTCCCTTACTGAGGATGGCGGCGCCGGAAGCTTCCAGGAGCGAGGGATCGGCCTTGGGGGGGGGGGGGGGCTGACATTGCAGGCGAGTAGGACAGGTAAGTGTCCTTAATAAAAGTCAGCAGCTACAGTGTTTGTAGCTGCTGACTTTTTTGAAAAAAAAATCGCGGGTGGAATCCCTCTTTAATAAAACCTTTTGTTTAAAAAAAATAAATAAATTGCTCTTAGGAAATTACTGTGAAGGAGAAATTCTGAAAACCTTAAAAAACCATTCATAAAACTCAAATCCCTCTGCCTTCATCTGGTCCAAATCGGTTTTCCTAAATGTTCGCATTACTAAGATACACCAATTAGGAGCAAAGCTGCTGTGGGATATTTCGTGGGGAAAAATGTCTGTACTGTAAACCTGCATTTCTATATAGGTGTCAAGACAGGACCATTTTTCTGGTTGTCTACAGTAAAATACATAAATTATGAAGCAGGAGAACAATACTTTGTGCTGAATTTTAAATAGAGACAAAAAGCGGAAACTGTATAAAGATACACCAAAGTGATAATGGGGGATTTTTAACTACCCAGACATTGACTGGAGTAATGGCACTGCTGGGACAGTTAAAGATCACAAAAATGTATAAACCTATTACAGGACAATTTTATGGTCCAGTTTGAGGCCCCGACTAGGAATGAAGCTCTGCTGGAACTGGTTATCTCAAACCATGCAGAGCTTATTACCAATATTCATATAAAAAAAACACAGTAGCAGTGACCATAACATGATTTCATTTAATGTTCGCTGTAATCAACAAACACATACGGGTAAAATAAAACACTTCACTTTATAAGAGCAAATTTTCCAAGGATGAGGGCTACTCTCCAGGACTGGGAGGGAATATTGACATCAATAGACACAGAACAGAAATGGGAATTCTTCAAAGGGACTGTAAACTCACTACAAAGTATATTGCCATAGGCAAGAAGTTTAAAAGAATAAAAATAAAACCTATGTGGCTCATGGCCAAACTTAAAATGGCTATAAATAATAAAAAAAAAAAGCTTTAAAAAAAAAAATAAAAGAACGCCATCACCATTTAAATGTTACAAAGTATATAACAGAATTTATAAAAAGGAAATCAAGGATGAATAAAATCAAAACAAACGACAGATTGCAAAAGATAGGACAAAAAAATTCTTCAAATATATGAATAGTAAAAAGGTCAGGTCTGAGCATGTAGGCCCTTTACAAAATAATCTAGAGTGGGTGACTGGGGACAAAGAGAAGGCTAATTTAATAAATACTTTCTTCAGAACTATGTATACAAATGAGCAGGGGGGAGCTCATGTCCATAATGGGGGTGGTAGTGACAGCACCAAATGATCCACAATGGCTCAAAAGTGATATGGTCCCGAAATATTTAGGCTACTTTCACACTGAGGCGCTTGGCAGGCGCTATAGCGCTAAAAATAGCGCCTGAAAAGCGCCTTTCCTTTTACTCCAGTGTGAAAGCCCGAGGGCTTTCACACTGGAGCGGTGCGCTGGCAGGACAGCAAAAAAAGTCCTGCTAGCCGCATCTTTGAGGTGCTGTAGGAGTGGTGTATACACCGCTCCTAAAGTGCCCCTGCCCATTGAAATCAATGGGCAGCGCCACCAAACCGCCGGCAAAGTGATGCTGCAGTGGCGCTTTGCGGGCGGTTTTAACCCTTTTTCGGCCCCTAGCGGGAGTTAAAAGAGCCCCAATAGTGGTCGAATAACGCAGTAAAAACAACGGTAAAGAACCGCTAAAAATAGCTGTGCTTTACTGCAGATGCTGCGACGCCTCAGTGTGAAAGTAGCCTTAGACAGAAAAAAGGTGGATAAAGCACCTGGACCAGATGGCATCCACCCACGGATCCTAAAAGAATAGAGCTCTGTCATTTCAAGGCCATTGTTTCTAATATTTAGGGACTTGTTAACTGGAATGGTACCCACTGGATTGGCGTAGGGCCAATGTGGTGCCTATATTTTTAAAAAGGGATAAAAGTATTTTACCAGGCAATTATAAACCCGTTAGTTTAACTTCTATAGTTCGGAAGATACTGAAGAGTTTAATAAAAGACCACACAGACAGCATGGATTCATGAAAGACAGAAGTTATCAAACAAACCTGATTTCTTTTTATGAGGTGGTAAGTAAAACCTTGGACAGAGGGGTGGCGGTGGACGTGGTATACTTGGATTTTGCAAAAGTGTTCGACACAGTTCCCCACACACGGCTCATGTGCAGGATAAAGGCTCTACAGGCTTGGAAAGATCAATTTGTAAATGGATGGAAAACTGGCTAAAAGACAGAATTCAGAGAGTAGTGGTTAATCATTCTTACTCTGAATGGTCCAAGGTTATCAGTGGTGTACCCCAAGGTTCAGTGTTGGGACCCTTACTTTTTAATATCTTTATAAATGATATTGGGTCTGAAATCAAAAGTAACATTTCTGTCTTTGCAGATGACACTTAGCTATGCAGTGGAATAACGTCCTTACAGGATGTCTCCAATTTACAAGCTGACCTCAATGCACTAAGTGGCAAATGAGGTTTAATGTTGATAAATGTAAAGTTATGCACTTGTGGGCTAAGAATATGCATGCATCATACATACTAGGGGGTGTACAACTGGGGGAATCTGTAGTGGAGAAGGATCTGGGGGTTTTGGTAGATCATAAGCTCAATAATGGCATGCAATGCCAAGCTGCGGTTTCCAAAGCAAGCAAAGTCCTTTCTTGCATTAAGAGAGGTATGGACTCCACAGAGGGATATCATTTTGGCCCTGTACAAATCATTAGTAAGACCTCACCTGGAATATGCAGTTTGGTTTTGGGCCCCAGTTCTCAAAAAGGATATTGGGGAACTGGAGAAAGTGCAGAGAAGGGCAACCAAACCGATAAGAGGCATGGTGGAGCTCAGCTATGAGGAAAGATTAGAGGAACTGAATCTATTCCCTCTTGAGGAGGAGATTAAGGGGGGATATGATCAACATGTACAAATACAAAAGTGGTCCATATAGTGAACTTGGTGTTGAGTTATTCACTTTAAGGTCATCACTGAGGACAAGGGGGCATTCTTTACGTCTAGAGGAAAAAAGATATTAATCTCCAAAATACAGAAAGGTTTCTTTACAGTGAGAGCTGTGAAAATGTGGAATAGACTCCCTGCAGAGGTGGTTCTGGCCAGCTCAGTAGATTGCTTTAAAAAAGGCCTGGACTCTTTTCTAAATGTACATAATATAACTGGGTACTAACATTTATAGGTAAAGTTAATCCAGGGAAAATCGGATTGCCTTTAGAGGGACCAGGAAGGAATGTTTTCCCCTGCTATAGTAAATTGGATCATGCTTTGCTGGGGTTTTTCGCCTTCCTCTGGATCAACTGTGGGGTGAAGGATTGTGTATATGGGATTGTATTTTTTTTCTTTTGGTTAAACTAGATGGACTTGTGTCTTTTTTCAACTTGACTATGTAACCAAGTAAAAGTAATACAGTCAGTGGGTGTGAGCCTATCAGTCTGTGCTTTACATAAAGTAGTTGTAAACCCTTACACATAGCCAGTGAAGCGACTGGCCTCAGGTGATAGACAAATACAACTCATGTTTCATCACTGTGTATTTGCAGTCTTCTGTTTTCTACATTTATCCAAAGTGCAGAATTTACACAGGATCTCTCAGCTCTGAAAAGCAGGGGGAGGAAAGCTGAAGTTACATCAGTGAGAGGAGCTCCGAGAGCTGATTGGAAGAAAGGGACACCCTCCCCCCCCCATTGCACAGAAACAGAGCCAAGACTGTCAATCTGGTGGAGCTCTCTCCCTTGTCACCTATTCTCTTTTGGTGTCAGGAAAACTTGTCAGACAGCAGACAGAAATTACACTTGGCGCTCTGGACTGAGACAAGCACACATTTGAAAATGGCACAGCTGTGCAGGGATAAGCCCAACTTGGTTCATCATTTATTCACAGTAATCTGTGAATGAGGAAACTGCAAGACCAGTCTGCCACTGCAGCAGCCTGTAGTTCTCAATGGATTGCCAGGGCACTAATGCGCGCCCTCGTAGTCCACCGACATGTCCTCCCGTTTTCTAACAGAATGCATGTACAGAGGTACAGGCAGAAAGCCGGAGGACATGTCTGCAGGAGCCTGACATTGCCCCTTCCATCCACGGACTGAGTGGTACCCTGCAGGATCCTGTGCAAGAAATAATATACATTTTAATTTCCGGGCAAAAATATGTGCAAAAAATAAAAAGTGTACCCTAAATGTATCTAAAGCCAAAACTTTGATTTTAGATTTGGATAGAGCGGGAGTTAGACCCTCTATCAATGTTTTATTGCTGTGTCTCTCACTGGTAAGATTTACCCTTTTTATGTCCTAGTATTCATTGTAATTGGGCCTAAAGACAAACCCAAAATGTTATGCTGCCACAGGAAGAGGAAAAACACTCAAATTGGGGGAACTTGTTCTGGTGACAACTGTCCAAGTAGGGGTTTCTCCTCCCACTTCCTGTTGGCTCTACAGGACCAGTGAAGGAAAATCTCCTATATTGGATGTGAATGTGAACAGAACGCCACCCAGAAACACAATTTCATGCTTGTGGGATTGCATTACTGAACTTCCCATAAGTCTGCACTAAGAAACAAGTCAGATACCAGGCATCCCCTGAAACAAAAATGGCGAGATACTCCCAAAAGGAAAATCACATCTAAAAAGGGATGCAGACCCTGACTCTTTTCTCAGAGCCCTGCAGGTGCAGCAGGTGATCAATAATTATGAAACCACTCCCATTAGATTCACTCTGAACATGGACACAAACCCAGTGATTTCTTAAAAAAAAAAATAAAGTAGTTTCTGCAACAAAGTTTTAAAACAACCTTGTAATAATGTACATAGATCACCCAGAGGGTGATGTTTTTTTCTCAACTTAAGTTAGGAGAACAGAGTTTTATTTGCTTGCAGAGTATATGAACTGTATACTTTTACCACTGCACATACAAAATAAAAGTCACTTCTTCTATATCAGGGGTACTGAATTAAATCTCACAGGGGTCCGGTCAGAAAAAATGTATTCCAGCGGAGGTCCGAGTGTCATATTGGTGCGATGACTCCACATGATATCCTCCACATCAAACTGACATATCACAGACCGCCCGCCCCCCCGCCCCAATCACAGTCCTCTCTTGATAGTAAACTCCTGTCCTTTTCATAACAGCACAGCATTCCCCCTTTCCCACAGAGTCCTATCTCACAAGATGTGCAGCGTGGCCGCTCGGGAGAATGGATGGGACTTTGCACGTTAAAGGTGAGTGATTGATTGCTGGGACCGCCCCACTGTGTAGCAACCAATCACACGCTTATTAACGCAAGTCCTGCCCTTTGACTAGAGCAAAGATGATATTTGCCAGCACACCAAGGATCAGCACAAAGTGGCATCCAAATGGGTAGTTTATTGCATGATCACAACACAAGAAAGGTGCAACGTTTCGGAGTCACACAGGACCCCTTCTTCAGGCAGCCGCGCTGCACGTCGTGTGCGACTAAGACAGAATGTGGGGAGGGGGGCAGTGCAACGATCTAATCTAAGTGACAGACCCTTGCGCGCCGGTCATGCTGTGAAGGTAGCAGCGGCAGGCAGAAGAGCCGGTGGCAAGGAGAGGACACACTATTTGGCGAGGCTGCGGTCCGGGTAGGATGGCTATTGGGACCGGAAACCGGACTGCGGTCCGCCATTTAGTGATGCCTGTTCTATATTAACAGAAAAAGGTCTATGAATCAATGCCTGACCTTCTAGTGAAACAAATCCCCATTACGTATTTAGAAACAATTGTCATGCACTATTATGTCATTACTGCACTATGTATAAAGATTCCTTTAGTGTGTCATACTCAGAAATTCTTAGTAGGATAATAAACCTTTAGCAAAGGTTGCTAACTGTATAATGTGCGTTACCCAACACATTGCTACTTGCACAAATGTTTGTCAGTATTTCCATTCACATTCAAAATTTTCTTTCCTTTGGTAACCATATTAGAATAACGGGGACCTGAAAGCAAACCCAATGGTTACAATTCTAAATCTTAAAAAAAATCTTAATTTTTTTTTAAAAGCATATACATAGAGATGCCTGCTTTTTAAACCTAGGGGATTGGGGACTGAATCTCTGGTCCATTCCCTTTACATTCCTCATTGCTGAACAATATGTTGATGTACTTCCATAAACTAGCTTTTTATACCTGGTGTCAATTCTAGAAATATAAATAAACTGCAACAGCACCTTAGCAGCCAATACAGGCTCTTGCAATAGATCGCTGCTTTGTGTAATGATAGGAAAAGCAAACCCTAAAAAATTCTGATCTGACGTTGCAACTGTCCCCAGTGCTGCCCAGACCTGACATCAGCCTCTGAGGGTATGAATGGCTTTGAATACCTTTACACTAAGGATGCACCAATACCATTTTTTTTTTTTACAAACACCGATACTTTTTTTAGTACTCGCCGATACCAACTGCAATGGTTTTGTTTATACTTCAGCTGTCAGCAGTAGTACAAAGCATTGGAAAATTATTAAACTTTTTTTTGTTTGTTTGCTAACAGAAAAGTGAAAAAAATAAATAAAATTCATCCGGAAGATACATTGCTGCAAATGGAGGAGAATAAGGACTTAAAGTTATATTTATATTAATATTTAAGTCTCATTTTTTTTCTTTAAAAACAAAACACAAAAAACATGCTATACTTGCCTGCTCTGTGCAGGGGTTCTGCACAGAGAAGCCCGGATCCTCATCTTCTCTGGTTTCTCGTCTGTGCTCCTGGCCCCTCCCTCTTTTTGAGTGCCCCCGCAGCAAGCAGCTTGCTATGGGGGCACCCAAGCCGAGCCACAGCTCTGTGTCCATTCAACACAGAGCCGTGGTACAGCCCTGCCCCCTCTCTCTCGATTGGCTTAGTTTGATTGACAGCAGCGGGAGCCAATGGTGCCACTGCTGTGTCTCGGCCAATCAGAAAGGAGAGTCCCGGACAGCCAAGAGATAGGAGAGATGGGGCTCATTTAAGTATTAAGGGAGCTGGCTGCTACACACAGAAGGTTTTTTTATCCTAATGCATAGAATGCATTAAGATAAAAAAAAAGTCTGCCTTTACAACCACTTTAAGGCTGATTAGAGTAAATTAAGGGTTAATATGGGGTTAAACAGAAGAATATTTAACAAAAATAGGATTTTTGTATTCACCGTAAAATCTGTTTCTCTGACGTCCATGGACTGACACAGCTTCTAATACTGAAACACGTGGGTATATGTCCCTGCTCGCAGTAGAAGATTTAGGCAGAATGTTAGATGTTACAACATACATTCTAAAAAACAAACAAACAGAGCTGTACAGCCCCGCCCAGGGGCAGTCCTTCCAGACATAACCCTCCTAACTACCCCTTAAGGGCATAGGCCTGTATGACGGTCATCCTGATCCACCTAGAAATGGTGGCAGATGACACCGCTTGGCCCTGTTTTGGACATAAGACAGACACAAACAGTGAGTCAGACTTCCGAATGGAAACAGTAGCAGACAGGTACACCCTTTAGGCTCGTACCACATCCAATGTGTGAAGCGCAAACTCTCTGGGATGCGATGGGTGAGGACACAAGTACGGAAGAACATTGTCCTCATTAAGGTGAAGGGCTGAGACCACCTTTGGAAGGAAAGACGGTCGCGGGCGCAACACCGCCTTATCCTTATGGAGGACCAAGTAAGGCGACTTGCAGGACAAGGCCGCCAACTCAGACACCCGTCCAACAGAAGTAATGGCCACCAAGAAAGCCAACTTCTGGGACAAGGTCAAGAGAGGAATCTCTGATATTTTCAAAGGGATGTTCCTGGAGAACCGAGAGCCCCAAATTCAGATCCCAAGGAGGGAGAGGAGGCTGGACAGGGGGATCACATGGCGAACCCCCTGCACAAGGTGCTAATCAAGGAATGGCCCGCTAGTGGTCGTTGAAAAAGACAGCCCGGGCCAAAATCCGACCATTGATGGTACGCAAGGCCAGCTTTTTGGGTCCCACCACGCTGTAAGAACAGCAAAAACCTGGGAACGGAATAGGTCCGTGGACGCCAATCAAGCCCCTCGCACATAGAGATGCAAGCCTTCCAGGTACGGTGATAGATCTTTCTGGAGGAAGATTTCCATGCCCTCAACATAGATGAGATGACGAAATCCGAGAGACCCCGGTTCCTCAGCACCTGGCTTTCAACAGACATGCCATTAAAGCCAAGGACTGTAAAGTAGGAAGGAACGTCTGCGACTAGCCGCACTAGATCGGCGTACCAATGTCGCCATTCCGGAGCAATGAGGACCACCGGAATAGCCTCGGCCCCTACTTAACGAAGCAGGCGAGGCAACAACAGTAGCGGAGAGTAAGCATACATCAGGCGATACTGCCCCCACAGGGCCACCAACGCGTCTGACGCATCTGCCCAGGGATCCCTGGACCTGGTCACGAATCTCAACACCTTGTGAGCGAGTCGAGAGGCCAGAAGGTCCACATCCGGTGCCCCACCTCCAGTAAAGGAGATGAAAACACCTCCGGACGTAAGGACCCTTCCTCTGAAATGCAAACGGCCGGCGGGAACGTTCTGCAGCGGGATGGGTATGATAATCCCAAAGAAGCCCCGCAATATATCAGAGAAGGGAAGCCCTGGCTTACGGGGTGCCTCAATTGTTGGTCAAAGAAAGGCAACCTGACAGACTCCCTAGAAACTCGGTCAGTGGACCAGCAACTCAGCCTCTACAGGTGGCGCAAAACCACCCCGGGCACAGAGGCCCTAGAGGCTAAAGCAGGTGCAGTGCAACTGCTGGTCGACTGATAGATGAAGCAGAGGCTTTTGCCCAGACATTGAGCTCCAGAAACGCCAGAGGCGCAGCCACTAATGGGCGTAACGCTAACCACAGCATGGCGAACACAGTCCAAGCCATCGCTTCTGATCGCCACCGAAGGGCAGGTGACCCCCCGGAAAGTGGTACCCCTGATACCAGGGAGCTTTATGACAATGCTCCAACCAGCAACTACTTCATTGATAAGTGCTGATTGTACAAACACATAGTTTATACTGTGTATTGCGTCAAAGCGCACAATTGGAGCGTGGGAGGAAACCCACTCAGCCACAAAGACCATAGTACAACCACATACGGTGTACGCAGTTTCGTATGTGTGGGTTAACATATTAACCACTTCAGCCCTGGAAGAATTTACCCCCTTCCTGACCAGAGCACTTTTTGCGATGCAGCACTGCGTCGCTTTAACTGACAATTGCGCGGTCGTGCGACGTTGAACCTAACCAAAATTGACGTCCTTTTTCCCCCACAAATAGAGCTTTCTTTTGGTGGTATTTGATCACCTCTGCGGTTTTTATTTTTTGTGCTATAAACAAAAGAAGAGTGACATATTTGAAAAAAATGCAATATTTTTTACTTTTTGATTTAATAAATATCACATTTTTTTTTTTTTAAAACAATTTTTTTTCTAAGTTTAGACCGATACGTATTCTACATATTTTTGGTAATTTTTTTTTGCAATAAGCGTATATTGATTGGTTTGCGCAAAAGTTATAGCGTCTACATAATAGGGGATAGATTTATGGCATTTTTATTTTTTTTATTTTTTTTACTAGTAATAGCGGCGATCTGCGATTTTTATTGTGACCGTGACATTGCGGCAGACACATCGGACACTATTGGCGCGTTTTTGGGACCATTCACATTCATACAGCGATTAGTGCTATAAAACTGCACTAATTACTGTGTAAATGTGACTGGCAGGGAAAGGGTTAACACTAGGGGGCGATCAAGGGGTTAATATGTTCCCTATTGAGTGATTGTAACTGTAGGGGGAGGGGACTCACAAGGGGAGGAGACCGATCTGTGTTCCTCTGTACTGGGAACACACATCGGTCTCCTCACCTCTGACAGGAGGTGGATCTGTGTGTTTACACACACAGATCCACACTTCTGCCGTGATCGTGGGCAATCGCGGGTGCCCAGCGGACATCGCGACCGCCGGGCACACTCACCGGGTCACGAGCGTTGCCGCGGGTGCGCGCGCGCCCCGCCGGCGGCGCGCGCGCGCCCCATAGACGGCCGGGAAAAAAGGACGTCATATGACGTCCGCCCGGAGGGAGGGAGGGTTCCTGCCGGCGTCATATGTCTATGACCCGGTAGGAAGTGGTTAAACACGTTTATACTGTGCCAGCGACGAAGGCGCGCACATCATTGGGGCGTGGGCGGAAACCAGACACGCAGACAGCGTACACAACCGTGTAGGATGATAGCACGCGAATAAACAAATTACACATGTTTATGCTGTGCATAGCGCACACCATTGGAGCGCGGCGGGGGGGGGGGGGGGGGTACCGGAGCACCCGGATGAAACCCACGCAGACTGCATATACATACCTGTAGGTACTATAGTATGTGTGATAAACATATTGAACATGTTTATGTGTGCATAGCGCCGAAGGCACGCACACCGTTGGCGCGTGGGAGGAAACCGGATAACCCCAAGGAACCCACGCAGACCCAGAGTGTACAATACATACATATACTGTGAATGTAGTTAGTGTTGTGAATAAACCTAATGTGTATGTTTATACTGTGTATGGCACCAAAGGCGCGCACATCATTGTAGTGCGGGCGGAAACCAGAGGAAACCCACGCAGGACTGCACACACATACCGTGTAGGTATGTTAGCATGTGAAAATCAAATCGCACAGGTTTAGGCTGTGCATAGCGACAAAACGCCCATACCATTGGAGCGTGGGAGGGAAACGGAGTACCCGGAGGAAACCCACACAGACTGCATACACATACCGCGTAGGTATCATAGTATGCGTGATAAACATATGGAACATGTTTAAACTGTGCAGAGAGCCAAAAGGCGCACATACCGTTAGAGCGTGGGAGGAAACCGGAACACCCGGAAGAAACCCACGCAGACAGCACACAAATACCGTGTAAGAAGAATGATAGCATGTGAATAAACCTATTGCACATGTTTATGCTGTGCATTACCATTGGAGCGTGGGAGGAAACCGGAATACCCAAAGAACCCCACGCAGACAGCATACACATACCGTGTAGGTATTTATAGTATGTGTAATAAACATGTTTATACTGTGCAGAGCACCGTGAGAGCGTAGGAGGAAACCGGAGCCCCCGGAGGAAACCCACGCTGACCCAGAGAGTACAATACATACATATACTGTGAATGTATTTAGAGTCGTATATAAACATATTGTGTACGTTTATATCGTGTATGGCATCGAAGGCACAGCATTGGAACGTGGGAGGAAACCCACGCAGACACAGAAACCAATAACACATACATACATTGTGAATGTATCCAGTGTAGAGTTATAAGATAAGTTTAAATTATGGTGCCGAGGCGCATAATCTTCTCTGTATCGTTCCAACCTGCTTAAATGTGCTGCCGAAGCAAGCATGCAGGTAAAAAGTAACCTCTGACACCTCAGACCGTGGTCCTGTCAGAGTTCAGAGCGTTCCTCAGTAAATGGCGGGAAACCACAGGTGCAGAGACCCTGTTGTTGCCTCGGAGACATCACACAGAAAGCTCACAGGGACTAGAGAAATAAATGAATAAAGCCCCCCCATCATGCTGCACCGACCAGGAGGGGGGCACCGTGTACCACTGTATCATCTATGCTGTTCTCGACGCAGCATGTGAGGAAACAGTGAGGAAGCTGTGTAAAAGAAAAGCTTGAAAAGAACCAAAGGAGACAGCGTCCACCTGAGGTACCTCAGCCACAGCATCCAGCTTGAGTGTCCCTCACAGTTCATTTACAAGCACCCTGTCATTTATGGACACAAAACTGGGGTCTTCCTCACAAGGAATGCCCTGTTCAAAAAACAGCAAAATATTCAGAGCTAGGGTCCTGAGCAGTAGCAGCTAGGCCCGTATCTGAATCAGAGCACCTCCCTTGTGTGGGGAGAGGGCGCATTTTAGCTCCCCTGCGCTCTCACACCGCTTCCATCCTGAAAAGTAATGTCTCCAGGACTGCCGACAACTGGTCCATAGGGACCGCAGGTGCTGGAGCACTGCCTGTTGCCTCTGACAAGAGTGGGGAAGCATGTGAACCAGACTCCATAACTCGCCACCCTCTGAGACGTTAATGCACCAAAAGTGAATAAAAGTCCACCCACTGGCTCCACTGGCTGAGGAGGGGATACCCAGAGGACTCACCAACCCAGAGAGGACCGCTCAGTTCTGCTGCCTGCACCGCACTACCAGCGCGAGTGAGCCGTGAGGAGAGTCGCGCCACAGCAGCAGCGATAGAGGCCAAAACGAAAGTGAAAGCGCGCGCGGCTTCAAGAAAATGGCCGCCGGTAACTGCGCCATCAATCTGCGGCAAGATGGGCGCCCAGGCCCAAACACACCAAGTTCCCCCAGCACCATGCAGACAGTCATGAGCGCTCCCCCCGCCAGGCCAGAGTGACCCCCAGGCACCCCCACACAGCACAGCGCCAGATTAGGATGCAGAAAGCAGCATAACAGGGGGGAGACAGGGAAAATCCCCCATACAGAAAAACAAAGCCAGCATGTACTCACCTGATTCAGGAGAGACTACTTACCCGTCCCAGGAGGGACCCACTGGTGTGTTTCAGACAGACCTATCACAGAGTAGTACCGAGTAGCTGTCGGCCCGGTCCACCGCGAAAGATAGAGCAGGCACTGTTCAATCTTGTGAGGACCGAGGAGCATAAAAGCCCACCGGCCACCCCTGGAGTCATGGGGCATGTCGTGAACTGAGTCTCACGCACACAAGGCGAGGATCAGCATGCTCGATGGTCGGACAGGGAAGACTACGAGGATACTTTGTACCCAACCTGTTGCCCAGCCGACAGTTGATTGAAGATCTCAAAAATAAGATAAAAATTCTCAAGGAATAAAAAAAAAATCTTCCAGGAGACTGGCTCCTGAGAGCCACGTCTTCTTATGCTAGGCAGAAAAAAAACGGAGGCTGCTGGCTGCAGGTAGGAGGGTAATGTCCGGAAGGACCGCCCCCTGGGCAGGGCTGTTCAGCTCTGTTTTTTTTTTTAGAATGTATGTTGTAACATCTAACATTCTGCCTAGATCTTCTCCTGCGAGCAGGGACATATACCCACGTGTTTCAGTATTAGAAGCTGTGTCAGTCCATGGACGATAAGAGAAACAAAATTTATTTTTATTTTTTACTTGACAGGTTGCTTTAAACTGACTTAATCTGCAGATCGAAGTTCATCCCTTTGATCTGTAGATGAAAAAAAACTAAGATACAAAAAGAAACAACGTTTCTTTTTATCTTACAGCTGAGGCCCTTTAGGTCTGATATGGATTTCAAAAAACGGCGTGGGGGTCCCCCCAAAATCCATACCAGACCCTTATCTGAGCACGCAGCCCGGCCGGTCAGGAAGGGGGGGCGAGCGAGCTCTCTGCAGCTATAATGCCACATGCGCGGAAGTGCAACGACTTATATGGGCATGGGGCGTGGTCACCTGGTGACCCCGCCTCTTATCACGTCACAGTCCCATTATGCTCCGGGTGGTGACGACATAAGGGGTGGGGTCACATGGTGACATCACCCGGTGACCACGCCCCATGCCTATATAAGTGGTTGCGCTCCACGCACACGGGATTATAGCTGCAGAGAGCGTCGAGTCCACATCGGGCGGAGAGAAGAGGGAAGAAGACGACGATTAAGACTGGGCCCCCGCTAGCAAAAGAGCTGGCAGAAGATAGCGGAGGAGCCCGGCAGAAGGCAGAAAGCACCGGAGAGAGCAGAGAAGTCGGTAGAAGACCCCCGAAGTCGGTAGAAGACTCCCAAAGCTGCCTAATAAATTACTTTAAAAAGCGGTCTAGTGTGTTTTTTTTTTAATGACACTTTTCCCCCAGGTGAATGGGTAGGGGTACGATGTACCCCATACTCATTCACATAGGGTGGGGGCCGGGATCTGGGGGCCCCCTTATTAAAAGGGGCTCGCAGATTCCGATAAGCCCCCCGCCCACACACCCCGATAACCAGCGGCCAGGGTTGTCGGGAAGAGGCCCTTGTCCCCATCAACATGGGGACAAGGTGCTTTGGGGGTGGGGGGGGCTGCAGGGCGCCCCCCTGCCCCAAAGCACCCACCCCCCATGTTGAGGGCATATGGCCTGGTACGGTTCAGGAGGGGGGGCGCTCGCTCGCCCCCCCTTCCTGACCGGCCGGGCTGCGTGCTCAGATAAGGGTCTGGTATGGATTTTGGGGGGACCCCCACGCCGTTTTTTGAAATCCATATCAGACCTAAAAGGGCCTGCTATGCTCTTGGAGGGGAACCCATGCCGTTTTTTTATTTAAAATTTGGCGTGGAGTTCCCCCTCATGATTCATACCAAATACCAGCTCTGTGGGAGGGTGGGAGGGAGGGGTTTGCCTTAGAGCCGGTGTACTGCCGAGCATTGCCCCCCAGCGCATTCTGCCCGCTCTGTACTGCGCAGGCGCGGCGCTTTTTCCGAAAATAGCCGAACATGTAGAGCTGAGAGTCAGCTCTACATGGCGCCTGCGCACACCAAATTGTGCTACACTGCTGACATCCAGGCTCTTTCTTTACCATCCCCGTGGACATGGAGGATGTTAAAAAAAGAGCCAGGAGGCCGAGCGAGCGTAGCGAGCCGTCCGAGCGAAGCGAGGACGTGAGGCCGACTGGCCACTTACATCTAGGTCCACGCAGGCGCCGTGTAGAGCTGACTCTCAGCTCTACACGTTCGGCTATTTTCGGAAGCTCATTGACGTTCGTACTGCGCAAGCGCCGCGCCTGCGCAGTACAGTTGGGGGCAGAATCCGCCGGGGGGACGTTTGTCGGCAGATCACCGGTTCACACAGGGACGACTTGACGCGACTTCCATTGAAATCAATGGATACAAGTCGCCTAGAAGTCAGATTGACGTCGTACAGGAACCTATTCTGAAGTCGGAGCAACTGCAGTAGTGTACATTAAGACGGCTCCATTCACTTCCATTACTTTTCTAAACGGGGCGACTTGAAGTCGGATCCCAGAACGCCCCTGTGTGAACCGGCTCTGAGCAATGTGGTTGATAAACATTGCCCAGCTGCTTTAAAAAAAAAAAAAAAAAAGTGACAGCTCCATTTGCCAGGACTTTGTTTACACTCCAGCTGTCAACATGGGAACCCCACTGACAGCTGAATGAGTCATTGGTTGGTAAAGTGGAGGTCCGCCCACCGCTGCAAAAATTAAAAGCCAGCAGCTGCAACCCTACTTTACACCCATTAACTATGTATGTATGCATGGGTTTGGTAAACAAAGCCATTCATATGAATGTGTAAAGCGGACTATGAGCTACACAGAGGACAAAACTGTGCATCCCATGCAAGAACTTCTCTTTGAGAACTTAATTTTTTCATAGAACGTATCAAAACTGAGTAATGCCACAGGACGTATTCACACACCAAAAGCGTGCCCAGTGGAAGTACGTGGCCGTTTGTGTATAGTGCCGTTTTTTTCCCCTTTTGTTCATGCGAGTGCAATTTCAATATTTTGATAAAAGTTTTTAGTGGAGCATGGGGTTGCCTCTTCTATTTTCTACGAGTGCTATTACATGGGCTGCTTTGGATAAGACCTAACTACTAGCTGGTGCCCTGTATAATGATGTTTGGAGTGCTTGGTGGTCCCGTATATACCAAATGGAGTACCTCTATGTGATCCTGTGTCCAGCCTATAACCAAAGGTTGTCCCTGTGGTGTACTACAGAGGTGGATCTACCTGCACATATATGCTTTACATGGCCCCCTATTATTTGAGGGTTATGTAGTGTAGTTCTGGTAAGCCTCTTGTAAAGTATTTGTGGTAAAGCTTGGTTCACTGGCGTGGGATGCACATTATTGTACTCTGTGTGGATCATTTAGGAAGATGCATGGACTTTATGTATTATAAACTATTAACTTTTAATACTATACACGTTGGCGTTTCACACTTGTATTGAGTGCAGCACATTTTTGTATATATTCATATCTGCTAGTGCCTCAGAATCACATAATGCAGAAATATACAGCTACAGTGCCCTGAAAAATTATTAAATTCCCTTGAAATTTTCCACATTTTGTCATGTCACAACCAAACAAGTAAATTTATTTTATTGGGATTTTATGTGATGGACCAACACAAAGTGGCACATAATTGTGAATTGGAAGGAAAATGATAAATGGTTTTCAAAATGTTTTACAAATATGTGAAAAGTGTGGCGTGCATTTATAACCTAACCCTGCTTTAAACCTCTCCATAACTTTATCCCTGGCCAATCTGGTGTGTTCCTTGGCCTTCATGATGCGGTTTGTTCACCAAGGTTCTCCAACAAACCTCTGAGGGAACACCTGTATTTATATTCAGATTAAATCACACACAGGTGGACTCTATTTACTTATTAGGTGACTTCTGAAGGCAATTGGTTCCACTAGATTTTAGTTAGGGGTATCAGAGTAAAGGGGGCTGAATACGAATGCACACCTCACTTTTCAGATATTTGTAAAACAAAAAAACAACTATTTATCATTGTCCTTCCACTTCACAATTATGTGTCACTTTGTGTTGGTCTATCACATAAAATCCCAATAAAATACATTTACGTTTTGGTTGCAACATGACAACATTTTGAAAATCTCAAGCAATATGAATACTTTTTCAAGGCACTGTATGAGACTATAGACATAGGATTGCCTAGGCACTGGTTATACAACTATTTTACAGGAAGAATTCACTTTTTGAGTTTAGGTTCACGTCAAAGGTTTCAGATGTACACAATTGTCTATGTAGGACTACTGTAAGGCCCCTTTCACACGGGCGGCTGTTCTGCCGCAGTTAAAAGCATGTTTCTTTCTTTTGAAATTCAAGACCCCAGGCACAGCGATCAGCTGCATTTGTACACTGCGATTAGCTGCGTTTACATGCGGCTGCGTTTAGCTGCGGTTGGCCATTATTGTCATCCCCATAGCAACCATTTTTATTTTGATGTGCTTCCTGTTTTTTTCTTTTGTTCACGCTGCTATCCGCAGCTGACACAGTGCACTGCGATTACCTGCAGTTATGTGCAGATAACTGCGCTACATCTCACCTGGACGCATTCAATTCTATTTTTTCTATTCGCACCGAACCGCATGTAACGAAATCGCAGCTAAACGCTGTGTGTGAATGGGGCCATAGGAAAGCATTGTGTGCTTTTAGCTGCAGTAGAAAACTAGAAAATCCGCAGCTAAAAGCACCATTCTATCCGTCCGTGTGAAAGGGGCCCAAGTGCTATTATTTCTAAAGCAAACAGAATCAATTTAGTAAATGTTTACCAACTAAGAGCTGTTAGGCAGTGTCATCTTCTGTTGTAAACAGCAGAAACACTGACAGGAACTCTGTATTAGACTGACATCCCTTCTTGATTACTTTGGATGCACTTATCAACGGCTCCTGTCTATGTCAGCTACTAATAAACACTTGAACTAGCTGCTACATAACCACACTGAAATTCACACATATACTGTACAAGGCTTTACCAAAGTGGTGTACAGAGCCGCAAAGATGTGCAAGGTGCAGCAATGCAGATTTAGAGCAGCTAGGAGATTGTTAAATGACTGGTATAAGTTGCTGCATTTTTTTTGTTTATTAAATAAGCTTTTAGTACTTTCTAGCGAATCTAGCTTTTTACTCCAAACCGTATACAGTCATATCCACCGTAAATGCTGGAATCATTTATAGCTTGTTCTCACTATCCCACATGGTAAAATGCAGCATTTTACTGTGCAGGCTAGTGTCTGTGTGAGAGTGGCATGGGGTGGTACAGGGGTGGTGTGATGTTTACGTTTACTTTTGGCAAAGTGTCACATAGTAGCACATAATTGATGTCCCTACGGAGCAGCCTAGTGTGTTGTGTTGCAATCACTTGCACTTCCATCCGGGGCGCTGTGAAACAAATGCAGCATGTCTGCATTTTTCTGCACCACACTGCACATCAACCTAGCACTTTGCAATGGGGGTGAGCTGCATTTTTCTTGTAAAGGCCACCACATATAGTGTGACTTTACCCTTCAAGTACTCCTGTCACTGATGTTCATATAATCATCATACTGCAAGACTACAACCTAGATATCTAGTGGTGCATATCCTTAGATGCCCTGGAGTTCTAAATCCCTTAATCTGTAATCTTAGCAATGAGAAGTGCTAGCCTGGCCTTCGACCTCCTTACTGACCAACAAAACAAGCCGTCATAGTTTTGGGCCAATAGGAGAGCATAAAAAGTAGCATGCCATCTCTTGATGCTACTTTAAAACATACCGCATATTAAATCACCTTGGAATTTGGAGATTTATGGCTGCACTAGAGGTATTTAAGGTAGTAGTAAAAGTTTGCTTGTTCCAGGACAGGTGAAGTTAAAAATACCAAGAACAATGTTGAAGAAATGTTGAAGTAATTTGTGTGTGCAAGTGAGGAGTATGGTGGGTATGACATGGGATATTATGTGATGGAGAGAAGAGCTGGGGGCATGACAAAGGGCAGTACGTGCAAGAGAAAAGTGCTGAATGCATGGCAAGAGTCAGTATGTGCAAAACAGGGTTTAGGAGTATGAACCCAAAAGCCGTCAAGAAAGGGACAAGAAAACTGTTGGGAGAGCTTTCCTGCCGAGAAACCCGTTTGCGTGTATGGTTTCTCGTCGAGAAAACTGCCGGGAATCTCGACGAGAAAAATAGAGAACCTGCTCTCCATTTTCTCATCAGGATTCTCGTTTATCTCGCCGGGATTCTCGTCGGCCTGTTTCCCGACGAGAAAACCGGTCGTGTGTATGCTTTTCCGAGTCTTAAAAAATCGCGCATGCTCAGAATCAAGTATGAGATGGGAGCGCTTCTTCTGGTAAAACTAGCGTTCGTAATGGAGATAGCACATTCGTCACGCTAAAACGAACTGAAAGCACGAAGACTGAAAAGCGCGAATCGTCTCTCCCCAAACTTTTACGAACACGCGGTAACACGAGATCAGCAAAAGCAGCCCAAGGGGTGGTGCCATTGGAATCGAACGTCCCCTTTATACTACCGTCGTACGTGTTGTACGTGACCGCGCTTTACAGCGATGAGATTTGCAATTGACAGTGTGTATGCAAGGAAAGCTTGACAAGAATCTCGTCAAGCTTGACAAGAATCTCGTAGAGTATATGAAGGAGAGGAGTGCAGAGGGTATAACAGTGGGCAGCATGTGCAAGAGAAAAGTGCTGAGGGTTTGACGGTGGCCAGTATGTGCCAGGGAAAAATGCACAGGGTATGACAGCAGACGGCATATGTTGGAGAGGAGTGTGAAGGTCATGACTATGTGCATATGAGAGATGTGCAGAGGGTATGACAAGGGCATGTGCACAAGGTTAGGTATAGCAATTTTTACATAGGTATATTGGCCCAGCTTGGACAAACATAAGCATGTATATGCCATACCTGTAGTAGGCACCACATGGGACTAAGAAGCTAGCAGAAATTACTGTAGTAGCGGTGACTATATCAGTGATTTCCTGCTTCCACAGGGATCTCATAAGGTATGGCACCAACATAGTTAAATTGGTCAGAGCTGGACTAACACAACTATGTAAAAATTGCTCTAGATCGAACTAAACTTAAAATGGCTACCACCACCTCTGAATTCCCATTCTAAATATCCTGTAAAGGAAAGATAATTGTACTTCTCTATTCTCAGAGCGATCCGGTGCGGTCACATTGTCTCCCCAGTGGCCCACCTTGAGAGAGAGGATAGAGTGCAGATAAGGGATGGAATGCCTGGGCGGTGACATCAGCCATAATCTTACTATGGGGCATCTGTTGTCGGGTGTCCCTCCTCTCCCTTAAAGCTGGCCACTAGGAGTTAATCAATGAATTTGACCGGATCAGAGCATCCTTTTACAAGGTAGTTAGTATAGAAGTTAGTAGAGGGGTGGGAACCCTTTTAAGTATAGTTAGATCTAGCCTGGGCTTCCACCTAACTTGCTTTCCATGAATTGAGATTCATTCCTGCACATACAAGCTTTCGTTACTGTCTATGATCATCAGGTTTACATTCAGTGTAAAGTGATAATGAATTTACAAGATAGACAACTGATTTAAAACGTAAAGTTGGAAGTACAATAAGGATTCAACAAGAAAAAAACGTTGCTTTTTTGCGTTGAAATAAGTTTGAAATGCACAAACACAGGTCACCTCATTCCTGCACATTCCTATTTATCACAAAGGTGTTTCTTTGGACACAGCAAGTCCATTTGAGATGCACGGCAGGCAAAGTAGTTCAAACAGCCTTTTGCTGCACTCCGTTTTGAAACTTGTATTCAAACAGTCCTGCTATCAAATGCAAAAAAGACATTTACAGCAACACCTTTCTACATTAGCCACTTCAGCTCCGGAAGGCTTTACCCCCCTTTGAGACCAGGCCATTCTTTTGCGATATGGCACTGCGTTGTTTTGACTGACAATGCAAAGCCGTGCGACACTGTACCCAAATAAAATTGATGTTCTTTTTTTCCCCCACAAATAGAGCTTGCTTTTGGTGGTATTTTATTTTTTATTTTCCGCTATAAAACATATCCAATAGAAAAAAATGTAAAAAAAAAAAAAAAAAAAAAAAGTCAAATTTCTTCATCAATTTAGGTCAATATGTATTCTGCGACATTTTTGCCAAACAAAATCCCAATAAGCGTATATATAGATTGGATTGCGCAAAAGTTATAGCATTTACAAACTATGGGATACATTTGTGGACTTTTTATTTTTTTATTGTTTTTACTAGTAATCGTGGCGATCAGTGATTTGTAGCAGGACTGCGACGGACAAATTGACACTTTTTGGGGATCAGTGCTAAAAAAAATAAAAAAATGCACTGCCATTGTGTAAATGACACTGTTGGGAAGAGGTTAAAATCAGGGTGATCAAAGGGTTAAGTGTGCTCCTAGGGAGTGCTTTGTTTATGTGGGAGAAATGCTGTGACTGGAGGAAAATAGAGATCAGTGTTTCTTAGCAGAAACACAAGATCTCCATTTTCCTCCCTCACAGAACAGCAGTCTGCCTCTCCCGTGCCCCAGAGCCGATCAGAGGAATCGCATGGGTACACGATTTTGCGCTTAAGGGCCACCCTGCCGCAGTATATGTACGTACAAGTCATTCATACGAGAAAACAAAAAACACCCAGGAGCTTTCACATTTCCACTCGGAGAATCTGCAGTTACCCTGGTGGTTTCTCACTGTGCAAGGAACATCAAACTACCTCCAGGCCTGGTCCTAAAAAGGTTTTTGTGACCAATGCAAATATAATCAACAGTTCATTTCTACATAAAATGCCTATTATGTTTTTTTTTGTTTTTTAACAGAGATGTAAAATGCCTATTTGTAAGCAAGCATATCATTAAATCAACAACTGTGGTCAAATGAACTTTAACAAAAAGGTTAATTAACTGTATTATTACACCTTGCTCAATTTAGGACTAATAAAACAAGCTTACACTCTCCAGCACCACATAAACATATGTCCTAGACCAGGTTTAAACATTAAAAAAAAAAAAAAAAAACTTGGCATCAAAGAAAACAACCTTTGCATTATTTGCCTACCGACTATTCAAAGTAAAAAATAAAAAAATAAAAAATAAAAATCTATTAAAAAATTGCTCTGCTCAAAGTGGT
Organism: Rana muscosa; assembly: GCA_029206835.1. Classification (NCBI taxonomy): domain Eukaryota; kingdom Metazoa; phylum Chordata; class Amphibia; order Anura; family Ranidae; genus Rana; species Rana muscosa. The sequence continues at coordinate 669,554,922 of CM055118.1, forward strand.
TGTAAACCCTTACAAATACCTAGTGTAGTGACTAGTCTCAGGGGATACACAGAGATAAAACAAATCCTCCTATTTACGTTGTACCCGTTTATCTGCAGCCCTCTTGTCTCTGCAGCCTTATAAAAAAAAGTGTTCCCGGGCACACTCCCCTGCTAACCAGAACAGAGGTGCCCGTTTCACTACACAGGTTTCTATGGAGGGAACTGTGCTCTAGCACGACTTGCACTAACACTGCAGCAGACCAGACCGCAAGTGAACTGCGCCCGGGAGCGCCTGTTCAAAGGTTTGATTAACTGGTTCCAAGCAAGGTTCGGAGCACTCACACAACACAATCAAACCAGTCCAAGGGGCTAAAATGTGCCAGACACCGGTTAAAAGTGCTAGTGTGAGTGCACGCTTAAAAGAAGTTCTTTAGTCACAGCATACACTTTCAGTTTTTAACATCAGTACTATAATAACACCACAAACAACTATCGACAATCCAATATAAGCTTACTAGATTTCCTGAATGCCTTGCAGCTTTTCCTCTGCTGTTTACTTTTATTTTCTAAGGACTATATATCCCATGGTACATTGCTGCCTGCAAGTATTGATTCTTGCACTGACTCCGCCTCCAGAAACTCCTCCTTTCAGCACCTCTGTAGTTTAGAAGGCACGCTCTGAAATCTGTGACAGGGCAGTGTTTATTCACAAGCCATAGTGAATACAGGTCTCAGAATTCAAGGAAGTAAAACATAGAAATCTTCACAGAGCAAGTTTACAATAGCAGCAGGCTACAAATAACTGGATAACAATGTGGAAATTAATATATGGATTTCACATTTTGACCATAAATATACTTTAAGCCCTCGTTTATACAGAGCGTTCCGCATTTGCTTCGCTCATCAGAGAGCACTTGACAGGCAAAAAGGGAGTTGTACCCCCTCTTCACTGCCTGGTTTAGGACCCTAAATGACGAATTACTGCACGCAGTTGCAGCGCTGCCCCATTCACTTCATTAGGTCGTGTTCGTCGGACAGTAGTGCCTGTCGAATGCGACAGGAGCTATAATTCCCCCAGCTGCAGCCTTTAAAGCTAGAGGGGGAGCAGCCAAGGGGCTAAAACCGCTGCTCAACTGCAGGGTTTCACTGCCCCCCCCCAAACTTCTAATGTAAACAAAAGCCGGCCATAGATGGATCAAATCTCAGTCAGTTCAGCAAGGACCAGCCATGATTCGATCCATCTATGGGCAGGCTGGTTGTACCAAAGTCGATACATCAATGAACTTCAGTACAAGCAGCCCGTCTGATTTTTTGAATGCAATTACTGCCGGCGGTTATACATGCCAGCAGTGACCATTGTGCTCTGCCAGCAGGGAAGGCTCCCCACCAGCAGAACACAATTGATGGGGGAAATCAAGCAATTTTCTTTCCTACAACCTGTGGTTGCAAAAAAAAAAAAAAAAAAAGGCATGATCTTTGGCTTGTCTTAAAGTTAATGTAAATGGTGACATTTTGGGAACTTCTCAGAGTTGCAGGTAAACTTTGACCAAACCTGTAGGAGCACCTCAATGTGCAACACCCATCATACAAAACAGTGTTGTCATAGCCTACCAAGCTCAGTCCTTTCGAAAGCATTAACAGTCACTTTCACAGCAAACTTTAAGCCGGGTACACACTACGTTTTTTTTGTGCAAACCAGAAAAAAAAATAACTGACAGCTCCGGTCGGGAGCCGCTGTACTAAGCATGCAAGGTTAGTCCATCGATATCTCCCCTGCTGAGCTGTTCTGACAGGGGGACGCCCCCCACAACAAAACACTGCAAACAGCACTCTCTGCCATTGGCTGAGAGCGCTGATTGGAAGTCAGTAGGCTGCTGGTTTTTCAGTATGCATGGCCGGCTTCTGTTGGACAGTCCGGCATACACACGGGCAGAAGGTCAGCCGGTATTTTTTGTACCGGCAAATGTCTCCTTCTCCTGCCTATGTGTATGGAGCTTTTACACCATTTTATCTAGAAGATAAGTTTGTATTTTCATGGATAGACAATGAGGTTGATATAATAAGGGCAAATAGACTGTGCACTTTGCAAATGAGGTGAAGCTTCACTTTGAAAAGAATACCCAAATCACATGGGAAATAAAAAAAATAAAAAAAATTCTGCATGTACATAATTGAATGATGGAAGTCAATTGAGCTTCCCCTCATTTACTAAAAACTCTACAGCTAATGCACTTGCCCAGTCTATTTGCCTTTAGTAAATCAGCCTCAATGTCCAACATATTCAGCCTTATGGGGAGGTTCGTTCCAACTAACTGATAGAAATACTACGGTAATTTAAATGCATAGCAAGCGCAAAAAAAATTCTTAGATTTGAATAGTTGTTTTTTTTAAAGATTTTTCCCTCACTTCTTGTCATTTTGAAGATGGTTTACCAAACAGGATATGAGGTGAACAGCAACACAGACAGAAATAAACACTTGTTTAGCAGAGTAGGGGTAGGCTAGAACCCTTGTTGGATTATTTTTTCAGCCTGTGTCAGGTAAAGCTGAACACCAGGAAGCCTACAAATCCTCCCTTGTAGTGGGGTTGCTTGTGTAGGTCTACAGGACTTGGTAAAGCACCTTTATGTACCTGATCCTGCAGGCTTCTCGCCACAGCTAGACTGAATCCCTGCAGCCTCCACTCCCCTATGCTCCATTAGTCCAAGGTCCTCTGGCCATAGCACTGTATTAAATACTGTGTTTCCCCGAAAATAAAACCTACCCCAAAAATAAGAACTAGTGCCATCTTCCAGTAGGGTTGCAATATAAGCCCTACCCCGAAAATAAGCCCTAGTTTAAAATGCTTGTAAAATCCTATAATCCACTATTACCGTAGTATATAATGTACAATGTCAGTTTTTCTCTAATATAATTGCGGGGAAGAGAGCTCGAGCAGGTCACAGAAGCGCAGAGCGGTGCTATAACAAAGGTATTTGGCACAATTATAGTACAGAAACATACACATTGTACATTATATACTACTGTATTAAAAGTGGATTATAGGATTGTACAAGCATTTTAACTCATTTCACACTGGGGATTCCAGTCAGGCAGGGAGAGAGAAGACTGCACATTGTAAGACCTACCCCGAAAATAAGCCCTACTGTGTCTTTTTTTGCAAAAATTTATATAAAAAACCCAGGCTTATTTTCAGGGAGACACGGTATGACAAACAGTCCACTACCAGAGCATCAAATAAGTAAAACTGTTTTTTCTTCCTCCAGATATAAAGTAGTGCACCCTTGCAGTGCGAGCGCAACTATTACAACAAGGGTGGGTTTTTAGATTTTCTTGCAGTTGGGCTTTAAAGAAGAACTAAAGGCAAAATCTTTTTTCATTTTGAGAATAAGGCAGCGATTCTCAACCTTTTTTCTGTCAAGGCACCTTTTACAATACCGCAAAATCTCAAGGTGCCCAATTCTAAAATTAAAAAACTAAATGAATAGCTTTACATAATGCAACGCCCATACGGGTAGGACACCCAACATTAGCAGTGATTTATTCTTCCAAAGCAAAAACCTTTGTGCACTGGTACTGACTAGTATTCCAATGTTTATCTTCTCAGTTTCTCTCCCTGTCTCAGCTAATGTGACCCCAGTGCTGATAGAGAGGGGTAAAACAAGGGTGCTGTGCAGGTCCCCAATGTCCTTATCAACCGATGAGGTCATTGGTTTTTAGGACACTGGCGGGTAGAGGGTTGAAATGGTGCACAGTAAAAACCTGTGACTTTATGTAACCAATAGGCAGGCTTGATTTCAATTTTTGGCCAGTTTCTAGACATTTTGCCTAGGCACCCTGTTTGAAAAAAGCTGGTGTAAGGTATAATAACCCCTGTTATGCTTTGCACAGAGCAAGTAGAATAGGTTAGAAAAAAAAAATTATAAAAATCAAGCCTTCACAACAGAGCTGCTGACGTACTATGCCAAGGCCTGGTACCCAGGAAGTTGGGAAGGAGCCCTGTCAAAAAGAGGTCCCTGTTCCCCCCTGAAAGGTGCCAAACGTGGAATTGGAGGGGGGAGGAGACAAAAAAGTGGAAGTTCCACTTTTGGGTGGAACTCTGCTTTAAGAAACCATGTGGGCCCCCCCCCAAAAAAAAACAGACACCAAACTAATCAATATGCAATACAATGGGGTTAAAGCACAGTAAGGAAAAACTTAGTCAGTAATATAGCAACATGAATATCAAGAGTTTACTATAGGTAAGGGTTATTAAGTATCTACCTCCCGAGGATCTCATATCTCAATTTCTACTGCATGGTGCTGTTTAGTAACTAAAGAAGGGAAGGGATTCCTGAAGTTGCTATATTACTGGCTATAAGTGTACGTGTACTGTGCAGTCACCCCTTTGGTATTTTTTTTGGGGGGGGATCCATCTGGTTACTTGCATAGATAACTATCTTTATCTGCTGGTCCTGTGCACCCTCATATAGATATACAGTATGATAAAGAAATGAAAGTAGAGATGCACTAAAATGGAGGCGGCCGAAACATATCGGTTGAAAACTGTGTTATCAGCATTTTGCCAAAAAGAGAAAAGGGTGCCGAAAACACGATTTTGCTGCGACATTACTATGCTTATGGTGTGGTCATTTGACTCTAAAACCGCATAAAAAATTTAAAACGTGTGCGTTATTGATGCGTTTTCAATAGGGAGGTGCGGTTTTGGTGGGGTTTTTTTAACCAACGAAAAATACAGCAAGCAGGATTTTTAACATCACAACAAAAGCGCAATGAACCAGTGTGAAGACATACATAGCATTGAAAGGGATACATTTTTCTTGAACTTTTCTTGTGCTAAAGGTGCCGATAACGGCCTACAATAAATTCATATTCATTAAAATTCATGATATTAATTAAAAAGTCGAATACAATTCTATATAAAAATATATATATTTTTTTAAACTGTCATTTTTGGTTTTCGGCCAAGTGCATCCTGCATTTTCAGTTACGGCACCAAAATCTCCATTCGGTGCACCTCTAAATGAAAGTCAGCAAGGCCACTTTCACACTGAGGCATTTCAATAACGCGCTAACAATGATTAGCGTTTTTACCGCATTTTTACAGCGGTACTCATTCATTTCAATTGGGAATAAGCATTTTTACAGCGCTATTTTATGCGCCCCAAAGATGCTCCTAAAAAGCTGTTTGCAGGATTTTTTCCAACGCACAGCCAACACAACGCCTTAGTGTGAAAGCCCTCCATGCTGGGGCAGGATTATTTCAGGCGTTTTTACAGTGCTATTTTTAGCGCTAAAACGCCTGAAAAACACCTTTGTGAAAGGGGCCTTATTGTCACATTTAACTGACCAATACTAATGCTTCAATAGCCACAAAAGCATTAGAATGGAAAGTTTATGTTCGATAAAATAAGCAAAATAATTTAAAGGGCAAGTTCACCTTTACAGAAAAATCTGTAAAGTGAACTTACACGGGACCCCCCCCCACCCCCAGTCCCGCTGACCTGGAGCACCTTTTTCACAAAGGCTAATCTATGACCCCATCATTAAAATCTGAGGACTGCTGGTAGCACTAGCTCAGATATGAAATTTGCATTCTGATATCCACCCTCAGAGATATCATACAGTATCAGATGTCATCACTGAGCTTCAGGTCTAATAAATCACAAAATACACCTACGACACTAAAAACTGACGCGAATGACTGAAAAACACTGCAATGAAAAATGAAAACCTATTTATAATTCCTAACAATTTCTTTCCTGCTGCATTGTTATTTTTTACCCAATTCTGACTAGTTACGTTGACGTCATAGACCACCATTTATTTGAAAATGCTTTACACAGTTGGCCCAAACAAAATTGACCTCACAAATGAAATTAGAAAATCCACAGGAAATAATCCAGATTAATAATATTTAGCAAATCAACACTTTTTTTGCAATGAAGCTGGCTATTTTGATTTTCTGTTACACTGGAGTTCTTCTTTAACACTTCTATATAGGTCAAAAAGAGGATTTATGGCATATTCTGCATCATAATCATGGCATGCTGCGCATGCAAAACGTAACGGGTTATATACTGATCTATGCAAAACCTGCACAGATGCACAGTAATCAGTACAGGGATTTCTTTTGCTCACAGGCATTAAATTAAAACCATCCATGAATTCGCACTTGGGAGGTATCAAAGGGAACCTGTCAAGATTATTTCAGCTGTGTCAAGCAAGGCTCATATCTAGATGTGGGAATTGCAATCAACCAAATCCCAGCAACAAGAAGGCCCCGGAGATGTACATACCTCCTGAGTATCACAAATGACATGCCTACATCAGAACTAGCCCTGGTCCCCTAGGTCAGATGACCAGGAGCACTTAGTACAGGGCTTGATAAATTTGCTTGGAATCTAGGAGCCAGCTAAAAAAGTTAGCAGCCAGGAACGCGCCCCGTCCCGAAGAGCTCGTGCGCATAAGCGAACGCATACGTGAGTAGCGCCTGCATATGAAAGCGGTGTTCAAACCACACATGTGAGGAATCGCCGCGATTTGTAGAGCGAGAGCAATAATTCTAGCCCTAGACCTCCTCTGTAACTCCAAAACATGCAACCTGTAGAATTTTTTTAAACGTCGCCTATGGTAAAAGTTTGTCGCCATTCCACGAGCAGACGCAATTTTGAAGCGCGACATGTTGGGTATCAATTTACTTGGCGTAACATTATCTTTCACAACAAAAAAAATTGGGCTAGCTTTACTGTTGTCTTATTTTTTAATTAAAAAAGTGTATTTTTTCCCCAAAAAAGCGTACTTGTAAGACCGCTGCGCAAATACGGTGTGACAGAAAGTATTTTAACGACCGCCATTTTATTCTCTAGGGTGTTAGAATAAAAAATATCTATAATGTTTGTGGGTTATAATTAGAGGGAAGGAGATGGCAGTGAAAACATACAGGGGAAGCTCCATTAGCATTGCTGGTTGTCTTGTCATACTAACTCCCACCACTAGATGGCACCACATCACAGAAGGAAGCATAGGCCTGAAGAAGGCCGCAATTACGCTATCACGAGGCAGGGGGGGGGCACAAAGAGACACAGGATACCCCAGCTGTGCCGCCCCAGGTCGCTAATTGTAGTCGCAATGGCGACCTGGCGCCCGGGGTTTGTCGAACCCTGACTTAGTAGTATCCTCAAATGATATAAGTAATGCCGATCTTCAATACCTTGGAACGCCAACAGAAGATCTGGTCATGTCCACCTCCGTGCAAACTGCTCAATAAGCATCCAAGAATATAAATACATTGCCCTGGAAACTGATAGAATTAACCACTTGCCTACTGGCCACTTAAACCCCCTTCTTGCCCAGACTAATTTTCAGCTTTCAGCGCTGTCACAATTTGAATGATCATTGCGCGGTCATGCAACACTGTACCCAAATGAAATTTTTATCATTTTTTTTCCACACAAATAGAGATTTCTTCTGGTGTTATTTAATCACTGCTGGGTTTTTGATTTTTTCCTAAAAAAAAAAAAAAAAAAAAAGACAGAAAATTTTGAAAAAACAAAAACAAACATTCATAGTTTGTTATAAAATTTTAAAAACTGCAATTTTTCTCCTTCATTGATATGCGCCGATAAGGCTGCACTGATGGGAACTGATGGGCGGCACTGATGAGACAGCCGCGGCTCTCTGTGTGAGGGGTCGATGTCCCTCTGACAGAAGCCAGCGATTGGCATTTTTTTTTCCCTCACGCTGATAGCGTGAGGGAAAAAGAAATACGGATTACCGATCTTTTCATATCACGTGATCAGCTGTCATTGGCTAACATCTGATTACGTGTTAAGGGGCCAGGATCGGCCCCTTACTCCGATCTGTGATCAGCCGAGTCTCAGACTCAGTGATCACAGAGCGCGCGACCCGCAGGCAGCTCATGCACGGGAGGACGTCCATGGACGCCCTCCCGGCAATTAAGGCCCGCGATGTAGCCGTCTTTTGGCTATAGCACGGGCGGCAAGTAGTTAAAGTGCATCTAAACCCAGCAACAAAAATATAATATACTGTAGCTTACCAGTCCATAGATGTTGTTGCTACATTCATTTTTTTGCAAGTTAAAAAGATCTGCCAATTCTGAAAAAAAGCCAGTGTTTTAAAGAGGAGTTCCAGTCACCTCTCAAAAAAGTAAAAGTTAGCAACTACAAATACTGTAGCGGGTGACTTTTAATAGGACACTGACATGTCCAGGGCATCCAGCGATGTAATCACCCGATCTGATTCTGTAATTAGCATCGGGTCCAGGCGACGGCATCTTAACTAAGGGAAACTGGCAGTGAAGCCCTCCAGCTTCATAGTTGGTTTACAACTGCCCATGTGCATGCCGCACTGCACTTTCTGAATGGTCCCGCAGTCTTCTGGGACCTGTCATGTGTCCCAGAAGACTGCAGGGGGCAAAGAGTGAGACGAACTTCCGCTCAGAACGCCACAGCAATTTAACCGGAAGTACCCGCTCCCCCTCCCCCACAATGTGGCAGTGGGGGGGGGGGGGGGATGCAAACAAGTGGAACTTTGCCTTTAGGGTGAAGTTACACTTTAAAGTGGAACTTCATTCTCTCAATCAACATTGATTATTTTTAATCCTTATAATGCTAGCATTATTTACTTGTTTTAAACTTTTTTTGCATTTCTTCAGTTACTTCCTGGTTTCCAGGTCTAGGCAAAATGTGTCATGCATCCCAGGAGTCTTGAGGAAGGGAGGAGGGGGTTTTCTCAGCTAAGCACACTCTCCTGACTTCATAAATGAGCTAAGGGCAGATGAATTCCAGGAAGTAAATGCTACATGAATCATCTGCCCTTACTCAAGATGGCCACATCCAGAAATGCTAGAGAGTGTTTTTCAAAGTGATTTCTCAGAAAAATAAAGCATGGAGATATGGATGGATGGGGGAGTTTGCTTTGAATATTAAAAATGATCTAAATAGCATTTTCATTTTGTGGTGCTCAGATGCGGCGTAGTTCCTCTTTAAAGTGGTTGTAAACCCTTTTATCTTTTTTTTTATTTTTTACTAACCTGCAAGACAAAGCTATAATGAGCTAGTATGACTAGCATACTAGCTCATTATGTACCACTTACCTTAGATCGGGGCCCCCGAAGTCGTCCGTGTCCCTCCTCTAGCCGCATCCATCGCTGCGGCGATAGCCGGAATGTTACTTCCGGGTATCGCCGCTGCAGCCGCGCTGTGATTGGCCGGAGCGGCGAAGACGTGACTCCGCGCATGCGCGCGTGAGCTGTCGAATTTGGCTACGTCGTCGAATGTTGCGACCTAGCCGAATTTGTGAATGGGGTGACGTCAGCGTCGCCGCATTTACATACAAATATCTCCTTAACCGTGTAGGTTAAGGAGATATTTCATGCACCTACAGGTAAGCCTTAATCTAGGCTTACCTGTAGGTCTTTGTTTAAAAAGTGGGTTTACAACCACTTTAACTTTCTGTGCACTGAACTTAAACCTCAAAGTAATCAGCTTTCCCAGCAATCTTCTGTGAACTACAAAACAACTTCCTTCTATTTAATGGAGAGGGGGAGATGTTTGTAATCCAATTCAGGAGAGCAGCCTCGGGTAAAAAAAGGGTACAAAATGCAGCCACCACAACGAAGGACTGGTAAGACGCATAATAATATATTTTTATTTATGGGATTAGATGCGCTTTAATCAAAAACAAAAAAAAATTCCAAACTGTGTTAACTTAGTCTGGGTATTATCGTTTTAAATATAAAAGTATTCCTAAGCTTCTGAAGAACAGTATACTGTAAAGAAAAAGCTATGAAAATACATTTGGGCATATTATTAAATGAATGTGACATTCACCAAACATTCAGGTGACAATCAACAGAATTTAAAGCGAATGCGCCAGGAAGTTGTGTCTGCATTGAGAATGGAAGGTCACATTTACTGCTTTATAAATATACCCATGTCAGGTATACAGCAAAGAATATCCTGCATGGTTCGGAGCTAACAAAAGCCTGTCATGCAATTTCCCAACAACCAGTATAAACATTGCAGCCTGACTACAAGGATAATTGTAGTGTGCTATTACGTGTGTTGCCAAACTGGAAAATGATCCTGTGACTCGGTGTCCAGCCAAGGTGAAGGACTGGTTCAATTGAGTAACTTTAAAGACATTCCAATAGAAATAATTAGGATATCAAAGGAACGAATCCATAGAATTACACTATTATGGCTGTCAAATTAGGGTGTCTCAGCTGTCAAGACAAAGCTGACATAATAATGACAGGTATTTGCTATCCTGACCAAATAAGTCAAAACACAATAGGCTTAGTAGATTTGTTTGCTTGGCACTATGCTAGTTAGTGGGAAGTAATCCAGGCAAAAAAAATAAAAAAACTTACTGATGTGATGATGGCACATCATTTGGCTCCGATCACATGCATTATGGGACAGCATTTAGGCCAGCTTCACGTCTGTGTGCAAAATCATACATATCGACAAATGTTGCAGAATGCATTGAACCTTGAAGCAGATGGGCTACAACCCCGAGTGCCACTCTTGTCAGCAAAGAACAGGAAACTGAGGCTATATGTCGCACAGGCTCACTAAAATTGGACAATAGAAGATTGGAAAAACGTTGCCTGGTCTGATATGTCTCGATTTCAGCTGCGACATTCGGATGATCGGGTCAGAATTTGGCGCAAACCTAAAAGCATGGATCCATCCTACCTTGTATCAACAGTTCAGGCTGGTGGTGTAATGGTGTGGGAGATCATTTCTTAGTAAACTTTGGGCCCCTTAGTACCACAATTGAGCATAATTTAAACACCACCTACCTACCCCTATTGTTGCTGACCATGTCCATCCCTTTATGACTACTATCTTCTGATGACTAATTCCAGCAAAATAATGCACCATGTCACAAAGCTCAAATCATCTCAAACTGCTTTCTTGAACGTGACAATGAGCTCACTGTACTCCAATGGCCTCCACAGTCACAGATCTCAATCCAATCGAGCACATTTGGCATGTGGTGGAACAAGAGATTTGCATCATGGATGTGAATCTGACAAATCTGCAGCAACTGCGTGATTTTATCATGTCAATATGGAGCAAAATCTCTGAGGAAGGTTTCCAACACCTTGTTGAATCTATACCATGAAGAATTAAGGCAGTTCTGAAGGCAAAAGGGGGTCCAACCCGGTACTGGCAAGGTGTACCTAATTAAGTGGCTATGTGGAATACAAACTGCCTTGTCAGTATGTAAAGTCTGTGTAATATGCGAAATTTTATATATATATATATATATATATATATATATATATATATATATATATATATATATATATATATATTTATTATACACATACACACACACACACACACACACACACACACATAAACTGTATAGATATAATAAAAATAAAACAATGAATTGTTGATGGCTATCATGGTTGCCAACTTTCAGTAAATATACAAACAGTTTGTAAAATCCGTACTTTTTGCATCTGTCCTTGAATGTCCATTGCGGACATGTAGGCTGCATGTCCATAACTGACATTCATGGACAGATGAAACAATTATGGATTTTACAAACTGTTTGTAAATTTACTGAAAGTTGGCAACCCTGATGGCTATGCCTGGAGGTAGCCCTTTCCTCCACAAAGATGCCAAGACACATCAGAAGCCCAACAACAGCAACAAAACTCACAGCCTTTTGATCTTTATGCTTCCAAATGATTTACTTACAATCCCATATGTTCTCTAATGTCATCATTATAATAAGTACACTTTTCGTGTAATTCCATCACGCCCTTGTAAGCTATTTAGGACATGATTAGCATTCCTATTTACCATGTCCCAATAGGTTGTCACACTCTATAGGTGGCATAAATACAATTCTGGTGCAGCTGTACGTCTTACTAGCGTCTAAAGCTCACCACACACACTACAATCTGATCTCTTTTTTAGCCCCACTTCACACTACTGTAAGGCCCCTTTCACACGGTCTGTTCAGGTCCGCCTGTCAGTTTTTTAGGCGGACCTGAAACGGATCCTCCATGTACCCCTATGGAGGCACGGATGTCAGCGGAGACATGTCCGCTGACATCCGCTCCGCCAAAGTGTGACGGAGGAAAACCCTATTTTTCCTTCCGTCGGCGGAGCGGATCGGATGACAACGGACTCTACGGTCCGTCGTCATCCGATTCCCCATAGGGGAGAGCGGCGCTCTGACAGGGCGGTCCCTGCACAGTGTGCGGGGACCGCCCAGTCATCCGTCGGCTCAGCGGGGATCAACGGAGCGATCCCCGCTGAGCAAGCTGAGCTTCACGGGGCGGATCTGCACGGATCCGCCCCGTGTGAAAGAGCCCTAAGGCCCCTTTCACACGGGGCGGATCCGTGCAGATCCGCCCCGTGAAGCTCCGCTTGCTCAGCGGGGATCGCTCCGTTGATCCCCGCTGAGCCGACGGATGACTGGGCGGTCCCCGCACACTGTGCAGGGACCGCCCTGTCAGAGCGCCGCTCTCCCCTATGGGGAATCGGATGACGACGGACCGTAGAGTCCGTTGTCATCCGATCCGCTCCGCCGACGGAAGGAAAAATAGGGTTTTCCTCCGTCACACTTTGGCGGAGCGGATGTCAGCGGACATGTCTCCGCTGACATCCGTGCCTCCATAGGGGTGCATGGAGGATCCGTTTCAGGTCCGCCTAAAAAACTGACAGGCGGACCTGAACGGACCTCCGTGTGAAAGAGCCCTGACACGACAAACATTGTGCACTTGTCACCGTAAGACAGCAGATTTCAACCGGCTACACTACATACTGAAAAAAGCTCATGCAACTTTTTAAACACCTCTTCCTTGAAGCTTTTGATGTGCCATAAAAGCAGCGTGCCACTCATTTTTGTGTTTATTAAAAAAGTCAGCAGCTACAAAAGGTGTAGCTGCTAAATTTTAATAAACACACTCACCTGTCCCGAGGTCCAGCAGTGCAATCGCCCGAAGCCTTGATTCTCTGCCTCTCCGCGGTGCTGGTGTCTTGTCGAGCTGGTTCCCCTATCGATATGGTTCCCCCCTTGACTGCGCAGGCGCTGCCGAACAGCTGTTAAAGCTCGGAGATTTCCGTCGGCTCGGCTTGCGCCTGCGCAGTCCAGAGGGAACCAGATCAATAGGAGGAACCATAGGCTCGGCAGCTGTGGACGCGCTCGCCCCCGATGCTTCATTACACACGCCGCTTTCTTCTTCATGCCGCTCTATACAGCAAGGGGCAGATTAGGCCCCTTGCTGTATAGAGCGGCGTGTATAAACAAACAAATCGCACTGCTCAATATTATCACATCTTATCCGCCCCTTGCTGTATACAGCGGCATGAAGAAGAAAGCGGCGTGTGTAACTAAGCAATGGGAGCGAGCGCATCTGCAGCTGCCGAACAGCTGTTAAACCTCTGAGATTTCCGTTGCCTCGGATTGCGTCTGTGCAGTCAAGGGGGGAACCATATCGATATGAGGAACCAGCTCGTCAGAACACCGGCATTACAAGTGTGGGCACCCGGCTGCGAAAGCACAGTACCTCCCCTTTGGTCGGGCAATCTTCTGGGAACTGTGACGTGTCCCAGAAGATTGCAAACGGGGGGAGAGGAGAACTTACGCTTGAGCCACCTAGGCAGCTTGAGCGGAAGTGGGAGCAGGTACCTGTCAAAACTAGGTACCTGCACCCCCCCCCCCAAAAAAAATTACATGGCAAATGTGGAATATTTGGGGGGGGGGGGGAGAAGTGCTTAAAGCGGAACTTCCCCGTTTGGGTGTAGCTCCACTTTAACAGTGACACTGGCATTGAATGCGTGATACGTGTTCGCACGCTACACTAGCATGAATGTGGGCTTAGGTCTACCAACAAGTATGTAATGCAAGGGGACGGTGTGACTGGATAGTTTAGGAAGGTCCTATATTACATAGCTGTGTTAGATTTAAAGTTGATTATACAGAGTTTATATAGTTCAATTGCAACACTTTAGACCTTTTACGCACAGGAGGAAAAAAATAAACCTTTTTATTGATCTGAACCCAGGAACATTGCAATCTATGAAACGATGGAAATGGCTGCATACAGATCAATAATAGAGCGACGAGTATAGAGTTGAGAATTAAAGTAGATACATTTTGGGGCCTCATTCACATAGCAGTAAAAAAACATTTCCAATTGTTTTTCCCCTCTCTGTGGTTTTGAATGTAGCTGCATTGTTTTCAAAGAAGACAGACATTCACACAGGTGTGTAAACATGCACTGTATTCGCCTAGGGTGTCCTCTCCAGATTAGTTACCGACCACTGTTAGGCTGCATTCACACTTTCGTGTAGCGGGAACAAGCATTCACACTAGCGATTTTGGTTGAGCGATTTTCGCGCAATTTCGTGTCACACATATAGGGCAACCCATTCTCTTCATGGGCACGTTTGCCATCCAAAAAGAAGCTCGTGCTCCTTTTTGGGTGACAAGCGTGGTGTGCTTTTAAAGTTTATGTTTCTCCGCAATCGTGTCGCATGGCAGAATCGTATTAAAGAATAATGGAACCCAAAAGCATGTCACGTTTTTTGTGGTGATTTGGGTTCACAGGCAGAATTGTGGCGGTTTTGCCCACAATCACAAATCATGAGAAAGAGAACGAGGCCTTAATATGCATAGAGGACTCCTGTATGGATTGTGAGTGCATAGTAATACTCTACTGTACAAGAAACAGATCTATAGCGGAGAGAGTTACTATACTGGAGATGGGTACTACAAGCTTCAAGTTTACTTTCTTATTTCCCATTACTGAAGTGGGCCAAGTGCATCAGGCTGTAAGCTCGTTCTTACAGGGTTTTATTCTATTTGTATCTTACTTGAGCCAGGTATGCTCTGGCTCTGTTTTTTACCACCATATGATGAAACTAAATAAAAAGAAGAAAACACATTTACTGCATTCGGATCCATAACACAAAATGCAAAAATCTCCATCTGTAGCATGCGTATACATGTACACCATTGAAAAAAAAAAAAAAAAGGGACCATTGCATTGCAAACAGCATTGCTCCGGTTTCTTCTCGCTGGAGGCTGCCATTTTGCTGAAGCCCAGAGCCCCTGAACAGCAGTAACTCATGAAGCGTAACTAAACCCTTTGATTTAATGGTTAAAAAAAAAAACTGTTACATTCCTCGAATGCCGGGATTGCTAATGATCACATTTCCTTGGGTCCTCAACCTAACTGTCAAACCATCAAATGACTGGTGTCATAACTGATCACATGTACAGCACCATGACAGTTGCAGATCAAACAGAAGCAGCTTCCTTGGCTGTAAAGGATAGATTCTGCTTTAAGGCTGTCAGCAGATTGATTGTATGGTCACAGCAAGACCTAACTCAGCAGTCAGTGCCTAACAATAGAGAGCAACCGTGCATGTGCAGAACAGGGTGAGATAGTGAATTACTGGATTTGAAATAGTATAGGGACACATTTTTAATGTTTTACATAGATATACCTGCAAAAGAGGCCAGCCTGAAGGGATCTAGTAGGACTTTATTTTATGACTAAAGTTCCAGTTTAAAGCGTATCTCCACTTTTGTTGAGAAAAAAAAAACAAAAAAAAAAACATTTCCCCCTCTGGGTGATCTATGTACATTGCAAGGATTATAACAACCTTTGATGCAGATTCCTACCTTTTGTTATTCTGAAGAAATTACTGTTTGTTTCTCTGCACTGAGTGAATGTAATGGGAGAGGTATCATAATTATCAACCAGCTACTGCAAAATCAGTGATCCAATGAGGTCTGCATCCCTTTAGACCAGTGGTTCTCAACCTTTCTAGTGCCATGACCCCTTGATGAAATTTCCCAAGTTGTGGGGACCCCTAACAGTAAAATAATTTTCATAGCGTGGGTTGAGTTCCTTCCGCTCGTGCAGTATTAAAACCCCTAAGATACATTTTAGGATGTACCACTCTCTTTGTTCTCCTTTCTTTCCCTTTTTGTCTCTCTCTATCCTAATTTCTTGTTTTTTCCCCCCATCCCTCTGTCTAGCCATCTTTCTTGTTCTTTCTATTTTTCTTTCTCTCCCTTTTTTTGTTCCTCCCCCTCTTTCTCTCCCCTCCATGTATTCTCTATTTTTATTCCTCCTCTTACTTCTTGGTGGGAGGGTGGGGGGAATGGGATCAATGCTGGGGGGAGTTCTGATCAGCCAACTTAGGTGCTCTTGATCAAGGTCATCTGCTGATCTGAGAACCGTAGTGGGGACTTTTAATGGCAACTATAATCACAGGTATTTTTACTCACTGTGTCTCTGACTTTGTGGTGTCTCGTAGCAGCGACACCTATGCCAAAATCAAGAAATGGGGTCTCCTCCAGCCCTTCCCACTTCATTCCTCACCAGTCAGGTAGCCTCTAGTCTCTGCCCCCCAGCCATGCCTTGAACTGAATGAGCGGCTGCGAAGAGGCTGAGTGGGCGGCCGCGGGCACCAGGAACAGCCTAGCTTGGTGGCCACAGGCTCCAGGGTCAGCCTGCTGGGCGGCCGCAAAAAGGCTGGGAGAGCGGTGCAGGCTTCAAAAACAGCCCAGGATTCGGTGTCCCCTGGCAAATCGTCATTCGACCCACAGGTTGAGAATAGAGGTCGACCGATATATCGGCCGATTTTTGGCACTTTTTAATTAATCGGCATCGGCCGATAGTGCTGAAAAAAAAGCCGATTTAAAAAACTTCAGCGCAACTTGCAAATAACTTCTTTCATAGAAGTTAATGCAAGTTCTCTGAAGTTTCCCATGGAGGTGGAGCGATGTGTCTCTGGGCAGCCTGCCAAGTGAGAGAAAAGAGATACAATGTTTCTTCTTATCAATGAACTGAACTCCGTGTGTAGAAGTTCTCAGTTTAACCATTTAAAGACAAAATCTTTTCTGTCACTTGTATCTTACAAGTAAAAATCATGTATTTTCTGCTAGAAAATCACTTGGAACCCCCAAACATTATAGATTTTTTTTAGCAGAGACCCTAGGGAATAAAATGGCGGTTGTTGCAATATTTTATGTCACAAGGTATTTGCGCAGCAGTCTTTCAAACGCAATTTTTTGGGAAAAAAATACACTTTAATGAATTTTAAATAAAACTAAACAGTAAAGTAAGCCGTTTTTATTTATTTTTTTCGTCTAAAAATTTTGATTACCTGTTTTTGTGCCTGCTTCCTGATTCCCTTACCGAAGATGGCGGCGGCAGCACCCGAGAGCCGAGGGAGAGATCGGCTTCGTGTGCCGACATTGCGGGCGCCCAGGACAGGTAAGTGTCCATATAATTAAAAGTCAGCAGCTGCAGCATTTGTAGCTGTTGACTTTTAATATATATTTTTTTTTTCGGCGGAACTCTGCTTTTACACTGGAGCGGGTAGGCGTTGACGGTAAAACACCGCTAGTTTTAGCGGCGCTTTACCATCATTTTAGCGGCGCTATTCGGCTGCTAGCGGGGGCGCTTATAACCCAGCTAGCAGCCGAGGAAGAGGTTAAATGCACCCGTGTAGCACCGTTGCAGAAGCGATTTGCAGGCGCTTCGGCAGCAGTGCCCATTCATGGGCAAGAGTGGTGGAGGAGCGGTATACACCGCTCCAAAGATGCTGCTTGCAGGACTTTTTTTTAACGTCCTGCCAGCGCAACGCCTCAGTGCGAGACTGCAGGGGAGCTGTTTTGCAGCCACATTTACAGGTACTATTTTTAGCCCAAAAGTGCCTGAAAAACACCCCAGTGTGAAAGGGGTCCAACTGTTAGATTTAATGAGATGAAGGGAAAAAAAATCGGCCTAACATATTGGCCCAAAAAAAATTAAAAATCGGCATCATATATCGGCCATCACGATTTCTAAATATCGGCATCGGCCAGAGAAAAACCCATATCGGTCGACCTCTAGTTGAGAACCACTGCTTTAGACATTATTTCCTATTGGGAGTATCTCACAAAAAATTAAATTTTTGTTGCAGGGGATGCCAAAAATCTGACTTGTGTCTTAGTGTAGACTTCTGGGAAAATCAGTGAGCCAATCGCACAAGCAGGAAATTATGTTTCTGGGGGGCATTCTGCTCACATTCTGAGAACGCCCCCAGGTAGCCATATTGCATTGCACTTTACAGAAAATTACAGAGCTTCAGATGTTAAAAATGACCTTTCCTTTTCAGACATTCAATTATGACTTGTGTGCAGAGTAGATAAAAAAAAAGTTTTGATTTAAGTCAGATTTATGGGATTTTTATCAAAATTATTTTATTAAAATGCTTTTGAAGTAAAAAAGCTATCTAAAGATAGTTTTCTATTTAAGATACATTTATAATTTAGTTCATTCAGGATGAAATGGAGCTTGGTTATGTAGCATGAGGCTGTATATTCTGCAATATTTACATTTTTTGGTAAACTCATTCAATGAATCCAAGCTCTGCATTGATGCATTCACACAGTAACACAATTTCACAGTAACCATGAGATAAACCGAACTAAAGGAATATTCCTTTATCCCATTGTTTTGCAAATCTATGTACATTACAAACTGTATGATTGAATCGGTTCTGATATCGCTGTTTTACTAACCTGACAGATTATTATTCTAAAAAGGAAATCTTCATTTTGTTTACCAATATTAAAGATTCTAACTACCAGCAAGACTAAGTCCTTAACATTTAAAGTGCACCTGTCATTTCAGATCCATCATGGCAGCGCCTGTTAGTGGGCATCCACTCACCTGCTGCCGTCACGTCCCTCACCTTGTTGAGTCACTGCCGCATTACTAGCCATCCCATTAAAGTGAATGGGACTGTCGGTGAGTCAACAGCGGGTCAGAGGAGGAGCCACTGTGGGACAGAGATGACCGTTGCTCCTAACAAAATTATGATTTAAATCAAGCCTTTTTACTAGCGATTTAAAAAATTTAAAACGTGATTTAAATCAAATCCACCCTGTTTGTGTCTCAATTGTATATGCTATATTATAAAAAAAATAAAAAATATTTGCCCTTTTTTTCCCCATGAAAGTGGCGTTACCCTTTAATAATCAATATAACATTTATGGCTATGTAGCTGTAGCCTTACATTTAAAGTGAAACTAAACCCTCCTATTGTTTTCAGCAAAGAAAGCTGCCATCTTAACCTTGGTTTGATCTTTAAGTGCCATAATTTTGCACGTATCAGTTATGACACCAGCCATTTGATGGTTTGACAGTTTGGTTGAGGACACAAGCAAATATGACAGTTCTCATTCATGGAATGCTGGGAATGTAACCTTTTTTTAAACCATTAAAGTGGTTGTAACCCCTTACATATACCCAGTATACCCTGTCCTAATGTAATACACAGAAATTAAAAAAAATTGTCCGACACAAGTTGTACCTGTTTATCTGCAGTCTTCCCTTCTCTACATTTGTTTCAAGTGCTGAATTTAAAAGCATATCAGAGAGTTCAGAGAAAATGGGACGGAGAACTGAAGTTACACTCTGCAGAGCTCAGTGAAGAGATGTCTGCAAGCTGATTGGAGGAAAGAGACACGCCCCCCTTCATACAGCTCACAGGAACAAAGCTGAGACTGCCAATGGGCTGGAGGTCCCTCCCCTGTCCCCATTTTTCTCTTGGTGTCAAGAAAATTGTCAAAAGTGACGCATGCTGATAGCAGAGAACGGAAGCAGCAGACAGAAATTACAATTAGTGCTCTGGATTGAGACAAGTACACACTATAAAAAGATCTGCTTTGTTCATATTTCACGTCTGAGGTTTACAACCACTTTAAAGTAATGGGCTTAGTGCTGCTTTAAGTGCACCGCACCAATTTACACACATATGCATGTATAGGAATGTTTTATGTGCATATATTGCAACACTGGCAACTAGAAGAGGATGAAGGATTTTAGGCATGTATATACTAACATTTATGTGCCTCTACGAAACATTTTACTTAGCATCTTTCTGTCATCAAGATCTTGAGTACAAACATCAATAAATGATTATGTCCCTGTACAAGAGACCTAGAGCTGACCATACACCCCAATTGAATATTCGCCAGTAAATCACCCAACAACAATGTAACAAAGGCATGTCTGAATGAAAAGATATTGATTTAAAAGCAGAACTCCGGGCAGTGATTTTTTTTCCCCACTGCACGGGTTAACGGCTTGTTTTTTTTCTAGGGGAGAGGACAGCAGAGATATACTTAAAGTGGAAGTAAACCCTCCTATCATTTTTAGCCAAGGAAGCTGCCATCTTGGCTTCTGTTTAATCTTCAACTGCCATGATGCTGCACATGTGATCAGTTATGACACCAGCCATTGGATGGTGTGACAGTTTGGTTGAGAGCACAGCCAATGTGACAGTTAGCATTTCCGGCATGCCGGGAATGTAACTGTTTTTTTAACTTATTAAATCGTTGGGACTTCCGCTTTAAAGAGGTGTTCCGCCCCCCCCCCCCCCCCCATTAAAAAATACCATAGCTGCTGACTTTTAATATTAGGACATTTACCTGTCCAGGGTTCCTGCAATGTCGGCACCACAGCCGATTTTTGCCTCCATCGGCTTCACAGCCGGTTCCTACTGCGCAAAGTGCTTTCTAATTTGCCCGGCGGCAGAAGGAGGAGGGCCGAACTTCCGAGGGACAGCGCCACCTGCGGAAGTGGGGAAGGGTACCTGTCAAAAACCGGTAACCCCCCTGAAAGTTGCCAAATGTGGCACTGGAAGGGGGGGTGCGCACAGATAAGTGCAAGTTTCACTTTTGGGTGATTTAAAGTGGTAAAACCTCCTATTGTTTTCAGCCAAGAACGCCGCCATCTTGGCCTCTGCTTAATCTTTAACTGCCATAATGCTGCACATGTGATCAGCTATGACACCAGCCATCGAATGGTTTAACAGTTTGGTTGAGAGAATGTGAAAGTTACATGCAACTGTTCTTTTAAACTGTTAAATCAATGAGTTTACTTCCGCTTTAAAGTGAAACTTTAGTCAGAAAATTAAGTCCTGCTAGATAACTTCAGGCTGGCCCATTTTGCAGGTATAGCCATGTTAAACAATATAAGTTCCTATACTGTTTATAATCCAGTAATACACTCTCTTGCCCTGCACATGCTCAGTTGATCTCTATTTTAGGCACTGCTGAGTTTGTAGAGGCCGATCTACTCACAGCATTAAAAACAGAATTGAACCCTCCAATCCTTAAGGCCCCTTTCACACTGGGGCGTGCATGTGCGGTGGCGGTATAGCGGCGCGATTTTCAGCGCCGCTATACTGTTGTATTTACTGCGATATTCGGCCGCTAGCGGTGCAGTTTTAACCCCCGCTAGCGGCCGAAAAAGGGTTAATACCACCCGCAAACCGCGGCTAAAGCCGCGGTGTCCCATTGATTTCATTGGAAAGGAGCGGTATACACACCGCTCCAAATTTGCGGCCTGCAGGAGATTTTTTTTTCTCCTGCCAGCGCATCGCCTCAGTGTAAAAGCCCTCAGGCTTTCACATTGAGAATGCTGGGGCAGGAGTATTTCAGGCGTTATTTACGCGCTATTTTTAGCGCTGAAATACGCCTTAGTGTGAAAGGGGCCTTACAGACAAGGAAGCTGCTTCTATTTGATCTGCAACTGCCATGGTGCTGCACATGTGATCAGTTATGACACCAGCCATTTGATGGTTTGGTCAAGGACACAAGCAAATGTGACAGTTAGCAATCCCAGCATTCCAGAAATGTAACTGTTAATTTGATAGGTTTAATTGGGCTTTATGATTACTGCTGTTCAGGGGCTCTGGGCTTCAGCAAAATGGCAGCCTGCAGCCAGAAGAGACAGAAGCAATTTTCAACACACACTAATTTTGGTACCATAATTATGAATGTGGAATGAATGTTCCTTCCCAAAGAACATTATTTTTTATCAAGTTGTTATGGGTAAAGATTTGCTTTAAGTAGGGTACACACTATAAGGCCACTGGAAGAAAAATTCTGTACAAAGCAAGATCGTTCAATATTCATATAGTGTTTACACAACTTTTGACATCCGATTCAGACTTTCCAAACAAAAATTTCCGAAGATACAAACTCCAAAAAGGTTCCTCATACATGAATAGAACGAATGACTTTCTTTTAACGTGTGAGATTTTCGTACGAGACACAAAAGACTGCACACGATCAGAAACAAAGAAAAGCCTTTGTTGTACGAGAACTTTCATCCATTATTTCCATCCTGGGTTCCGACTTGCTGTGAAACAGAGGAAAACCGGACGATTGTTTGCCCGATTTTCCTATAGTGTGTACCCTATTTTACCCGACCGGTCAATCCTACCTGCACAAGACAGGTCTGGCCCCCCCCTGCGCTCTAGAAAATGGACTGTTCCTGATGCCAGCACGCTCTATGGACAGGAACAGTCCACCGCTGGGGTGGAAAGGGGGTCGCGGTTTGGCGGAGGATCAGCTTAGTATGAACTTGGTGCTTGTCCCTAAAAAAAAAATAAAAAAAAACCACACACAAGCAGCTGACCCACACAGTCCCACTTGTATGGGGGGGGGAGGGGAAGTGGCCGGAGTTGGGCTTTATCGGTATAGGTTTGGTACATTGGAATCCAATTGTAGAGGTATATTGTATGGTCACCCCTACACTCCTCTATTGAGATGAACACAAAGAATGATGCACACTATGGAGCAGTTGTCCTTCCAGCCCAGGCAGTGTCCTCTCCTATACACAAGGAGTAGAGGATGAGAACAATGCTGCTCCTGGAGGAATGTAAACAATCCCCCCATTCATTTGGCAGAGGGGAGCCCAGGAGATAAAGTTGAACAATTGTTCCTCTGATGCTCCCATGACTGACAGATGATGACAACACTCCCCTCTAAGTGACAGCTACTCACTTCTTCCGTGCCTTCTCCTTCTTTCCCTTCGGCCTCCTCTTCCGGGCCTGCATCGCCAGCACTGGAGAGGGAACACACACACGTTAAGGAGGGAGACCGATGTAAACGGTAACAATGGCGGCGGGTGTGTATCCGGACAGAGGAGGAGGAGGGGGGATGGTGATGAGGAGGAGAGAGGAGGAGGGGGGGGGGGGGGTAAGAGAAGGATGGAGGGACAGGGTACCGCCGCCTCTTACCTTTCCCCGCGCTCATGTCTCCTGAGCTCCGCGCACTGCTGCCGGTGCCGGCCGGGACGCTGTCCACGCACGCGCAGCCTTCAGCTTCCATTGGGTTGTGTGAGATCGCGCCGCACAACGCGCTGCCTTCTATACACTGCGTCACCCGCTCCCTCCTCTGACTCCTCTCCTAGGCAACGGAGGCCTCCTCTTCTCGCAGCGTGATAGATGCTGATAGGTGGCGCTCTTTCCTCGTTTTGTGGCTCGTTGGTGTTTGGGAGGACTGGAAGTCAGGTGGTGTCGGAGGCTGAGCAGACAGATCTCCCACGTGTTGAACGGTGACGGACGCTGGCTGGGGCGGTTGGTCTGAGGTGTCACGTTCTTACCGGGTACCTGGGCCGCCTTTTTCTCACTCCGGGGTCACTGAGCCGCCAGTGGAGACAGGTCAGTCATGGAGGAGAAAAGAAAGGCCTGGGACAGTGCTGGAGGCACGCAATTCCGCTTCCTGGATGTTGTGTTCTTGGCTTGCTCAGTGTTGTGATGTAGATTTCTACCAGAGCGGTCTGGACTCTGCACCCTCAGTACTCCCTTATGGGGGCTGTACCCAGAAATCCATTGCAGCTTTCCCTATATTGGATATCATGGCTGTATTCCATTTATGTTCAGGCTTTTCCTTTATATTCACCTGTAATACACCTCCAGTGTTAGGATGGTTACATTCACTTCTCCACTGTCTCTATGGAGGAGCAAGGTAGTCAGTCTTAGACAGCAGCATTGTCAGTGGTCCAAGGACTAGAGGTTACGTGACTTTACATAAGTAACTAAAAGCGTAGGCCCCTTTCACACAGGTGCAGTGGCGTCACTAGGGTTGGTGTCACCCCCCCCCCCCCTCAGTACAGACCCACCTCCCCTCTCCACTAAGTACTGACCCCCCTTCCTCAGTCCAGATCCCCCCTCTCCACTAAGTACAGACGTCAGTCCAGATCCCCCCTCTCCACTAAGTACAGACGTCAGTCCAGATCCCCCCTCTCCACTAAGTACAGACGTCAGTCCAGATCCCCCCTCTCCACTAAGTACAGACGTCAGTCCAGATCCCCCCTCTCCACTAAGTACAGACGTCAGTCCAGATCCCCCCTCTCCACTAAGTACAGACGTCAGTCCAGATCCCCCCTCTCCACTAAGTACAGACGTCAGTCCAGATCCCCCCTCTCCACTAAGTACAGACGTCAGTCCAGATCCCCCCTCTCCACTAAGTACAGACGTCAGTCCAGATCCCCCCTCTCCACTAAGTACAGACGTCAGTCCAGATCCCCCCTCTCCACTAAGTACAGACGTCAGTCCAGATCCCCCCTCTCCACTAAGTACAGACGTCAGTCCAGATCCCCCCTCTCCACTAAGTACAGACGTCAGTCCAGATCCCCCCTCTCCACTAAGTACAGACGTCAGTCCAGATCCCCCCTCTCCACTAAGTACAGACGTCAGTCCAGATCCCCCCTCTCCACTAAGTACAGACGTCAGTCCAGATCCCCCCTCTCCACTAAGTACAGACGTCAGTCCAGATCCCCCCTCTCCACTAAGTACAGACGTCAGTCCAGATCCCCCCTCTCCACTAAGTACAGACGTCAGTCCAGATCCCCCCTCTCCACTAAGTACAGACGTCAGTCCAGATCCCCCCTCTCCACTAAGTACAGACGTCAGTCCAGATCCCCCCTCTCCACTAAGTACAGACGTCAGTCCAGATCCCCCCTCTCCACTAAGTACAGACGTCAGTCCAGATCCCCCCTCTCCACTAAGTACAGACGTCAGTCCAGATCCCCCCTCTCCACTAAGTACAGACGTCAGTCCAGATCCCCCCTCTCCACTAAGTACAGACGTCAGTCCAGATCCCCCCTCTCCACTAAGTACAGACGTCAGTCCAGATCCCCCCTCTCCACTAAGTACAGACGTCAGTCCAGATCCCCCCTCTCCACTAAGTACAGACGTCAGTCCAGATCCCCCCTCTCCACTAAGTACAGACGTCAGTCCAGATCCCCCCTCTCCACTAAGTACAGACGTCAGTCCAGATCCCCCCTCTCCACTAAGTACAGACGTCAGTCCAGATCCCCCCTCTCCACTAAGTACAGACGTCAGTCCAGATCCCCCCTCTCCACTAAGTACAGACGTCAGTCCAGATCCCCCCTCTCCACTAAGTACAGACGTCAGTCCAGATCCCCCCTCTCCACTAAGTACAGACGTCAGTCCAGATCCCCCCTCTCCACTAAGTACAGACGTCAGTCCAGATCCCCCCTCTCCACTAAGTACAGACGTCAGTCCAGATCCCCCCTCTCCACTAAGTACAGACGTCAGTCCAGATCCCCCCTCTCCACTAAGTACAGACGTCAGTCCAGATCCCCCCTCTCCACTAAGTACAGACGTCAGTCCAGATCCCCCCTCTCCACTAAGTACAGACGTCAGTCCAGATCCCCCCTCTCCACTAAGTACAGACGTCAGTCCAGATCCCCCCTCTCCACTAAGTACAGACGTCAGTCCAGATCCCCCCTCTCCACTAAGTACAGACGTCAGTCCAGATCCCCCCTCTCCACTAAGTACAGACGTCAGTCCAGATCCCCCCTCTCCACTAAGTACAGACGTCAGTCCAGATCCCCCCTCTCCACTAAGTACAGACGTCAGTCCAGATCCCCCCTCTCCACTAAGTACAGACGTCAGTCCAGATCCCCCCTCTCCACTAAGTACAGACGTCAGTCCAGATCCCCCCTCTCCACTAAGTACAGACGTCAGTCCAGATCCCCCCTCTCCACTAAGTACAGACGTCAGTCCAGATCCCCCCTCTCCACTAAGTACAGACGTCAGTCCAGATCCCCCCTCTCCACTAAGTACAGACGTCAGTCCAGATCCCCCCTCTCCACTAAGTACAGACGTCAGTCCAGATCCCCCCTCTCCACTAAGTACAGACGTCAGTCCAGATCCCCCCTCTCCACTAAGTACAGACGTCAGTCCAGATCCCCCCTCTCCACTAAGTACAGACGTCAGTCCAGATCCCCCCTCTCCACTAAGTACAGACGTCAGTCCAGATCCCCCCTCTCCACTAAGTACAGACGTCAGTCCAGATCCCCCCTCTCCACTAAGTACAGACGTCAGTCCAGATCCCCCCTCTCCACTAAGTACAGACGTCAGTCCAGATCCCCCCTCTCCACTAAGTACAGACGTCAGTCCAGATCCCCCCTCTCCACTAAGTACAGACGTCAGTCCAGATCCCCCCTCTCCACTAAGTACAGACGTCAGTCCAGATCCCCCCTCTCCACTAAGTACAGACGTCAGTCCAGATCCCCCCTCTCCACTAAGTACAGACGTCAGTCCAGATCCCCCCTCTCCACTAAGTACAGACGTCAGTCCAGATCCCCCCTCTCCACTAAGTACAGACGTCAGTCCAGATCCCCCCTCTCCACTAAGTACAGACGTCAGTCCAGATCCCCCCTCTCCACTAAGTACAGACGTCAGTCCAGATCCCCCCTCTCCACTAAGTACAGACGTCAGTCCAGATCCCCCCTCTCCACTAAGTACAGACGTCAGTCCAGATCCCCCCTCTCCACTAAGTACAGACGTCAGTCCAGATCCCCCCTCTCCACTAAGTACAGACGTCAGTCCAGATCCCCCCTCTCCACTAAGTGCAGACGTCAGTCCAGATCCCCCCTCTCCACTAAGTGCAGACGTCAGTCCAGATCCCCCCTCTCCACTAAGTGCAGACGTCAGTCCAGATCCTCCCCTCTCCACTAAGTGCAGACGTCAGTCCAGATCCCCCCTCTCCACTAAGTTCAGACGTCAGTCCAGATCCCCCCTCTCCACTAAGTTCAGACGTCAGTCCAGATCCCCCCTCTCCACTAAGTGCAGACGTCAGTCCAGATCCTCCCCTCTCCACTAAGTGCAGACGTCAGTCCAGATCCTCCCCTCTCCACTAAGTGCAGACGTCAGTCCAGATCCTCCCCTCTCCACTAAGTGCAGACGTCAGTCCAGATCCTCCCCTCTCCACTAAGTGCAGACGTCAGTCCAGATCCCCCCTCTCCACTAAGTGCAGACGTCAGTCCAGATCCCCCCTCTCCACTAAGTGCAGACGTCAGTCCAGATCCCCCCTCTCCACTAAGTGCAGACGTCAGTCCAGATCCCCCCTCTCCACTAAGTGCAGACGTCAGTCCAGATCCCCCCTCTCCACTAAGTGCAGACGTCAGTCCAGATCCCCCCTCTCCACTAAGTGCAGACGTCAGTCCAGATCCCCCCTCTCCACTAAGTGCAGACGTCAGTCCAGATCCCCCCTCTCCACTAAGTGCAGACGTCAGTCCAGATCCCCCCTCTCCACTAAGTGCAGACGTCAGTCCAGATCCCCCCTCTCCACTAAGTGCAGACGTCAGTCCAGATCCCCCCTCTCCACTAAGTGCAGACGTCAGTCCAGATCCCCCCTCTCCACTAAGTGCAGACGTCAGTCCAGATCCCCCCTCTCCACTAAGTGCAGACGTCAGTCCAGATCCCCCCTCTCCACTAAGTGCAGACGTCAGTCCAGATCCCCCCTCTCCACTAAGTGCAGACGTCAGTCCAGATCCCCCCTCTCCACTAAGTGCAGACGTCAGTCCAGATCCCCCCTCTCCACTAAGTGCAGACGTCAGTCCAGATCCCCCCTCTCCACTAAGTGCAGACGTCAGTCCAGATCCCCCCTCTCCACTAAGTGCAGACGTCAGTCCAGATCCCCCCTCTCCACTAAGTGCAGACGTCAGTCCAGATCCCCCCTCTCCACTAAGTGCAGACGTCAGTCCAGATCCCCCCTCTCCACTAAGTGCAGACGTCAGTCCAGATCCCCCCTCTCCACTAAGTGCAGACGTCAGTCCAGATCCCCCCTCTCCACTAAGTGCAGACGTCAGTCCAGATCCCCCCTCTCCACTAAGTGCAGACGTCAGTCCAGATCCCCCCTCTCCACTAAGTGCAGACGTCAGTCCAGATCCCCCCTCTCCACTAAGTGCAGACGTCAGTCCAGATCCCCCCTCTCCACTAAGTGCAGACGTCAGTCCAGATCCCCCCTCTCCACTAAGTGCAGACGTCAGTCCAGATCCCCCCTCTCCACTAGTAAGTATAGACCCCCGTCCCTCAGTCTAGACCTCCCCACTCCACTAAGTATAGACCCCCGTCCCTCAGTCCAGACAAACAGTTTTTTAAACTGTAAATTTTCGTGTTTGGCTAAGTACATCCTGCGTTTTCGGTACCAAAATTTCCTTTCCGTGCACCTCTAGCCTTTACAACCACCTTAGTTGTAAAGGCAGAAGGTTTTTTTTATCTTAATGCATTAAGATAAAAAACCTTTTGTGGGTAGCAGCCTCCCCAGCACCCCCTAATTACTTACCTGAGCCCCTTCTCTCTCCAGTGATGTCCATGAATGTCTAAGCTGCCCGGGACACTCCTCCTGGTTGGCTGAGACACCGTAGCGGGACCATTGGCTCCCACGGCTGTCAATCCAAGTCAGTCAGCCAACCAGGGGAGAATGGATACACGGAGCTCTGACTTGGCTCAGGTGCCCCCATAGAAAGCTGCTGGCTGAGGGGGCATTTGATAGGAGTGAAGGGGAAGGCACAGCGAGGAGGATCCAGGCTGCTCTGTGCAAAACCACTTGCACACAGGAGGTAAGTATAACATGTTTGTTATTTTATTTTATATATATATATATATATATATATATATATATATATATATATATATATATAAAAAAACACACAATACTTTAAGAATCGCTTTAAGGTTTTTCACCTTAATGCATTCTACACATTAAAGTGAAAAACCTTTTGTGCTACAACTCCTCCTCCCCCCCCCCCTTCCCTTTTTCTTACCTGAGCCTAATCCGATCCAGTGATGTGCACGAGAACAGTGGCTCTCACCGCTGTCTCCCTCCTCATTGGACAGATTGATAGCAGTGGGAGCCATGGGCTCCCGCTGCTGTCAATCAAAAGATGTGACACAGGAGCGGGCGGTGAGGCGGAGTCCCACTGTCTGTGTCAATGGACACAGACACAATGAAGGAGCCCCAGAAGGAGAGGTTTGGGGCTGCTCTGGGGAAAACTAATGCACAGAGCAGGTAAGTATACATCTTGTTTGTTTTAATTTTTTAAACAAGGCTTTAATAACACTTTAACCACCATTTTTGCATCTGTGTACATCAACCCTTTTAACTGACAGCTTGGTGTGTTGGGAATTTGAAAGCAACAGACTTGGTGGCTGGATCACCAGGTAATAATCTAAGTTAAAGGGGGGAGGGGGACTCAAAAAAAACGATTGCTGTGTTAAAGTGGAACTCAAAGGAAAAAAATACATATTACAAACAAACGGGCCATTTAAATGTAAAAGATACATTCATTTTCTCTTCACTAAAATACATTTACCTGCCTGCTTGCAGTCCCCTGCAGAATGTGTACTGAACTGTACATGCGCAGCTCCGTTTACATTCTGATACACTGCAAGTATGACTCTTCGGCTGCTTGATTGGTCCCATGTGCATGGGAGTCATATTGTCACCACACTGAGTTGTACACAAACGCTGACAGACAGGGAAAAGGGTTTATGGTAAAAGAGACCAATAGGGCTTTTTAATTAGTCTTAAGTCTACTTTAACTCACTGATCACGTATAGTGGCAGGATGGATATTAAAGCGGAGCTCCACCCTAAAGTGGAACTTCTGCTGATCGGAACCCTCCCCCCCCCCCCCCTCCGGTGTCACAATTGACACCTTTCAGGGGGAGGGGGGGGGTGCAGATACCTGTCTAAGACAGGTATTTGCACCCACTTCCGGGAGTCCTCTCTGCGGGAAATCTGCGGGAAGCACGTCACTTCCCGCAGATTCCCCGTTGTGTTCTGGGAGACACTCGGCTCCCAGAACACAGGACCATTCAGAACGGCGCAGTGCGACTCGCGCATGCGCCGTAGGGAACCGAGCATGAAGCCGCAAGGCTTAATTTCCTAGTTCCCTCACCGAGGATGGCGGTGGGCGCAGCAGAGTGACGAGCGATTGCTCGTCCTCTGCTGCGGATGTCGCTGGACTCCAGGACAGGTAAGTGTCCATATATTAAAAGTCAGCAGCTGCTGTATTTGTAGCTGCTGGCTTTTAAGATTTTTTTTTTTTTTTCCGCGGCACCTCCGCTTTAAGGGGTTAATGTTCAGATGTGTAGAAAAAGGGAAGAGTTTTTCTGGCTTTTTTTTTTTTAGCTTATAGGGTGCATGGAGCCTAAAAGTGAAGGTGGCCGTTTAAACAGCCGGTAACTTTCTTAAAAAGTTTTAACTAAACCTTTCTGTGTTCATTGCCTACCTTATTTTTTTGCCCAGAAATGACCTCGCTGGGTCTTCAACAAGGTACGTGCAATGCAGGCAGACCACGACTGGTGGGAGGGGCCAGCTGGGTGCTGTACATGGCTTCCTGAAAACATTACAGCATCCTTCTTCAGTACCCCTCTAAAGAAGCAACAGCACCCCTCTAAAGAACCATCATCTGTGATGCAATTGTCAAACTGTCTTAATGGGTAGATGTCAGTCCGGAGGAGTGTGCATTCCTAGGAAGGCTGCATTTGCATGCAGACCGCCCTAACTAATGCCGATGTGTGATGATGAGCCTTCATGAAAGCACTGATCCAGTGAATAAAAGTAGTGGGCCAGGTACAGTCCAGGCTAGGGAGGAAAGCTGTAAATAATCCTTATGTCCTCCAGCCAGGAAATGAGGTTGGCTCTGTCTGACTTCCTGCAGCTTCTAATGCACACTGGGAGAAACCTACAGTGTGCAGTGCAATCAGAGTAAGCAATTTTGGTACATGAACAGAGCTTGTTTTTACTAATGATAAAAAAAAAAATACTACTACTCTTCCACCTCCAAAGCATTTTGCAAGCACTCAGCATAGTCATTCCTCCTTTGAGCTCTGTGTAGATAATTTGTATTTTGAAAAATTCTTTTTTTTTTTTTCTTTATCCAGTTAGGTTTTTCAAAAGCATTCTATAGTGCCTTCAAAACAATGGATTCTGTTGAAATGGCTACAATTTCCTTGAAGCGTCCTCTTTCAACTGAGGACCTCATTGCAGATGAATCGAAGAGACAAAAACTGTCAGAAAGCTCCTTTATTGAACAATCTTTAAATGAACTTCAGGAGGCTGTAGTACAATCTGAAAAAGCCATAGAAAAAGAGCATGCTGCCAAAGTGCTAACGCAAAAAATTATGGATGAGGAAAGCGAGGAGGAAAATGAGCTCCTGGTGGAGGAGCCTGAAGATGGCGATCCTGAAAGCTTTGCTGATATGATGAAACATGGATTGACTGAACTTGATGTTGGCATCACTAAATTTGTGAGCTTACACAAAGGGTTTTCTGGTATCTTAAAGGAAAGGTAATATTTAAGGATGTCAAGGTTCAAGACATGCTTTGTCCACACATAATGTATGTAGGTTATGTTTAGGGTGTAACTAACATAAACATTGTGCTTTATTGAATTAAAAACAGCCTTTATCAGTGTGTATTCCTGGTGTCTAAGCTCCGTTTCACACTATAACCTGCATGTGAATTACACAGGAACCGCACCACAGTCCTGTGCAATTCACATGCAATTTAGTGCTGTGCAATTTGAGGCCATTAATTTTTTTCACTGCATTGCACCAAAGAAGTGCAGGCATCCTTCTTCTTTTTTTTTTTTTTTTTTTTTTTTCTTATTTTGGAGCCATACCGAAACCGCATTACATAGTAATTTTGTACCATGCGATCCCATGCGGGCAAACCACACTGTGTTTGAGATCCTTTTGGGGTGTCATTAACTTTTGTATTGAAACCTGCAGTTGGAGAGGATTGTGAGATATTTCTGAATTGACGGTAACTGAAGTGCCAATTTAACCCTTTCTCTGCATACATGTTTAAAAAACATTTTAGGTCTGAAAAATTGCATAAACTCACAAAACATTATATTTTTTTTTGAAAGCAAACACCCTAGAGCACAGGTGTCAAACACAAGGCCTGCGGGCCGAATCCAGCCCTCCAGGCCATTTCATGTGGCCCTCGCACCTCTCCTGCAGCTGCCGGAGAGCTCCAGCCTTCCTCTGGTCCTCCTCCAGACCCTTACTTTCTGCTTTTAAGCAATGCATACAGCTTCTTCCCAGCAGCAGCAGAAGGAAATGGGGGTGCACTGTGATGTAAGGGAGGGTGGGGGACTCAACTTCTGATGGTGGTGTGGCTCTTGACATCTAATTTAAGGGGAGAGGATGCGCTGGACATCTAATCTTAGAGATACAACCGGCCATTTTGAGGACAATCATAATGCTGATGTGGCCCGCGATGAAATTGAGTTTGACACTCCTGCCCCTAGAGAATAAAATGGTGGAAGTTTTAAAAAAAATTTATGTCACATTACATTAATGCAAGGGTCAAGGAATGCAGAATTTCAGTAAAAAATACACTATTTCCCAAGGCGTCTTTCAGGACAGCACCTTGAGAGATAGTGACTCCTCCAACCCACCACAGGAAACGTCCTCTTCCTCCAGATCTTTAAAGGGAGGTACCTCCCTACCATACCTCAGTTTTTGTGTTTCCTCCGGCCCGGAGGGAACCTCTTCGGTGAGGGGAGTCAATGTCTGTCAGATGCTCCTGGGAGATGGGGCTTCCCTCCTTGTTCTTCTTCTTTTTTTTTTTTTTTTTCCCCCCCCCTCTCCTTCCTCCATAAGAGACCGCTGTCCTCCCGCTCTACCCAGGCAGCACCAAGCGGTAGTTTCGGGCTCCTCTTCTCCCTGAGTGCTCAGAGGAGCCATAGACTAGGTGTCCTGCAACGGCGGTCGCGCGTGCACCACGCCACCATTTTGGCGTAGTCCAAAGGCGCCGGAAGTGACAGAGCGAGTCAGCGCGAGCGTCATTTCCGGCGTGAACGCAAGGGGGAGGAGGCAGGACTGAAGCTGGTGCCCATTTCTGGTCCGGTGCAGAGGCACTATGGGAGTCCGGAAACGGCGTGTAAAGCCACAAATACGCTGTACACCTGCAATGGAAGACGCGGTGGGGACAGACACAGGCACCTTGCTGGCTCAGGTAGGAGGCAGCAGTTAGTTTGCCTGTTCCTTTACCTGTATATTTCTAGTCTCCCCCCCCCCCCCCTTTTTTTTTTTTTTTTTTTTTTTTTTTTTTTTCTACTATCCCCCTAGTGGCAAGGGGCCTGTCTGGGCACTGGAGGTGTTTGTTTCCCTCTTAGTGCCCCTTTTGGGGTGGTCCATCGGCAGAGACAGGGTCTCACTAAGGATCCCCTGCTTTCTTCCCTTTTTTTTGTCTTCTCTCCAGGCTAAGAGCTCTGACCCAAAAAAGAGATGTCCTTCATGCAGGACTAAAATGGGAGAGAACTGGAAGAAAGCCCTATGCAGTACTTGCATTACTTTAGTTAAAGAGGAATCCGCTTCAGTATGCAATGATTTGGTTGCCTCTGTAAAGAAGGAACTTTATGCCCGATTCAAACTTTTCGTGACTCAGTTAACCCCGCTGCTAGTCAGCCTTCCACTTCAGATTCTTCCCAGGGGTCTTTGGCTATACCAGTGTTGGAAGCTCTGACTGAGGAGTCTACTACCAGGGAAGGTCAGTCCCCCCGCACCTTCTAATGAGGATTCGGAGGACTCAGTTGAAGAGACAAATTTAAATTATCCTTGGAAGAGGTTGATGGGCTACTTGTAGCCATTCATGTTACCCTTGGCCTAAGTGAGGAAAAGAAAGCGTTAAGTCTGCATGACCGAATGTATGCAGGTCTAAGTGAACCCAAGGGTTGGACATTCCCGGTCCATTCGGTGACGCCATAAAGAAAGAATGGCAGGATCCAGAGAAAAAAAACTTTTTTCTCAAAGGCCCACAAGACGTTTTCCCTTTTTGAGGAAGATCCCTCTGCAGTGTGGAACAAAGTCCCTAAACTGGATGCGGCCTTATCTCAGGTCTCCAGGTCCACCGACCTGTCATTTGAAGACTTGGGGGTTCTCAGGGACCCAATGGACAAATGTATGGACATCTTGCTAAAAAGATCATGGCAGCCGATAATGAGCAATTTAAAGCCTGCCATGGCCACAACGTGTGTAGCCAGAAATCTGGCATTTTGGGTTAACCAGTTAAAATCTCATATAGTGGTGGATTCTCCTAAACAGGAAATCTTAGACTCTTTTTCCACTTTGTCTTCTGCAGTAGCTTATATAGCAGACGCTTCAGCTGAAGCAATTAAAATATCGGCTAGGTCGGCAGCCTTGACTAATACTGCTAGAAGAGCATTATGGTTAAAGACCTGGCCAGGTGATGCAGGTTCTAAAAATAAGCTTTGTGGGATTCCTTTTTGGGAGACCTTCTTTTTGGGCCTGCTCCAAATAGAATTCTGGACAGGACGGCTGACAGGAAGAAGTCTTTCTCAAGACGTCTTCCAGGACGGCACAATGAGAGATGACTAGTCCACCTGACAGGAAACACAATCAATCAAAGAGGTTAAAAACCCCACCCCTCCCTGTGCTCCTCAGTTTTTGATTGTGTTTCCCCACAGCGAAACCATTTGTTATTTTCTAAAGACCTAAAGGCCTGGTGCTGGAGGTCTCCCCCTGGGACCTAGGTCGAACGCTTAGGAAGCCTCTGGACCTAGCAGGACGGGCTCATCCTTCCTGGGGGGTCCCCCTTTTGTTGTAACATACTCAGGGGGGAAGGAATAGCCTTGAAGAAACCCCCCTGAGTTTTCTGAAGCCCTAAGGTACAGGGTACCCGGAAGCTTCAGGGGCCAAAGTTGTTTTTTTCTCCCTACCTGGTGGGTGTCCACTTCGGAGGGGGGGCTGGCAGGTCTCCCGCAGATGCGGTGGTGAACCCAGCGGTGAAGCGCTGTTCTGGCTATTGGCGCCGCTCAGGCATGTGCGGCGCCATTTTCCCATGGCCTGGAGGACTCATTGATTTCCTCCTCTAGCGCCCAAAGGAATGACGTCACCGCGGCCGCGCCACTTCCGGTTTCCGGTCTACGGCAAGATGGCGACGGCTGGCGTCTTTTCAGCCAGCTTCCACTATAAAGATGCCAGGAAAAGAGGCGCCCATTCCTCCTGTTTGCTCTTAGCGACACGGTTCAAGCCCGGACGGCGCATGGAGCATGAGGAAAGGCCCGGTACGACCAAGGCTACAGAGGAGGCCACAGGAGGTGAGTCCTACCCAGCCAGCAGGGGTTATGATGGGGGAGGTACCCCGACTCTTCCCCCTTCTGCTCTGCACAGGGGTGTTTGGTACTAAAAAATTCCCTGTCTATATTTGTTTTTTCTGCAGGAGGGGACGTCACTGCCCAGGGGTCTACCAGCCGTCCCTCTAAAGCCCCTGCTCGCATCAAAAGATGTGGCTACTGCAACGATAGGTTGCCTCCAGACTATTCCAGACCTTTCTGCTTTAAATGCATTCAGAAATTGGCTGGAAAAGAAACATCTCAGGTCATGAAAGACTTCCTGTCTGTCCAGACCCAGATGCTGACTACGCTTAAGGAATTTCAATCCTCACTCAAGTCTAGGGAACCAGAACCTCAGACAAGTGGGGGGGGGCTCTTCCTCTCAGGAGAGTTCTTTGACTCCCAGGGTAGTTAAAAGACGGCCGCAGCCTCTAAAATCCCTACCTTCACAGGGTTCGGAGCTGGAGGAGGATTCAGATATCTCCGATCGAGAAGTATCTGATGAGGGTCTGGTGGATAGTCAGGCAGAGGACGAGGAAGAGGGCTCCAGGCCAGGAAGGCACATCTTCTCGGCCGATGATATGGAGGGCCTCCTTGGGGCAATTTATGCTTCTGAGGAGATCCAGGAGCCTGCGGAACAGGTTTCCGCACAGGATAGAATGTATCAGGGTTTGTTGAAGTCTCAACCCAGAACCTTACCCGTACACCAGGCACTGAAGGACATTATCCTTCAAGAATGGAAGGATCCTGAAAGGAAGCTTTTAAGACCAAAAACGTGGAAACGTAGGTGCCCCTTTTAAGGAGGAAGATGAAGATAGATTCTTCAAAACACCCAGATTGGATGCTTCCTTAGCCCAGGTATCCAAACAGTCTGACCTCTCCTTTGAGGATACTGGTAACCTCAAAGATTAGATGGATCGGCGTGCTGAAACCACCTTGCGGAGGGCCTGGGAAGCCAATGCGGCAGCCATGAGCCCGGCGCTGGCTTCAGCATGCGTAGCCAGGAATGCAGATGCATGGATCTCAAAATTAACGGACCATGTTTCAGGCATTTCCAAATCCAAGGAAGTCTTGGAGTCGTTGCAGCTAATAGGTAACGCAGTGGCGTACCTAGCGGACGCAGCGGTAGAAACCGTAAGAACCACCGCAAAGACTGGAGCCCTCTTAAACTCTGCTAGAAGAGCTGTATGGGTTAAAACCTGGGATGGTGATAGTGCATCCAAGACCCGTTTATGTGGTCTCCCATTTGAGGGCTCCCTTCTTTTCGGTACAGGACTTGACCAAGCCCTGTCCAGGTCCACCGAAAAGGGTAAGAAATTTCCTACCAAACCTAAAAAGGAAAAAAGGAGATTTTTTCGAGGCCCCCAGGGCAAGAACCGGTCTTCAGACAAAAGACCTGTCAATACTAGGAGGTGGAGTGCTGGCAAGGACAAACAGAAGGGAGGTATCCTTTTCTCCAGCCAAAAGCCTAATGACAAGAACTCTAAGTGACGTAAGGGTAGGGGGAAGGCTTTCCCAGTTTCTCCCCAGATGGGAAAGCATATCTCAGAGCCCCCATGTCCTCCAAATTTTAAAAGAGGGCTACAAGCTAGAGTTCCTTCACTCCCCTCCCCCGAAGTTTCTGGTAACGCATCTACCCAGGGACCCCTTAAAAGCTGCAGGTCTGGTACAGAATGTCTCAGAACTGGAAAGGCAGGGAGTAGTTATCCCGGTACCTACAGAACAACAAGGTTTGGGCGTCTATTCCCACGTTTTCGTTGTTCCAAAGCCGTCAGGGAAGCATCGGCTTATAATAAACTTGAGACCCTTGAACGCTTATCTGCGTCGCAAGAGGTTTCGGATGGAGAGCGTGTACACTCTCAGGAAGCTTCTTCTGAGGGGGTGTTCATGGTGACCATAGACCTAAAGGACGCCTATCTACACGTCCCGATATTCCCAGCACATCAGGCCTTCCTCAGGTTTGCAATCACTTCCGCCCAGGGAGTGCAGCATTGGCAGTTTGCTGCGCTTCCCTTTGGTCTGTCATCCAGTCCAAGAGTCTTTACAAAGATCATGGCGGAGGTGATTGCTTACCTGCACCTGCAGGGTATAGCAGTAGTCCCCTACCTCGACGATCTGCTTCTCTACAATCAGAATCGAGATCTCCTTCTTGCAGACCTGGCCAGGGTCGTGAGCACCTTGGAAAGCCTGGGGTGGATCATCAACAAAGAAAAATCCTCGATGGTCCCAGAACAGAAGAAAGTTTACTTGGGATTCCTAGTGGATTCCTTAGAAAGAAAACTTGTTTTACCCCAGGACAAGGTCCAAGGCCTTATGACAACGGTCAGGTCTATGTTGGAGGCAGAGGAATCCTCCTTCAGAAGCATCATGCGGGTGCTGGGTCTAATGACCTCTTGCATCCCAGCGGTGCCGTGGGCTCAGCTCCACTCCAGACCTCTCCAAGAATTCCTTCTATCCTCTTGGGACGGATCAAAGGAATCTCTAGACTACAGGGTCCCCATCCCAGTTGTGGCAAAGGAATCTCTGAGGTGGTGGCTCCTTCCTCAGAATTTACTGGTGGGTCGTCTGTGGAGTCAGTCCAACCCTCTCAGGATAACCACAGACGCAAGCGCCTGGGGTTGGGGGGCTCACTTAGACGAGCTCAGAGCTCAGGGTTCCTGGAACCGAGGTCAGAGGGGCGCCTCCTCAAACCTCCGGGAATTGTTGGCGGTCCGGGAGGCTCTAAAGGCCTTCGAGGAGAGAGTCGGGCCGAGAGGTCCAGATTCTATCCGACAATGCCACCACAGTGGCATTCCTGAACCATCAGGGAGGCACCAGGTCGCGTACCCTTCTGGCTTTGTCTCTGGAGATCCTGAGCTGGGCAGAGATCCGGATTCCCTCTATCACAGCGGTTCACATAAAAGGGGTTCACAACGTAGAGGCAGACTTTTTAAGTCGCCACCCGATTCTCCAGGGAGAATGGGAGTTGAACACAGAGGTGTTCGATCTGGTGTGCCAACGGTTCGGCAATCCGGAGATAGACCTCTTCGCCCGCAGGGAAAACAAAAAGCTAAAGAGGTTCTTTTCCCTGACCCGGGAATGGGGCTCAGAGGGAGTGGATGCGCTGGCCCAGGTGTGGAGTTTTCATCTGGCCTATGCCTTTCCCCTCTGGGTCTGATTCCGAGGATCCTGCAGAAGCTGGACCTCTCAGAATGCTGTCTCATTTTGGTCACCCCCTGGTGGCCCAAGAGAGCCTGGTTTCCCACTCTGGAGAACTGGTCGGTGGCTCCCCTTCTCCATCTACCAGTTCGGTCAGACCTTCTTCTTCAGGGTCCGGTCTTCCACCCAGAGCCCAGCTTCTTCAAACTGACGGCCTGGTGCTTGAAAGGCAGAACCTGCGGGAGAAGGGCTGTTCAGAGAGAGTGATCACCACTCTCCTCTCTAGTAGAAAGGAGGTCACCAGGCGGATTTATGCTAAGGTGTGGGGGGTCTTCTCTCGCTGGTGTTCAGAGAGAGAGGTTTCCCAACAGGAAACTTCGGTCATTCTGGAATTTCTCCAGGATGGAGTTGATCTGGGGCTGGCTACCAAGACACTAAGAGTTCAGGTAGCAGCCTTATCTTACTTCCTGGACAGAAGATTGTCCCAGGACCCGTTGATTAAAAGATTCTTGTCAGCTAGGGACAGAATGTCTCCAGTACAGATCTCTAGGGTTCCACCCTGGGATCTCTCCTTGGTCCTAGAACAGTTAACTAAGGCTCCGTTCGAGCCTTTAGACAGTATTTCTATTAAACTTCTCACAGTTAAGTTTACCTTTCTGCTGGCGATAACGACAGCCAAAAGAGTAGGTGATATGCAGGCTCTGTCAATTAAAGAGCCGTTTTTTCGTTTATTTGAGGACAGGGTTGTTCTCAGGCAGGACCCCCTGTACCTTCCCAAGGTAGTATCAAAATTTCATAGAACGCAGGAAATAATACTCCCTTCTTTTTGTTCCAATCCCCAGAATGAAAGGGAGGCTTCCTTTCATTGTTTGGATGTCAGACGATGTCTGCTTTCTTATTTGGATAGAGTTAGCATTTTCAGAAAATCCAGCCACCTATTTATTAATTTTTCTGGTCAGAAAAAGGGCCAACAGGCTTCTAGAGTTACCATAGCTAGGTGGATAAAACAAGCAATCTCCCTAGCTTATGACCAGGCTGCTAAGACAGTCCCGAAGGTTAAAGCACATTCCACTCGGTCTCTGGCGACCTCCTGGGCAGAAAGGGCCGGGGCTTCGGTCGAACAAATCTGCCAAGCTGCGACATGGTCAAGCCAGAACACTTTTTTGAAGCATTACAGAGTGGAGTTGCTGTCGCCTCAGGACCTCTCATTTGGTAGGAAGGTCCTGCAAGCGGTCATCCCACCCTAAGGTAGGCCTGCAAATTACTTGCTTCTCTCTCATTGTGCCGTCCTGGAAGACGTCTTGAGAAAAGTACCAGTTACTTACCGGTAATGGTCTTTCTGGTAAGTCTTCCAGGACGGCAGGCCTACTTCCCACCGCTCTGGTTAAGTATATTAATATATATATATATATATATATATATATAGAGTTGTTGTGGTATGTTGTTTTCACTCTCGTGCACTAGTGTGGAGTACTTTTTCACAAACTGAGGAGCACAGGGAGGGGTGGGGTTTTTAACCTCTTTGATTGTGTTTCCTGTCAGGTAGACTAGTCATCTCTCATTGTGCCGTCCTGGAAGACTTACCAGAAAGACCATTACCGGTAAGTAACTGGTCCTTTTTCCATTTACAAAGAAGCAACAGCCCCCGTAACGTATTTTTTTTTTTCAACCTAAAAAGGCTCAAAAGAAAGACAACAAAACCCAGGGGAGAAGGAGGAATTGGGCCACACAAATGGCCAAAGGAAAAGGTGGAATCCTTTTCCATCCTCCTACGCAAGCCGAGAAATCCCAATGACTCAGTAGGCGGAATACTGCAAAAGTTTTTTCCGCAGTGGTCAGCCATAACGCAAAATCAGTTTATTCTGACCACTCTAGCCCAGGGTTATGTGATAGAGTTCTCGGATCCCCCCCCAAGAAGGTTTCTGGTGACGAATACCCCAAAAGGCCCGGGAAAAAGCTCTGGTTATGAAGTCCTCATTAAAGGAGCTGACGCAGCAGGGCGTGGTGGTACAGGTACCACCCGAGGAACAGGGGTTCTATTCACACATTTTCCTGGTCAGAAAACCAACAGGAAAATTCTATTTGTTCCTAAACTTAAAGCCTCTGAACAAATCTGTCACATACAGAAGGTTCAAGATGGACTTAATATTTTCGGTCAATAATCTACTAACGCCAGATTGTTATATGGTGTCAGTAGATTTAAGAGACGCATACCTGCACATCCCAATTTCCCCTCAGTCCCAGAGGTATCTCAGGTTGGCAGTGAAGATGGAGGGCGTAATTCATCATCTACAGTTCAGGGCCCTACCTTTTGGGCTGTCATCCTCACCTCCGGATTTTTACCAAGGTGATGGCAGAAGCCCTAGCCGCGCTTCGTCTACAGGGAATTGCAGTAATTCCCTATTTAGACGACCTGTTATTCTTTGCCCCCTCAAGAGAAAGGTTACAAGACAACTTGACCAAGGCACAAAGCCACCTGGAATCCTTGGGTTGGATTTTAAACCTTCAAAAATCCTCCCTAAACCCATCTCAGGAGGTCCGTTTTTTGGGTTACCAAATCAATTTGGTAGATCAAAAAATGTTTCTCCCTCAGGAGAAAAAGGACCGTGTGCAGGTCACTGTATCAAGACTACAGTCCAACCAGACTATAACAATCAGGCAAGTAATGTCAGCATTGAGGGTACTGACCTCTACAATGCCTGCCATTCAGTGGGCAAGACTACATTTCAGATGCCTACAAGCCTTTCTCCTGAGGTCCTGGGATCACAAGCTAGGATCCCTGGACACTCAAATAAAAATTCCATCCCGAGTGAAGAGGTCACTTTATTGGTGGAAAGATCAGGGGATCCTTTCAAGTGGTCTAGAGTGGTCTTTTTCAGTGGAAAAGAGACTGACCATGGACGCCAGTGCGTGGAGATGGGGAGCCCACTTAAATAAATTTCATCCAGGGGACTTGGCCCAAGAAAGAGGCAAAAGATCCTCAAATTGGCGAGAGCTGAAGGCGATTGCCTTGGCTCTACTAAATTTCGCTCCAGAGCCACCATGTCCAGGTGTTGTCGGACAATGCCATGGCGGTGGCTTATTCGAACAGGCAGGGGGGCACAAGGAGCAGACTTTTACAGGTGCTTGCAACAGAAATTCTGCTATGGGCAGCAATCCATCTAAAGGGGTCCCTAAACAGGGTGGCGGATTACTTAAGCAGACACCCCGTTTGGGAGTCAGTGGTCATTGAACCTGGAGGTCTTTGCGACATTTTCCAACAGATGGAGTCTACCAGAGGTGGACCTGTTTGCCTCAAGGGAAAACGCACAAGTACCTCAATTCTTTTCCCTAAACAAACTCGACGGGTCTCTAGGAACAGATGCCCTGGCGCAGTCCTGGGGATTTTGCCTTTGCTTCACGTTTCCCCCGTTCCAGTTAATCCCTCCTAGTTTTAAGGAAAATTCAAAGGGAAAGAGTACCGGTCATCCTGATCACCCCATTCTGGCCCAAGAGAGCTTGGTTCTCAACTGTTCTGGGAATGGCGACCAAGCCATTGCGTGCTGATTGCTATCACTTCAGCATGCAGGATCAGTGAACTACATGCCCTGTCAATAAGGGAACCTTATTTATCGATATTTTCAGATAGAATTATACTGAGAACTGACCCCCAAGTTCTTATCTAAGGTAGTCTCGATGCTTAACCGTTCCCAAGACATCGTGCTCCCTACTTTCTGTGCAGACCCCTCTGGGGAAAAATAAACTTTTTTTCATATGTTAGATGTAAAGAGGACTTTGTTATGCTACTTAAAAATAACAAAGAACTTTAGACGCACAGATTCTTTATTTGTTCTTTTTGCAGGCAACCAAATAGGTTGCCAAGCTTCTATAGTTACTTTGGCAAGATGGTTAAAGTTATCCATTCTGGAAGCCTACTCTCATGCAGGTTTGGTTCCACCAGTGGGAATTTGTGCACACTCAACTAGAGCGCTTGCGGCCACATGGGCAGAAAAAGCTGGTGCCACCCCTGATCAAATTGGCAAGGCTGCAACGTGGTCAAGCTTTCGCACTTTCGTGCGCCATTACAGACTTCTGCCAGTGACCAGGCATTTGGCAGGAAGGTCCTGCAGGCTGTTCTCCCGCCCTAAGGGGGTAAGTCTTTGTTATCCTCTCAAGGTGCTGTCCTGAAAGACGCCTTGGGAAAGGTAAACTTACCGGTAACTTGTTTTCCAGAAGTCTTTCAGGACAGCAACGACCCGCCCTATTAGTTTGATGTTCGATGCTGTGACTAACATATGTGTTCCAGCCAGGGCCGGAGGTTCTCCCTTTTAAAGATCTGGAGGAAGAAGGTGTTTCCTGTGGTTGGTGGGAGGAGTCACTATATCTCTCAAGGTGCTGTCCTGAAAGACTTCTGGAAAACAAGTTACCGGTAAGTCTAACTTGGATTTTTGTTGTTTGTTTTTTAGAGCACACAAATGTAATAATTTTAACTTTTGATTTTTTTTGTAAACATTTTTTGTAAAAATTTAAAGATGAGGTTGCACCAAGTAAATAGATACCAAATATGTCTTAAATTTGCGTGTGCCTGTGAAATGGCGACAAATTTCAGTTCCCTATATTTTCCAAATGGGATGCTTTAACAGCCCCTTGCAGGTCATTAGATTAGTGTAACGGAGGTGGTCCTGTGCTTGAATTATTGCTTACACTCCGGTAGTTATACATACCAAATATAGGAATCGTTTAATAAGTGGATCCTCCTCCACCAGTTTTGTATCGAAAAAGGGCGATGGGGCCGCCACCTGCACCTTTGGTGTTGTCTGAGAGTTTTTTGTCGGCTCCATCCTGAAGAAAGTCCAGGACTGTGTTGGGTATTATTTTAAGCTCTCTTCCTCCTTTTTTCCATGCACGAATTGTTAGGCCTACTTTTTCGTATATACATTGAGTGACCTTTTTCCTGCTGGCCAAGATGGTATCCACTACCTTGTAGCTTTACCCTTTTAGTAACCAAGTGGAAAGATTCATTGTTTGGATGAAAGCTTGACCCCTGCGTTAGTAGGTCTGGCTTGTCTGGTAAACGTAGGTGCGGTTGTACGCTCATGTTCTTGAGGTGCCTGGGCTCTTTGTGGCCAGTGCGGAGTGTTGAGAATGACCGTCGCTTTTCCCCTTTTGATCTTCTGAATGACTCTGGGAATTAGAATTGTTGGGTGGAAGGTGTAGCATAGAGGGTCTGACAATTTTTGGGC
The DNA here is from genome assembly GCA_029206835.1 of Rana muscosa. Lineage (NCBI taxonomy): Eukaryota > Metazoa > Chordata > Amphibia > Anura > Ranidae > Rana > Rana muscosa. The sequence continues at coordinate 669,598,527 of CM055118.1, forward strand.
AAATATGTTAACCTACCCAGGCTCCCATCTCTCTGGGTTAATGAAAATAATTTTAGGGCCTTGGTGTTGTACCTTGAAGCAAACCGTTTCACTGCATGTGTCCTCCAGGTCTTTGTAATCCAATTGAAAGTTGACTGCTCTAACTCCCGCTCCGTATTCTTCACTGTGGTTTGGCTCAGGTAGTCTGCATGTGTGTTCTCTACCCCTTCCAGGTTTACTGCTGAGATAGATTGTACATTTGCTAATGCCATGTTTATAAGCTGGGGAGGGATCTGGTTCCCCCTTGTCTGTTGATATACGGTAATGTTGCAATGCTGTCTGATTGTATTTGAATGGTTTTGTTTTGAGTTCGTGTGTGATAGGACCTCAGAGCTTGTTCCACCACTTTCAGTTCCCTCTATGTTCGATGAGGCTTGTGTCAAATGGTGGCTTTATTCACTTTGGGCTAGGTGCTCTGCCAGGTGTGCTTTCCCAACCCGAGGGTTCTGGCATCTGTGGTGATACAAATTATGTTTGTCTGAATCCACTGGCACCCCTGCCTGTAGCAGAGTGGGTTGACCCACCATTGCAGAGATTCCTTGACAATTTGTGGAACTTTGATCATCATGTCCAAAGACCGTGGGTCTCCATTCCACTGGACTAGCAGGCAGTTTTGTAAAGGCCTTGCATGTAGTTGTGCCTAAGTGATGGCCAGTATAGAAGATGTCATAAGACCCAGAACTCTCATACTTTTCCTGATTGTGATCGTGTTAGAGCAACATACTGATATTATCTCTATCATTCTATGTTCTTTAACGGCCCGTACACACGGTCTGACTTTTTGACAACAAACTTCGAAATTAGCAAGTTTTCCCAAAAATCCGACTGTGTGTACGCTCCATCGGATAAACTTTTTCGGTTTTCATCGGACAAAAGTTCACTCTGCAAACAGACAAACTTTTCGGCAACAAAAGTCCAATGGTGCAAAGTCCGACCGTGTGTACAAAAATCCATCGGTCTTTTGTCCGAAGTACAAATACGCATGCCCAGAACCAATGTTAAAATCAACCAACAATAGCAGAAGTTGACCAAAGGGTGGTGGTAAAGAGCAGAAAAACCATGTGATGTTGGGGAAAGTTTGTAGAAAAGTCCTGCCGTGTGTATGCTATGGGTGTGCCCGGCCAACTCCCTTCGGACAAAAATCCACGGAAAAGTTTGTTTGAAGTCCGATCGTGTGTACGAGGCTTTAGATAGATTTCTGTCTCCTTGAGGCTGGTTTCACATCTCCTTGTGGAAGGGCTCACAGCAGGGGTCCGGTGGGTCCCTGTTCACTGTTTCAGGTCTGATTTTGGTCCGAATTTTTGGCTGAAATCAGACCTGAAACAGACCAAAAGACTCACTGCAATTCGCTCTGCAGCCGCCCCGGAACTATGTGAACCGACTCCATTGAGACGGTCACAGGCTCCTGACATGCGAATTGGATGTGGAGAAACGCGCATCCAATTCACAATAGTGTGAACCCAGCCTGACATCTAGTATGTAACCCAGATAATTTACCACTTGGCTGGGAACCAGGTGTGATTTCTGGTACTTTATAATCCACCCTAGATCCCTCAAGTAACTGATGCTTGACTGAAGACTGTTTATCAGTGCTTCTGCTGTGTTGGCAAAGAGGAGATCGTCCAAATATGGCATTACTTCTATACCTTCCAGGCCTAATTGCTTTAGAGCTTCTGCCAGAATTTTTGTAAAGATCCTGGTAAATGAAAACAATTCTAAAGGCTAGGGCTGTGTATTGTAGGTGAAGTGTAGCCTTTAAACAAACAAAGATATTTGCCCTAGGTGCTCAATTCCAATCCAAATTGTGTGACTATTATATAGCTGGCCTGCAGCTGTGAGCCCAGAAGGACAAATAAAGTTATTTGGCTAGAGGCTGACGAAGGAAGCGATTTGGTTTTTGCAAAACTCGTTCCGTGCATACCTTGAATCGCACACCTCTAATGCTTACACAGGGCTGTCTTGTCTCTCCCTACACATGGCAGCTGCTGCTGGTTAACTGTATCATATAGCAACAAAAGCGTTGAACGGTGGCTCTCATCCTTTTTGGCTTTACTCCCGGCATCGCTCATTCAGGATCTCAGCTCAGACTCCCAGCTGCCTTTCAGTCCATCTGTCAGTGGCGCACCTGTCCTTCGGCTCCGCTCCCCGAACTGCTCATTGTATCCTCCAGTCAACCACCACAGCCATCCATCCATCCGGATGAGGGGTCTGACACCATGCATGCCTATGTATCTCCACAGCATGTGATTGCCTTCTCATATGTTTTTTTACTTTTTATAAAAAAATTGACATACTACACCATTTGGGCTCCTGGCGCTCTTCTCCCCCTCCCCTTTTCTCTTCGAAGCGTAGCCTATGGCTCCTAGATTACAAATCTCAGGTATTGGTGATTGGTTTTCCTTTTAGCTGTATATGTAGGTAGGCGTCCTGCAGGTCCACTGTCCCCATGAATACTCCTGGTGGCAGTGAGTTTCCTATGGAGTAAATGGATTCCATCTGGAATTTTTTGTATCCTATTGTCCTGTTGAGTATACAGTGCCTTGAAAAGGCATTCATGCCCCTTGAACTTTCCACATTTTGTCATGTTACAAACAAAATCGTAAATATATATATATTTTATTGTGATTTTATGTGATGGACCAACACAGAGTGGTACATAATTGTGACGTGGAAGGAAAATGATAAATGGTTTTCCAGATTTTTTCCAAAGAAATATCTGAAAATCGTGCATTTGTATTCAGCCCCACTGAGTCAGTACTTTGTAGAACCACCTTTCTCTGCAATTACAGCTGCAAGTCTTTTGGGGTATGTCTCTACCAGCTTTGTACATTTGGAGAGTGACATTTTTGCCCATTCTTCATTGCAAAATAGCTTGAGCTCTGTGAAATTGGGTGGAGAGCATCTGGTAACAGCAATTTTCAAGTCTTACCTCAGATTCTCAATCAAATTTAATGTCATTCTAACACATGAATATGCTTTTGATCTAAACATTCAATTGTAGCTCTGACTGTATTTTTAGAGTCTTTGTCCTGCTGGAAGGTGAACCTCTGCCCCAGTCTCGAGTCTTTTGCAGACTGTAACAGGTTTTATTCTAAGATTGCCCTGTATTTGGCTCTATCCATCTTCCTGTCAACTCTGACCAGATCATCACAACATGATGATGCTGCTGCTACCACCATGTTTCACAGTGTCGGGGGGGGGGGGGGGTGTTTAGGGTGATGTGCAGTGATAGTTTCCCACCACACATTGAACTTTTTGGCCTAAAAGCAAAAAATGCTATTTTGGTCTCATCTGACCAGAGCACCTTCTTCCACATGTTTGCTGTGTCCCCCACATCAGTGGTTCTGAACCCTGTCCTCCGGTACCCCCAACAGGCCATGTTTGCAGATTTTCCTTTTATCTTGCACAGGTGCTTTTAAATCAGAGTCAATGGCTTGGTATTTTGGATAGCTATTTTATCGAAGAGAAATTCCCAAAACATGGCCTGTTGTTGGTACTTGAGAACAGGGTTGAGGACCACTGCCCCGCATGGCTTCTCGCTAACTGGACGACTTATTGCTTGCTTTCAGCAATGGCTTTCTTCCTACCACTCTTCCATAGGCCAGATTTGTGGAGTGCATGACTAATAGTTGTCCTGTGGACAGATTCTCTCACCTCAGCTGTGGATCTCTACAGCTCCTCCAGAGTTATCATGGGCCTCTTGGCTGCTTCTCGGATGAATGCTCTCCTTGCCCGGCCGGTCGGTTTAGGTGGACGGCCATGTCTTCTTGGTAGGTTTGCAATTGTGCCATACAATTTTCATTTTCAGGCTTTGGATTGAACAGTGCTCCGTGAGATATTCAAAGCTTGGTATATATTTTTTTTTTTTATACCCTAACCCTGCTTTAAACTTGTCCACTACTTTATCCCTGACCATTGTAGTTTGTTATTTGCCTTCATGATGCTGTTGGTTCGCTAAGGTTCTCTAACAAACCTCTGAGGGTTTGAGATTAAATTGCAATAAGGTGGACTCTATTTACTAATTAGGTGACTTCTGAAAGCAATGTGAAATTAAAAACCTTTTCCGCCTTTGTTGTAGGGGTGGGGGGGGGGAGGAGATTACTATTGTGATTACCGTTTTTCTAATGAGGACAGCAGGCCTTCCGCCCATTCTTTGTCTTTGGGAAGTGTTGTGACTAAGTACCTGCTCGGTGGGATACTTGAAAATTCTATGGCATTACCTGCTTCCAATGTGTGAAGGAAAAATTTATATGTCGTTATGTTCTGTAATGGGTTTACAAATTATGCTAGCCTGCCCCCCACCATTTAGCTGTCAGTGTTTCTTGGTGTTGGAGGCAGAAGGCTTAAGACTGAAGTCTTCAATGTTCTTTATTTTCTGAAAGGACAAGTGCTTTTTTGCTTCAGCTTGCTTGTTACCCCTTTGCTGTCGAAAAGGTGTTCTGCTTTGCTTCTTTTTTCCTGGAAGGAAACCTTTCTTCCTGTCTGCCTACCTGTTGAGTACAGATTCTATATCTGGTCCAAAGAGGAGCTTTCTTGTCAAGAGAATGCTGCAAAGTTTGTTCTTTGAGGTAACGTCCCATGACCATGCCACAGAGTCCGCTCATTCCTTCACCAAGATGGCGCCGGTGGGAAGTACGTCACTGGAAGTGACATGAAAGCTGAAAATTATGCAATGGGCATCCTGGGAGCAAACTGCCATCATATTGGTCCATCAGCGAACACCGCAGCTGGGAGCCAACGCCTGGGGGAGGAAAAGCGAACGCACATTTTGCCCCTTAGCCTTGCAGTAACGAGGGAGAGGCTATCCAGAGAAGCCAGTAGCTGGGGGATGGTTGCTTACCCCCACTGAGGGCAAAACCTCACACTGAAGGAAGAAGTCCCTTGGGAAGGTCCTCCAGTAGCCCCTGTCCTGGTGCTGCCTGACTTTCCCAGAGGCCTGTGGGAACAGTTGAACAGGGAGGCCCTTGCAAATAGCACAGAGACCTGGATGAAAACTGAATATAGAACCTGTTGGTCCTGAGAAAACACAAGAACTGAGACTTGTAAGTAGGGTTGTCCCGATACCACTTTTTTGAGACCGAGTACAAGTACCGATACTTTTTTCCAAGTACTCGCCGATACCGATTACGATACTTTTTTTTCAATGTCATGTGACAGTTTGAAAGATGGGGACTGATAGGTGGCACTGACAGGTGGCACTTATGGGCACTGACTGGTGACTGGCGCTGATGGGCACTAATAGGTGGCTGGCAATGATAGATGGCACTGATTGCACTGATAGGTGGCACTGATGGCTCTTATGGGCACTGACAGGTGGCACTTGTGGGCAGTGATAGGTGGCACTGATAGGTGGCACTTGTGGGCCCTGATGGCACTGAAAGGTGGCACTTGTGGGCACTTATGGGCACTGATAGGCGGCACTTATGGGCACTGAAAGGTGGCACTGATAGATGGAACTGATGTCACTTATGGGCACTTATGGGCAGGCACTGAAATGAAGCACTGATTGGCAATTGCATAATAAATTACATGAATGATGAGAGGAGAGGAAGGACTTTGCAATACTATATGGCATATAGCATTGCAAAATCCTTCCTTTCCTCTCATCATTCATGTCATTTAACTTCTAGTAAGTATACTGCAACACCTATATTGGTACACCTTGCACTTGGCTGCAGTAAGCCAGCAGCAGACATCTTGTTACACCCAGCCCGAACTATATGAGATGGGTGTAACAAGATGTCCGCTGCTGGCTTACTGCAGCCGAGTGCAGGGTGTACCAAGATGGGCGTCGTGATGTTTACCTTCCGACGGAGACACGTAACGTCACTTCCTGTACCGAATGTGACTGCTCCGGTCACCGTTTTGGAAGGAATATGCGGCGTTGCCCTGCACTCCTGCCCCGGCCAACTTACCCCCGTGATCTGCAGCTGCCAGGCCGATCTCTGCTCCGCCCTCTCCGTCCGCCGACTTCCGGTTCCAGGTTTCGGATCTGGAATCGGGAGCATTTGGGTGAGTACAAGTACTCGCCCAAATGCTCGGTATCGGTCCCGATACCGATACTAGTATCGGTATCGGGACAACCCTACTTGTAAGTATGGGTGAACTTTTTTTAATGGGGGAAGATGGGAAGCCCTATCTTTCAGATGCTTCCCCTGAAAGACGACTTGAGAAAAGCTTTACGTAACACTTCTTTTTTTTCCCATCACACAGAGGACAAATTTAATGAGACATCGGGGGTCTCAATTTTAAAAACGGGTCCTCGGCCCACACAGCTGCGTCATTCATTCACAGAAATCTGTGATTGGGGAAAAAAAATGTCCCAGCTGCCATCACGTCAGACGGCCTTGTAATTTGAATAAACTTTGTGTTGATCGGCACAGTCGACGTGTATGCACTGCCTATAGCTCTGAAAATGACAGCCCACATTGAGGTGCGGGTAACAGAGCTGCAGGCATTGTGTGCAGCAGCCTGACATTGCACCTGCGATCTGCTGATCGTGAGTGCAATGCATGACAGGCCTCTGTTTTTTAGCTGCAAAAATGTGCATTTTATTTATTTTTTTTTCAATTCAGGTGACTTTGGCCTTTAAAGTAGAACTATAGGCAACATTTTTTTTTTTCATTCTGGATAGAGCAGGGAGGGTTATAACCCCCTGTAAGATTGTTTATTTATTTTCACAATATCTATCCCATTGCGGAAAATATTCATAACAGAAATACTACTTGGATTCACAAAATCTTTAAAAAAAATTGTATGAATAAAAAAAAATTTTTTTTTTTGTTTTCTCATTAGGTATTCTGACTTTGTTGTCCATGAAATAGGAAAGGATGGAAAGATCATATATCTAAATGACTTGTCAGTCCCAGCAGATGTTGAGGTAAATATATGTATAATACTTCCAATAATTCTTTATTTACTGTGTTGTATATTTTAATCATACACTGCTTCATCGTAGGATCCAAAAGAGGAGATATTCACTGTTCTTTCAGCTGAAGACAAGAAGCGTTTAGAAGATCTTCAGCTCTATAAAAATAAGGAAGACAATGTTGCCATTGAGGTAATATGTACATCCTTTTTATTATTTCTTGGTTCAACTGGAAACCTTTCCTAAGGATAAGCATACTTTTATGTAAACTTACTGTTATTTACCTAGAGACACCAGAGGCACATCGGTGCTCTTTTATATTTAAAGTGGTTCTAAAGGCTTCAGGGTTTTTTTTTTTTCTACCTTAATGAATTGGGGTAAAGCAGCTGCTCTCTCCACTCTTTCTTTCCTCGCAGGACAGAGAGGCAACAGCGGGAGCCATTGGCTCCCGCTACTGTCAGTCAAATCCTGTGACGAGGACAGGTCCGAACCGCTCTGTCTGTGTTTTATGGACACAGGCAGCGGGGCTTGGTTTTGAGCCTACCATAGTGCCCTCGTAGCAAGAAGAGGAGGAGCCATGAGCACTGATGGACCCCATAAGAATATGCTTGGGACTGCTCTGTGCAAAACCATTACACAGAGTGGGTAAGTATGTCATGTTTATTAAAAAAAAGGACAATTTAAAATCACTTTTAAGCAAAACTACACTGCATCTGAGTACCACTAAGCAAATATGCTTTTTGATTAATTTTAAATATTCAAAGCAAACTTCCCTCATCTGTCCATCTATGTCTCCATGCTTTATTTTGCTGAGAAATCACTTTGGAAAAACAACCCCTAGTATATCTGGCCATGGCCATCTTGAGTAAGGGCAGATTCATGTGGTATTGACTTCCTGAAATCCATCTGAGAGACAGGGATATACTTTCACCTTTACTTTGAGTGGTGCCAATATACCTGGCAGTCTACAATAAAGAAGGGATTATGTTCAGGGTGGATTTGATTTAAATCAAGTCGATCTAAATCACGATTGAAATCACTAGTAAAAAGGCTTGATTTTAAATAATTTTTAAAGGGCAACTCTGACCCGCTGTTGACTCACGGACAGTCCCATTCACTTTAATGGGATGGCTGGTGATGTGGCAGTAAAACAACAAGGTGAGGGACGTGGCGGCAGCAGGTGAGTGGATGTCCGCTAACAGGCGCTGCCAGGATGATTCTGAAATGACAGGTGCTCTTTAACCACTTCCCCATCGCCGTATAGTCATATGACGGCCTGGGATTCCCTGCAGTGTGGAGAGCGCACTCGCCGTATCACTGGGGACCCGATGCGCGCGCCCAGCGGCCGCGGTGTCTGCCAGGCACCTGCGATTGCTCGTCACAGAGCAGGGATGTGAATCTGTGTGTGTAAACACACAGATCCATGTCCTGTCAGGTGAGAGGAGACCGATCCGTGTGTTCCCATTAGAGGAACGCCGATCGGTCTCCTCCCCTTTCGGTCTCCTCCCCTTGTGAGTCCCCTCCCTCTACAGTTAGAATCACTCACTAGGACACGCAACCCTTTGCTCGCCCCCTAGTGTTAACCCCTTCCCTGCCGGTCACATTTATACAGTAATCAATGCATTTTCTCTTTTCGTCGATGGACGGACACAGCTCCTTAAATCTTGACATGTGGGTTATGTTCGTGTTCATAACAGAGGACTAGGCAGAACATGTTAGTTATCTTAAAACATGTAACTTTAACAGAGCTGAACAGCCCCGATTCTTCTATCAACTGCCGGCTGGGCGACAGTCTGGATATTATAGATCCTTGTAGTCTTCCCAGTCCGGCCATCGAGCGTGCCAGTCCTTAGCTACGCGCTGGTTCTGCCACAACATACCCCATGGCTCCAGGGGTGGCCGGTGAGCATATGCTCCGTGGTCCACCTATGACTGGGCTATTGTTGTCTCACTCACAGTGGACCGGGCCAACAGCTACTCCGTACCATCGGTTGTGGGTTTGTCAGGGACGCGCCAGCAAGTCCTTGCAAGGACGGGTAAATACGGTTCCTCCTGCCTCTGCAAGATTGAACAGCTGGGCATTTACAGGATTAAGGTGTTCTCCTGTCCTCCCTTTCCCTGCTCTCTGTCGCCCTTTCCTCTCATGCCCTAGGGCCTTCTGCGACCGGGGTGTACCTGTGGGGGGGCTCCGGGTCCCTGTGGGGCGCCGGGGTCTGCTTCTGTGAGGGGGGGTCTGTCTCCTGGAAAAAGTCCCTGCACGACCTTCTCATCCACATCGAGGTGCTCAGGCGCCATTTTTTAAAGCGCCAACGCCATTTTTTGTGTGCCTGGCTTTCTCCATTGAAAGTTCCATTGGCGGCCATTTTGTCGTGGCTGCGCTGTGACGCAGGTCAGTATTGCGGGCGGCCGTTTTCTTGTGGTCCGCGCCCTTTTACATGAGGTGTCTGGCGGCCATTTTGGAGTGGGGTTTGGCCTCTAGCACTGGCTTTCTGAACGGCGCACAGCTTGTTCTCCTCACAAACACGCGGGTGGGCAGCAGCGCTGATCGGTCTCCCTCTGGGTGTTGAGTCCACTGGGTAACCCCCTAGGTCGGCGCAGCAAGGAGGGTGGACTTAAGTGCCTTTTCACTTAGTCCCTGAGGGCTGTCAGTGGGTGATAATGGAGTCAGTATCTGGACTTTCTTCCCCTAAATTGCCAGAGGCAGCAAACGTGCCCCTGCGGTTCCCATGGATACGCTGTCGGCGTTCCTGGAATCGTTTGTTGCCAGGGTAGAGCGGTGTGGCGGCGTAAGGGGGGTAAAAAGGCGCCCCTCCCCCCGCCTTCTTCTGGGGGATGGCTCTGACTCAGACTCAGATTCGGGCCTGGCTGCGGCTCAGGACCCCGGTTCTGGTATGTCAGAGGATGCGGACCAGGTTCTCCCTGGTGGGGAGGACCCCTCTTCTGGGTCAGCGCTGGACAGAGCACGTATGAGTGCACTTATTGATCACACTAATCTAACCGCTCTGTGAAAGTTTTTTTCCTTATGTTACTTTGATGAGTAATAGATAAGGAATGGGCACGACCACAGAGGTCCTTTGTGGTCCCTCAGCGCATGATGGTCCGTTATCCTTTTGAGGAGAGCCTTTTGAAAAATGGGCCTCTCCTCCGGTCGTGGACCCCCGGTCTCTTGGTTACATAAGGTAACCACTCTCCCAGTAGAGGGGACCCCTGCCTTTTAAAGGCCCTAATGATGGGAGTTCTGGAACGGTGACCCGCTTCATGTTCGCCATGCTGGGGTCAGAGTTGCGACCTATATTAGCTGCGGCTTTGGTGCCTCAGACACTCACTGAATGGGCAAAGATTTTGCAACTGACAGCTGAGGTGCATCAGCTTCCTCAAGAGTGCGTAAGGCTGACTGACCAATGGTCCAGGGCCTTGTGTATGTCTGTGATGCCACTGGATGAGGCCCTCTGGATATCCAGAGCCTCTGTATCTGCGGTGGTACTGCGCCGCCTGTGACATGCTGGTCCGCTGACCAAGCGTCCAAAAAAGCTCTAGCAGCTTTGCCCTTCAAAGGTGGGAGGCTTTTTGGTACCTCGCTGGACGACATTATTAAAGATGTCACTGGAGGTAAGAGCACACTTCTCCCACTGTCCTCTATGGGGAAGGAGCCACGCCGTAAGCGGGGGCCCTCCTATTCCGCGCAGAAGCTGTATTTTCATCAGATCCTCCCTGACTGATAGGCTCCTGGTGGGGGACAGGGGTGTCCCTGGGTGCATAAGCCGAACAAGACGGCTAATAAGCTTGTTACCACATGAGGTTTTGCCCCCGCCCGACTCAGGGTGGGGGGTCGGCTTTGCAAGTTTGTAGCTCGGTGGTCCTCCCTGCTCTCCGACCAATGGGTCTGCGAGGTGGTTGCTTCGGAGTACAAGACAGAGTTCTTTCTTGTCCGCCATACAGATTCTTTCCCTCAAATCTTCCTCTCCTTCCGGCTCGTAGGTCTGCTTTGATAGGAGCAGTATGGGACTTGCTCAGGTGCGGTGTAATTTACCTGTGCCCCTGGAGGAAGAGTTTAAGAGATTCTATTCTAATCTGTTTATAGTTCCAAAGAAGGAGGGTGTCCATGCAGTCTTGGACCTCATGGCCCTCAATGCCTTTTGTGAGGGTGCAAAATCATCCGAGGGATTTTCTGGTGTCTCTGGACATAAAGGATGCCTACTTGCATGTCCCCATTTGCGACAGGCATCAGACTTTTTTTCTGCGCTTTGCGATTGGCGAGGACCGCTGTCAATTTGTGGCTCTTCCCTTGGCCTAGCGTCGGCACCAGGAGTTTTTACCAGGGTGCTCGCCCCTATTCTATCTTTGCTTAGACAGCGAGGCATTGCCTTCGTAGGTTACCTAAACGATCGTCTTCTGAGAGCTGCTTGCAGCCCAGAATTAGAGGAGGACGTGTCTATAGCCAGTCACTCACAAAGGATTTGGATGGATACTGAACCTCCGGAAGTCGGTGTTGGTTCTGATTCAGCGCCTAGAATACCTGGGGCTGATCCTGGACTCATCAGAGGTGAGAGTCTTCTCCCTCCAGAGAAGTTGCAGACACTCCAGGCTGCAGTGAGGTTGTTAACATCCCGCAATTGGCAGTGAATGGTGTCAGTAGGGCAGTGGACGGTGGCAGTGGGCGGTGTCAGTGGGGCAGTGGGCGGTGTCAGTGGGGCAGTGGGCGGTGTCAGTGGGGCAGTGGGCGGTGTCAGTGGGGCAGTGGGCGGTGTCAGTGGGGCAGTGGACGGTGTCAGTGGGGCAGTGGACGGTGTCAGGGGGGCAGTGGACGGTGTCAGTGGGGGCAGTGGACGGTGTCAGTGGGGGCAGTGGACGGTGTCAGTGGGGGCAGTGGACGGTGTCAGTGGGGGCAGTGGACGGTGTCAGTGGGGGCAGTGGACGGTGTCAGTGGGGGCAGTGGACGGTGTCAGTGGGGGCAGTGGACGGTGTCAGTGGGGGCAGTGGACGGTGTCAGTGGGGGCAGTGGACGGTGTCAGTGGGGGCAGTGGACGGTGTCAGTGGGGGCAGTGGACGGTGTCAGTGGACGGTGTCAGTGGGGTCAGTGGACGGTGTCAGTGGGGCAGTGGACGGTGTCAGTGGGGCAGTGGACGGTGTCAGTGGGGCAGTGGACGGTGTCAGTGGGGCAGTGGACGGTGTCAGTGGACGGGGGCAGTGGACGGTGTCAGTGGACGGTGTCAGTGGGGCAGTGGACGGTGTCAGTGGACGGTGTCGTGGGGCAGTGGACGGTGTCGTGGGGCAGTGGACGGTGTCAGTGGGGCAGTGGACGGTGTCAGTGGGGCAGTGGACGGTGTCAGTGGGGCAGTGGACGGTGTCAGTGGGCGGTGTCAGCGGTGTCAGTGGGGCAGTGGACGGTGTCAGTGGGCGGTGTCAGTGGGGCAGTGGGGCAGTGGGCGGTGTCAGTGGGGCAGTGGACGGTGTCAGTGGGGCAGTGGACGGTGTCAGTGTTTTTTTTGTTACCATATTTTTTTTATTAGCCCTGTTAGGGGGGCTTTGGTTTTAGGTCTCTGAATGAACACAGGGGGCCCCCTACTGCCTGTACACTATAAGACCCAGCATGTCCAGGACTCGCCCCTCCCCCATGCTGGCTTCTGTCACAACCCCAAATATAGGATGTTCCCAGTACAGGGGGGAGTCAGGAGAAGTTTCAGTCTCCCTCAGTGAGTAGAAGATCAACCAGCCCTGTGTCCCGCACTGCAGAATGTTCCGCCCGCCCCTGCTCCACTCTTACCTAGTCACACTTCTTTAGCTCCAGTTAGAGAGCATGTTTATCCCCCAGCGGGCCCCTCCATGACTGAGGACAGGTGTGGGAGAGGCGGTTGTAAGCGAAGAGGGAGGTGAAAAGACACAAGCGGCGTCTGATTTGAATGGAGAGGTGAGGGGAGGAGACAAGGGGGGAGGGGGTAGGACCAAACTGTTTCTGTGCCAGAGGCGCAGAAACAGGGAGGACACAGAGTTCGGAGGCAGTGTGGAGAAGGCGGGTCTGTGCATCAGGCAGAACGTTCACCGTAGTTCTGCCTGTCATTCCACACAGTACATGACCCACCTCCTCCACTAAGCAGCCCCATCTCACCTGTGTGAAGGGGAGGGGAGTGGTCTGCCTGTCAGTCTGGTATTCGAGGTGATGCCCGCCTCCCACGCAGACGCATTGACATCAAATCTAAAGTGAGAGGGAGCCCGCACCGCCCCCCCCCCCCCCCCCCCTGGAGCAGAGGCCGGGTCGCTATGGAAACTCTGCGGCTGTATCCCTTCATGCTGCCCACTTGTCACTGCCGGCTGCCGCCCCTCTGTAAATGCCACCTGGGACCCATTGGGTCCCATGGTAGGGCCGGCCCTGTCACAGCCGCCATGTCTTGGTATATGTTTCCTGCCGTTTTTGGTCGGTGAGAATCAGGTCTTCCATCCGACCAATGTCATCTACCTTGTGTAACCACTGAACAATGGTCGGCGGGTGCAGGGATTTCCAGGATAGCGGGATGCAGGCCTTGGCTGCGTCCAAGAGGTGTTTAACTACTGATCTCTTGTATGTTCGCATCGGGGTGTCCGTCGCGTGGAGGAGAAAATAGGCCGGATCGTCCGGAACCGGTCTGTCCGAGAATTCCTGGGTGATCTGACGGACCTCTCCCCAGAAACTCCGTAGCCGAGGGCATGATCAAAATATGTGCAGGAGGGTGCCAGTCTCCGACTGGCAGCGCCAACAGAGGTCTGAGGTGGTAGGGAATAGCTTATGTAAAAGGGCAGGGGTCCTATACCATCTTGTAAGGATCTTAAAATTAGTCTCCTGTACTTTGGAGCATAATGAGGACTTATGAGTAAGTTTAATGATTTGTAGTTTCTTGGCGTCAGTGAAGTGGCAGTTCAAGTCGCCTTCCCATTTGGTCAAGCACGGGGGGAAGAAGTCACTCGGAGGTTCGGTCAGTATGGCATATGTCAGTGATAGCGTGTGGGGGAGCACCCCAGTCTCCGTACACATTTCCTCCAAAGGTGTGAGTTGTTGTCTTGAGTCATTGGGGGGGGGGGGGGGCGGGGTTCTGTCAAAGTGTCTCAATTGTAGAGCTCTTAGTCTAATTTGTATGGACCGCTGGGGTCTGACCGTTCCGTGTGTGTTTTCCATCGACCCAAAGCGCTAAATTGTGATGCCTGGTATAGACCCTCTGCTCGCAGTTCACGGAATTTTTATCGTAATCCCGGGTCAAAGTGGGGATGTCCGATCACGGGTCTCAAGGGGGAGTCGCGGGGAGATAGACCATATTTTGACAGCAGTAGCGAGCAAACCGCGGCCGTATTGCCTATCAGAGGGTGGCATTTTAGCTTAGGTGGTAAGGCTGCTTGGCACCAAGGTATCCTGCTCAGGAGGCCCTCACATTGGTCCTGCTCCAGCTGTGTCCACAACTTGGAGTCGGTGTGACGGCACCAATCCAGCAGTCTGCTGAGGTGCGTCGCATAGTAGTACGTGCGCACGTCCGGGAATGCCATGCCGCCGCGTTGCTTGGGGAGAGTAAGCAGTTCCCTACTGAGGCGGGGATGTTTCCCCGCCCAGAGAAAGCGGGAAAGGGAGGAGTTCACACGTTTGAAGAAGTCACCCGGAATGTGGATTGGGAGGGCTTGGAGGAGGTAGAGGAATTTGGGCAGGATCGTCATTTTGAGTATGTTGTTGCGCCCCAGCCAGGAGTGGAGACTGCCCTTCCATCCGTCTAATCGTTTTTGGACTGCTTTGAGTAGGGGGGGGAAGTTAAGCTTAAACAATTGGTGTAGGGAGGCGGGTATATATATGCCCAAACACTTTAAGGCCGAGTCCGTCCATTTTAAGTTAAAGCTGTTCCTGAGTCTCACAAGCTGTTGCTGCGGTATCCCGATACCCATGGCCTCCGATTTAGACAGGTTGATCTTCAAATTGGAGAGTCTACCGTAATTGTCAAACTCCCGTAAGAGGGCTGGTAGGGATGTCGGGGGGTTTGCCAGGGAAAAAATAAGGTCGTCCGCATACGCGGAGACCTTATGTCGTGAATTACGGGTCCCTATACCTGTAATGTTCGGGTTCAGCCGGATGTGACACAGAAAAGGCTCCAGTGTCAGAGCAAAGAGAAGGGGGGAGAGGGGACAGCCTTGCCTGGTCCCGTTTGTAATCGGGAATTTCTCCGAGAGTACTCCGTTTGCTCTCACCCTGGCCTTGGGCGCTGTATAAGCTGCCACTACCCAGCTCAGCATCCTATTCCCCAGGCCAATGTGTTTCAACGTATCGTACATGAAGCTCCAGCTGACCCGGTCAAACGCCTTCTCGGCATCTGTACCCAGGAACAGACTTGGCGTTTTTTTTTTTTTTTTGAGAAAAAAGTTTTTTATTGAACAATTTACATTTGGAACATAATTCTGCAAGTTACAAGGCAATACTGGAGAAATGCATAAAACAAGAAATGTGGCTTATACATATATAGGCACAGTAGATCAAAAAACTTGTTCAGATTGAACACTGGATTCAGTGACTATCAATAAGTGGAAAACCCTATGTCCACGCTATTCATGGAATTGCACGCTAGAAGGATGTATAGTATTACGGACCATCAGTGCATGTGTCTGCGGACTCAAGCCATCGATCCCAGATTTTGTAGTACTTATCTGGACAACCTCTGTTGATGTATATGAACTTTTTGTAGGGAAGAGTGTTATTTATATCTAGTTTCCAATCGTTGAAGCTGGGGGGAGTGGGTCTCATCCACTGTCTGGCTATAATTTTTCTAGCATTAAACAATGTTTCATGCAAGAATGTTTTAGTGAATTTGTCCATCTCAGAGTCGGGGAATATCCCCAGTAAGCATTGTTTGGGGTCCAGGGTCAATGGGGATCCCATGTCATCATGGAGGAAGTCAACAATCTGCTTCCACAGACCCTGAAGGACCGGGCACGCCCAGAGTAGATGGAAGAATGTGCCCGTCGTTTGGTTACACATTGTGCACAAGGTAGAAAACTGTCGTCTAAAGCGGGCGATTCTTAGGGGGGTGAGATACGCTCGGTGCACCACGTATAACTGGGTCAGCCTGTCAGAGAGCTTGGGGGATACAGTCTTGCACGAGTCTAGTGCTTCACTCCACTCCTCATCCTCCAGTGGGCCCACCTCTCTTTCCCATCTTGGTTTAAGGCTGTAAGCTAGCGTGGTAGATGATGGGGTGAGAAGCATGACATAAAAATCAGAGATCAGCTTTCGCGGGTCCACACCTTTAACCACAGCCATAATAACATTAGGCGTAGATTGTGGCAAAGGCTGGGGAAACTGAGCTTGGGCTGCGTGACGCACCTGGAAGAATCTAAAAAGCATAGAATTGGGCAGCAGGAACTCATTTTGGAGGTCCTCAAAGTTTTTAAGTGTGCCATCGGAAATTATGTGGTGCAAATAATATATTCCATATTCGCACCATATCTCTGTGTCAGGGATCAAGAGAAACTCTGAGAGTAGTCTATTGTGCCATAAGGGGGTATAGTTGTTGTGTTTAGGGGTCGTTAATGTTTTAGTGGTGATGTCCCATACGCGCCTATATTGGTATAATAGGGACCCACGGTCTCTATTGGAGTTATTCCCACTATGTCCCACTGCAATTGCAGTGAGTGGGTCAGTGGTCAGTTGTGCCCACCGTGGACAGAGGAGGGTGAGGAATCTGAGTCTGTCGGTTTTATCTATGTGGTATAGTTGAGACAGTTGGGACGCAAGGTAATAAAGATTTAAGTCAGGGAGGGCTGTTCCACCTAGGTCAGTAGGGTTCTTAAGGACTCTCCAGGCCAGCTTGTGTCTGTTGTTACCCCAAATAAATGTCTTGAGTATGGCCTCCATTGACTTGAAAAATTTCAAGGGTAAGTATACGGGTGTGTGCCAGAGTATATACAATATTTTCGGAAATAATATCATTTTAACAATGTTAATACGGCCCCACACGCCGAGCGGCAGTCTCGCCCATACCTGGGTTCTAGACTTGATGAGATCGAAAAGGGGTTCTATGTTCAGGGATATATAGTCAGCCGGTGTTCTATTCACCAATACTCCAAGATATTTGATAGTGTTCACTCGCTGGAGTGGTAACTGTGCCTGTAGCTTGGGAGAGGGGAAACTATCCATAGGCAGTATTTGAGATTTCTCCCAATTAATTTTAAGGCCAGAGAACTGACCAAAGTGTTCAATTGTATGCAACGCCTTCTGAAGCGATGTGGCAGAGTCGGCCAGGTATAGTAGCGTGTCGTCTGCGTATAAGCTAATTTTTTCAGTCAGGGAACCAAGGCAGAGACCCTGAATCTCGGGGTCCCCTCTAATGGAGATTGCAAGGGGCTCCGCCGCCAAGGCATAGAGGAGCGGAGACAGTGGGCAGCCCTGTCTAGTGCCCCTGGATAAGTCAAATGTCTGGGAGGCCCTCCCGTTGGCCACTACTTTACCCCTGGGTGCCAGATATAATAATTGAACCCACTTAATAAATTTAGGTCCAAAACCAAAGCCACGGAGGCATCCCCAAAGGTACCGCCACTCCACTGAGTCAAAGGCCTTGGCAGTATCCAAAGCCACCACCACCCGGGACCCAACATTAGTATGCGTCGCTTGTAAGTTAATATACAATTTTCTGAGGTTGAAGGAGGTGTTACGCCCCGGCATAAATCCAGCTTGGTCAGCATGGATCAGGGTTAGAATCACTTGGTTAAGGCGTAGGGCAAGTACTTTAGCCAGAATCTTTATGTCTACCTGGAGTAGCGATATTGGTCTATAAGATTCCGGGAGGCCTGGGTCCTTGCCTGGCTTAGGTATGAGGATAATTACCGCCTCGCCCATCGATGGGGGTAAGGTGAAATTGTCAAATAGATGGTTGAAGAGGGACAATAACTTGGGGGCAAGTATCTCGATGTATTGGGCGTAAAATTCTATGGGCAACCCATCTGAACCCGGGGCCTTGGATCTGGCGAAGCTCCCAATCGCTGTGGTTATTTCGTCGAGTGTAATAGGTGCGTCTAGCATAGCCATTTGGGCATCGTCTAGCTGTGGAAAGATGATTTCCGCCAGTAGATCTTCCAATTGAGAGTCAGTGGTAGAAACCTGGGACGTATATAGTTGAGAAAAGAAGTCCCTAAATTCAGAAGTGACAGCCTGGGGTTCCGTAATCTTTTCCCCATTAGGACCAGTGAGGGAAATGACAGTAGGGGGTCTATCCTCACTATGTGCCAAGTAGGCCAACAGTTTACCCGCTCTCTCCCCATGTTCATATAATTTTTGTCTGGCAAAGAAAAGTTTTTTCCTGGCCGTCTCGTGTTGTAGCTGATTAACCACCCTGGTTTGTAACCTGAGTCGGGCAGCTCCATCAGGAGAGGGGTTCGACATGTACCCCTGTTCAGAGGAGGACAGATCCCGCATTGCCCCGTCCAGTATGGCTGATGAATTAGCCTTCAGCCTGTTGATAAAGGAGGTCAGAGTCATACGTGCATGCAGTTTGAAGGCTTCCCATACTACGTCTGGGGATGCAGATCCGTCATTCTCTAAAAAGTAAGTTCTCCAACTGTTACCAAGCTCGTCATCCTCCGACAACAGGGTGAGCCAAAACGGATTCAGGCGCCACGTACGGGGCGGTTTGTCTAATGGGATGGAGAGACTAATGAAATATGGGCTATGGTCTGAAAGTAATCTGGGGGCAAATTCAGCTTCCAGTAATCTTGGGGCAAGGGTACTAGAAATGAATATAAAATCTATACGGGACATGGTGTTATGGGTAGTTGAGAAACAGGAGTAAGCTCGAGTGAGCGGGAATTTAAAACGCCAGGTGTCAGTGAGATTAAAGGAAGAGATAAGTCGGGAGAATCTAGTGTGGGTTGGAGCTGTAGTAGATAATGGCGAGGGCGACCGTTTGTCTAATGTAGGGTTCAACGTAGCGTTAAAATCCCCCAGCCACACCGCCTGAATCGAAGGATGACGAGTCATATATAGCAAGCCCTCTGTGACTATAGTAGAATTAAATGGTGGAGGTACATAGAATGCCATCAGCAGGAAAGGTTCACCATACAATTTAACCGAAAGAAAGACATAGCGCCCCTGTGGGTCAGACTGAACATCACACAGCTCAAAATGTACCGTCTTGGCAATCAAAACTGAGACTCCGCGGGCGTGGGACGAGTGGGATGAATGATATGCCCACCCAATCCATGGCCGGCGGAGTGCCATCTGGAGCCGACCCTCAACGTGTGTCTCCACTAACACCACAATGTCGGCTCGTTGTTTTTTGAGAAATGAGAAAACTGCAGATCTCTTTACCTTGTCCCCAAGCCCACGCACATTCCAAGTGAGCAGTTTTATCGATGCCATAATTCAAACATTAAAACATATCGTGGGACAGTAGCATTACATGAATACAAGGTTTGCCATCTATGCAGTATCAATGTTAGCATGCACTTCGTTGTATTGCAGTCCATCAAGAAAAAACGAACCTCCCCCTCCCCCCTCCCCACCCTGCATCTTCCCCAACTGATGCGGGTATGTTCCCAAAACCAAAAGAAAGTAACAACCGGTAGCAGATAAAACCAAAATATCTTGCTGTTACGTAAAAGATCTGCAGCGATCTCCTCACATGGGAGGTGTGGAAGATCCAATGCCCGCAAATAAAGAGCAACAGGCTCTTCTTGTACTGTGAACCAGAAGTACAGTGCGGGGTCGGTGGTATAGAAAGTTCTGCAGTCACATAATAGAGAGATGCGTGTTCCGGTTGC
The DNA here is from genome assembly GCA_029206835.1 of Rana muscosa. Taxonomy (NCBI): domain Eukaryota; kingdom Metazoa; phylum Chordata; class Amphibia; order Anura; family Ranidae; genus Rana; species Rana muscosa. The sequence continues at coordinate 669,618,190 of CM055118.1, forward strand.
TGGGGGGCGAAAATTCGCTGTGTTAGGCATGTGGAGTGTAGGACTGATTGTGCTCCGCAATTACAGTCTCCAGGGTAGTTACATGGATCAACCAGTCAGTGGGGGCCCTAAGTATGGGAGACCCCCTCTGCAGGTTACAATTGAAAGAGGATTATAGCAGGGGAAGGCAAAAGGGGGTCCCAGGGGTAAGGAGCAATAGGGTATGCGCCGCGGGCAGTAAAGGGGAGACAAAAAAAAAAGGGGGGTAACATACCAGGATTTGCAGACTCCCGCTGCGGCGTATAATGTGCTGGTGATGATGACAGGCAATCAATAGTGCTGATGAACATGCTCGGTCAGGTCACTCCGCCGCCCCTCTGGCGGGCCCCGGACGCTCCAACCAGGCAATGACTTCCTGAGGATCCTCAAAAAAGAACACACGGCCGTCCCTTTCGACTCTAAGACGAGCTGGAAATAGCATAGAGTATTTAAGATGTTGTATCCGGAGCCTCCTCTTCGCCTCCATGAAGCCTTGGCGGCGGCGCTGCACCTCGGCAGAAAAGTCGGGGAAGATAGCGATCTTGGAGTTTCCAAGGTGGATGTTACCTTTTTCCCTGGCCATGCGCAGCGCCGCATCTCTATCTTTGTAATTCAAGAATTTTGCTATAAACGTGCGGGGGGGAGCCCCCTGAGGAGGATATCTGGCAGGCATACGATGAGCCCTCTCCACCGCCAGGGTGGGGGAGAAGGCCTCGCGGCCATAGGTGTCAACAAGGAGTTTCTCCAAGAAGGTGGTAGGATCTTTGCCCTCAGCTCCCTCGGGGAGCCCGATGAAACGGAGGTTGCACCTCCGGAGCCTATTTTCCATATCATCTTGCTTGCTTAGAATCTGATTGATTTGGAGCTGCATTCGATCGGAGCTGACTTGGAGCGGCGTAACGGTGTCCTCCACCTCTCCAATGCGGGTTTCGGCAGTCGTGACACGCTCACGAAGTTTCTGGAAGTCTTGTCGCATGAGTGAAAGGTCCACCTTGACCCCCTCTATTTGCGCCGTCAGGGACGTCCGGCAGTATGTGATCGCCTCGAGCAGTTTAGCTGTGTCGCCTCCCGTAGCGTCCTGCTCACCGCCTGCGGCACCGCCATCTCTTTCCTCCTCCTGGCGGCGGTACTGGTCCAATTTCGCCAGGGTGGCCTTTGGCGTTTTTGGCGGAGTCATGGCAGGTATCCGCTGTGATCCCTCCCCCCTCCAAAGCAGGCAGCTCAGTCTATACCGAATGGTAGGGAGCTGTAGGGCTGGTGGGCCAGGAAGAGTCACTAGTCAGCAGGCCGGGTGAAGCAAGATGGCCACCGACCAGCACTAGGCCGAAGCCGGGGCCTTTCCCGAACGCGGCAGCCGCGCAGTCAGAGGCTGATATATCTGCCTCTGTGGGTGTGAGGGGTCCTCAGGGGGACTCGGTGGGCCCCTGCAGGCTGTTACCTGAGAGCAGGAGGGCCAGGAAGCAGCACAGGCGGCAGGTCGGGTGGAGCAAGATGGCCGCCGACTTCCAGGGCTAGGCCGAAGCCGCGGACTTTCCTAAATGCGGCACCCGCGATCGGGATTGCGGCCCTGCGGAGGCCGCCGTACGAGCGGAGGATGGTGGATTTGCGGCCACGGATGTTCAGGGTCCCCAGGGGGTCCCCCTGGGCTGGTGCAGGATGACGCTGAAGGTCAGGATGGGCTGTACAGGAGTAATGGACGGAGCTCAAATCATGCACGTCCTACTCCATGCTATGTCAGGCCACGCCCCCAGACTTGGCGTTTTTAGTGCTGGTCGCTATATGGAGTAGGTTGAGTACCTTGGTGGTATTGTCTCTCACCTCTCTGGTCGGGACAAAACCTACCTGGTCCAGGTGTATGAGGTTTGGGAGGTATTGTTGCAATCTGGAGGCCAGGATCTTGGTGAAGATCTTAAGGTCAGTGTTCAGAAGTGAGATTGGGCGATAGCTCCCACAATGGGTCGGATCTTTGCCTTCTTTAGGAATGACCGAGATGTGGGCCTGCAACGTGGTGTTAGGGAAGGATTGCCCAGTTCCAAGGTCGTTATATAAGGTCACCAAGTGGTGGCCCAGGGAGGGGAGTAGGGTTTTATAGTAGATATTGGTGAGTCCGTCTGGGCCTGGAGCTCTGCCTGGTTTAGTGTTTTTCAGGGCCGCTTGAATTTCGGACAGTGTAATGGGTTCCTCTAAGAGGTTCTGAGCCTCCTCCGAAAGAGAAGGCATCAGGGAGTCCTCCAGGTATTTCGTCGCAGCGTCGGGGGGTAGTGGATTCTGGGTCAGGTTATATAGGGAGCTATAGTAGGATCTGAATTCTTGCGAGATCTGTAATGGCAGTGCTCGTTTCTGTCCAGTACCGGTCATGATGTGCAGGATGTAGGTCGCCAGTCATTGTGTTTGCAAAGTTTGAGCCAAAAGCTTCCCGCACTTGTCCCCTGATTCATAGGTTTTCCTCCGACATACACGCAACGCCGCCTTGGCTTTGAACAGTAGGATATCAGTAATTTGGGAACGGACGACGTCGAGATCGGTGCCAGTCTGGCTAGTCGGAGACATCTTATGAGACAATTCCAGGGTGCGTAATTTAGCGAGGAGCTGGTCCAATTGGGCCAAGCGCGCTCGTTTTAGTCTAGCTCCGTGCTTGATGAGAAGCCCCCTAATCACGGCCTTGTGGGCCTCCCATACCACCCCCGTGTTGCTGTCCAGGGTAGTGTTGGTGTCAAAGTAGTGTTTAATTTCCCTGACTACGTCAGAACGTCCTGGATTTTGCAGCAGGCCTTCGTTGAGTCGCCACTGCGGGTTCTGTCGCAGTGGATTGTCAGAAATAGCGTATCGCATGCCGATCTGTGCGTGATCCGACCACGTGATCGAGTCAATGTAGGTCTCTGTAATCGCGTGGAGCTGTCCGTGGGGTACTAGAAAGTAATCTATGCGCGAATACACCTGGTGTGGCTTCGAATAGTAGGTGTAGTCGCGTTCTCCTGGATGGAAGAGGCGCCAGGCGTCTATCAGTGTCGCAGAGTGGAGAGCCTGTCCTATACGCTTACGTATTTCCTGTGTCGTAGATGAAGTCCCGGAGGAGGTGTCTTCAGGGGGATATTTAAGTCCCCGCCCACTATAAGCTGGCCTTCTGCGAAACGCATAAGATGAGTCAGTCTCCTCCTTAGGAACACGTCCTGGTGTTGGTTAGGTGTGTAAAGATTTGATACGGTCACCTTCTTGTCTCCTACTAAACCTTTCAGAAAAAGGAAACGGCCCTCTCTATCCACCTGGGAATCTATCAGCCGCCAGGGCACCCTAGCGGAGATGAGAATAGTTACCCCTCTGGACTTGGCTTCAGTATAGTTGGAATGGTAAGCTAGGGCGAAGTGCCTGTTCTTAAGTAATGGGAGGTTGTTCTCCCGAAAGTAGGACGACATCCGCCCTCCTACTGCGCATATTGTGAAGTAGCATTCGCCTTTTTTCCGGCGTATTTAGGCCTTTTACGTTCAGGGAGAGTATATTGAGGACATCCATGTTCAAGGAAATTCTCCACCCCACTAAAAAACAGTAGAGGGATCAGAAAATAAAAATTCGAAGGAAATAAAAACCTATAGGAGTAGAAAAAATAAAAATATAAATCAGAGCAGGGGAGGGAATGCGTAGAGTAGGGGGAAAGGAGCTGGCTCTTAGCCGCGGAAAATTAGAGGACCGTCACTAGGGTGTACGGTAGTGATAGAGAATCTAAATCAGCCCAAACGGCTGTGGCGCTCGCCAGGGAAAACCCCGGTGATGGAGCGCAAACCTAGGTGGGAAGGTGGGGTTGGACAAAGTCAGAAGGCGAACTCTCTGCTTTCCCCACCCATCCCCGGCAAAGTACAATGTTAGCTAAACAGATATCAGTATGGTAAGCAAGGTAAAACAATTGTCAAATGGCTGTATATTGTCTAAAATACAGGAAACGGAGCATAACAAGAAAAACGCAGTATATAGTGCATAGTATAAGCAGGGCAATAGGAACAGTGCAAGTATTGTTACCGGCATAAGACACAAACGTAGTGCAATATCTATTTGTAGCAAACTTCCCATCCCCGTTCCACATGTAGCCCACCTCTCCCCATCCCTCGCTGGGTCAGCGTGTTCGTATACAAATGGAGAATGTAAACCCCTTGGAAACCAGTCTGAATGGAGGGAAGCTCCCCTCTTCGACAATGCAAGATCAACCCAGGAAGGCCATATAGTGAGGGGTCAAAGTATGAGCGTGGGGAGACAGTATTTCAGTAGGTGTCCCGGCAAAGCTCGGTGACAGTCAGTCCCAAGTGGTTCCCCACCCCCTCAGGTCTCCTCCAGGCATGAAAAACAGCAGCAGCACCCTCTCTGTCAGTTTTTAGATCTCCAGATCGCCCCCCGACCGCTGCCAGAGGTCAGGTGGATAGTACTGTAAAGGTCTGCCTGGGGGTCAGCTTGATTGGTGGCCCTGTACCTGACCGTGACCGATCTTAAGGCCCCTGTGTGGAGATCCGAGCCATCTCAGGGTCAGAAAGGCTGCAGACAGTCACCGGGAGGCCTTCATGGTATCCGACAGCGCGGAGGGAAGGTCAGCGGACCCCTGGAGTGGGGTGGTGGGGAAGGATCCCCCCGGTCACAATGAGGGGTGTTGCGCTGGGAAATGGGGGGGCGTCAAATGCAGAGAAGGGCAGTCATTCCTGGGCAGAGCTTCCTCAGACGAACGAAGTCAGGGTGTTAGCATCCCCGGCCGGCAGCTGAAGAGGCGAACATAGGGGGGCAAACGGGGGACAGACAAGCCAGGAACGGGATACCTCAGGGTTACTCACGTGGTGCCCCTCCAGAGCCGGACCGCTGTCTTCGTCTGCCGCGTTATCGCTGCGGGGTGGCGGAGGTCCGCGTTGGACAAAGGCGCCGGATCTTCCCTGCTGGCGCGGGAGAATCTGTAGCCAGTCCAGGATGGGGATCGGCTCCGCATCGAGGAAGCGGAATAGGGCTGGTAGGTCTGCCGAGGTCTGGAGTGTGTAGGTCTCACGTTCACCTCGGAAGGTTACCGCGATGGGGTATCCCCAACGGTATGTGAAGCCGCGTTGTTTAGCCAAGTCCAAAAGCGGGCGGAGCAGAGCCCTCCGGCGTAGGGTAGATCTGGACAGGTCCTGGAGGATCCGAACCTGCAACCCGCTCACCTCCACGTCGCCATGGTCCCACGCGCGCCTCAGGATGGCCTCCTTCTGGGAGTAGCGGTGGAGTCGGCATATGACATCCCGCGGTTTACTCGGGTCCGTCGGCTTGGGGCCTAGGGCTCTATGCGCCCTATCCAGAATAATGTCCGCCTCGGGGTCGTCCAGCACAGTCCGGAAGATCCCCCTGACAATGTCACTGACGTTCTCCATCTCCATGGGCTCCGGGATGCCTCAGAGCCGCAGGTTATTGCGGCGGCTCCGGTCCTCGATGTCCTCGACGTGTAGCTGTAGTGCCGCTGCTGTGTCTCGGTGTTGGTCTCGTGCTTGCTCCAGAGCTGTCACCCGGGCCTCCAGGGATGACACTGATGTTTCTCCCGTCGCCACCCGATCTGTGAGGGAGGACACTTCACCCCTCACCTCCTGAATATCCCGTCTGTGGGTCTCTTCGAGGCGGAGGATTAGGGCCTCAATGGCGGTCTGAGTCGGAAGGGCCTGCAACATCTCCCTTATCTCCTGATCCAGCAGAACGGCCTCCGGCGGCTGTGGTGATGCCATTGATGCCATAGCTGCTCTGCCGCGTTCTGTGTGCCCTTCCGAGAGGAAGTCGGGTGGTGATGTGGTGCTCGGTAAGGGCTCCTCAGAATCTGTGTCCAAGGCCTGCTGCGTAGCTCCGTGTGCTGGGCCTCGTGGTGTCGTCGCTCTGGCTCCGGGGGAAACCTCCTGAAAGAGCTTAAAATAACGATGGATTTCCCCAGATTTCTTGGCAGAAGGAGTCCCCTTGGAAGCTGCTCTGGTCCTGTATCTCTTAGTGGTGCTCATACCGAAGGAAAGGTATTATATGCCGGGGCATGAGGGTTCAGGCCAGGAGCTCTGAGAAGAAGCTGCCTCACTCCGCCATGTCCAGGCCACGCCCCTGCGCTACATACTTTGAATGGGGTATGTGCCCTACGGGTGTACCTGTTTGCTACGGCTCCGTTCCGGAGATCTGACTCATTGTTCGTGTCAGTGTCCTGTCCACAGAAGGGCCTGGCGGTTTTCGTCGGCCACCTTTCTAGGTGGATCAGGCAGACCGTCATCTAGGCCTATGCCCTTAAGGGGCGGGCGTCTCCCTTTCCTGTCACGGCGCATTCGACCAGGGCAATTGGTTTTTCCTGGGCTTTCTGACATCGAGTATCTGTCTCATAGGTGTTTAAGGCGGCGACCTGGTCGTCTGTTCACACTTTCTCACAGTTTTATAAGATTAATGTGAGTGCATCTTCGGATGCTTCCTTTGGCCACAAGATTTTGCAGGGGCTGTTTGAGGTTGCGGCGACTCTGTTGGTGAGCTCTGTTTCTTTGGGGTGAAGATAAGTCTTCTTTTGATTGCTGTTCCCACCCCTCGTTTTTTCTGACACTGCTTGGGGATGTCTCGCATGTCAAGATTTAAGGAGCTGTGTCCGTCGAAAAGAGAAAATAGGATTTTTTTTGTACTCGCCGTAAAATCCTTTTCTCTGTCGTCCATGGACTGACACAGCACCCACCCCTCCATTTTTAAGTTTGTACTGCTTTTTGACGAACTGAGCTGCATGCTGCAGGGTGAGGGGTTATGACCGGAGGGACCGCCCCCTGGGCGGGGGCTATTCAACTCTGTTAAAGTTACATGTTTTAAGATGACTAACATGTTCTGCCTAGTCCTCTCCTATGAACAGGAACATAACCCACATGTCAAGATTTAAGGAGCTGTGTCCGTCCATGAATGACAGAGAAAAGGATTTTATGGTGAGTACAAAATAATCCTATTTTTATAGCACTGATAGCTGTATAAATGTGGTCCCAAAATAGTGTCCGATATGTCCGCGGCTATGTCAGTCACGATAAAAAAAAATGTAAAAGTTGCTCTTTTTTTGTTTATAGCGCAAAAAATTAAAACCGCAGAGGTGATCAAATACCACCAAAAGAAAGCCCTATTTGTAGGGAAAAATTTATTTGGGTACAACGTCGCATGACCGCACAATTCTCATTCAAAATGTGACCGCGCTGAAAATTGGCCTGGGCAGGAAGGGGGTGAAAATGCCCGGTATGCAAGTGGTTAAATCTAAGGACTTATTCTTGCTGATAGTTAGAATTGTTTAATATTCGCTAACAAAAGGTTTCCTATTTTTAGAATAATAAGCTGTCAGGTTAGTAAAACGGCGATATCGGAACCGATTCAATGATAGTTTGTACTGTACATATATTTGCACAACAATCATGGTTACTATGACATTGTGTGAATGCATCTCAGCTTGCAGAGCTTGGGTTCATTGAATGAGTTTACCAAAAATTTCAATATTGCAGAATTTACAGCCTCATGCTACATAACTAAGCTCCATTTCATGCTGAATAAACTAATTTATTACTGTATATTAAATGGAAAACTATCTTTAGATAGATTTTTTACTCCAAAAGAAATGTATTAAAATAAATTTGATAATCAAAACGATTTTTAAATCAAATCAGAATTTTTTTTTTCTTCTTTTAACCACTTAACGACCGCCCACTGTAAATATACGTCAGCAGAATGGCACCGACAGGCAGAATCACGTATATGTACGTGATTGCCTTTGTATAGTTGGGGGGGTCCGATCGGACCCCCCTTCTTTACAGTGAGCGGTCGTTTTACCTTCGGGAGCGATCCGGCATGAGGGGACGGCCGTTCGATTCCGGCCACCCCCTCTCGATCGCTCCCGGCGAATGAGAGAGCTTCCCCTGCCTGCCAGGAAGGAGGAAGTGATGTCATCTCTCCTGGGGCGCTCACATATACCGAGCGCCGTACAGGAGAAGATGCCAGGTTAGTACACAAAACAGCACACTGACACCAGGACACATAGGCACATAAATCGCCCCCCCAGACGCCCCCAGTCACAGTGTCACGGATTGCAGTGACCATTTATTTAGTGATCACTGCAATCAGTGACATTTGTGACTGTAAAAGTGTCAGTACATTTAGTTTTAGGTCCAGTGTAGCCCCCTAACCCCCCCTAATAAAGGTTTAACCCCCTGATCACCCCCCAGATAACCCTTTCACCCCCTATCACCACTGTCACTAAGCAATCATTTTTCTGATCGATGTCTTAGCGTCGGTGATGCTGATCGGTAGCCAGTAATTTTTTTTAGGTTTGCCGCAGGTTTTTATAGCGTCGGGTACCCCCATATATTACCTAATCAAGGTTTAACCCCCTTGATCGCCCCCCAGGTAACCCTTTCACCCCCTATCACCACTGTCGCTAAGCAATCGTTTTTATGATCATTGTCTTAGTGTCGGTGATGCCGATAGGTAGCCAGTAATTTTTTTTTAGGTTCGCCGTCAGGTTTTTATATAGCGTCAGGTACCCCTATATATTACCTAATAAAGGTTTTAACCCCCTAATTGCCCCTAGTTAACCCTTTCACCAGTGATCATCATATAAGTGTTACGGGTGACGCTGGTTAGTTAGTTTGCTTTTTATAGTGTCAGGGCACCCGCCGTATATAACCCAATAAAGGTTTAACCCCCTGATCGCCCGGCGGGTGATATCAGTTAGGTTTTAGCGTCAGAGAGGGTCTGCGTCACACCCCAGGCAGCGTCAGGTTAGTGCCAGTAGCGCTAACACCCACACGTGAAGCATACACCCCCCTTAGTGGTATAGTATCTGATCAGCTCAATATCTGATCTGATCAGATCTATACTAGCGTCCCCAGCAGTTTAGGGTTCCCAAAAACGCAGTGTTAGCGGGATCAGCCCAGATACCTGCTAGCACCTGCGTTTTGCCCCTCCGTCCAGCCCAGGCCACCGGAGTGCAGTATCGATCGATCACTGTCACTTGCAAAACACAACACACATAACTGCAGCGTTGGCAGAGACAGGCCTGATCCCTGCGACTCCAGTGCTGTAGGAGGTAATTTCACCACCACAGTTAAAAAAAAAAAAGCATATATGCCGAAACATTGGGGCAGCAGGAGTGGAGGAGCGATTTTGCTCCTAATGCCGCGTATATACGGTCGAAATTCCGACGGAGGCTTGCCCGTGGAAAAGTCTGACCATGTGTACGCGGCATAACTTTTGCGAGAAGATGCCCCTATGCTTCGGCATATATAAATGGTGCATGTATGCCCATCATTAGAAGTGGGTGGATGAAGGGCGGTATTCTAATGGTGGGCATACCCACCGATCAATCTTTTTTTTTCGTTCAGCCAACAGGCTGCATGAAAAAAAAGATTACAATACATGTCCAACAAGGACCAGCAACGTACTGGTATGTTGCTGGACTTTGAATGTTTATACCAGAATGATGCCTGCGGGTTTAGGTATCATCTTGGTATCATTCTTTTCAGCCAGCGGCCGGCTTTCATGTAAAAGCAATCCTAGTGGCTAATTAGCCTCTGGACTGCTTTTACAAGCAGTGGGAGGGAATGTCCCCCCCCCCCCCCGGATATAAAAAGCGCCATTGGGAAAGCATTTTATCACACCGATCTTGGTGTGGTCAGATGCTTTGAGGGCAGAGGAAAGATCTAGGGTCCAATAGACCCCAGTTTTTTCAAAAAAGAGTACCTGTCATTACCTATTGCTATCATAGGGGATATTTACATTCCCTGAGATAACAATAAAAGTGATAAAAAATAAATAAATATGGAAGCAACAGTTTAAAAATAAAATAAAAAAGCAAAATTAATAATAAAAAAAAAAAAAAAGCACCCCTGTCCTGCCCTGCTCTTGCCCAATGGCGAACGCAAGCGTCGGTCTGGCGTCATATGTAAACAGCAATTGCACCATGCATGTGAGGTATCACCGCGAAGGTCAGATCGAGGGCAGTAATTTTAGCAGTAGATCTCCTCTGTAAATCTAACGGGGTAACCTGTAAATGCTTTTAAAGGCTTTTAAAAATGTATGTAGTTGACGGCCATGTTGGCTGTGTCCATGGACTGTTCACGGGACCCGTTGTCCCAAGCAAATCGGGAGTGCCCGTTGGCACCCCAGAACCTGTATTTTCTAGAGGGTCACGCGAAGAAGGCTCTTATATCTGAAAGGCCTGTTGGCCTACTACGGACAGGGGCTGTAAGGTGGTTCACCGCACCGTTGTGCGCACTGGGTTGCTACGGCAACACGAGAATTTGTTCCAGAGCAGACAGTTTCTATTTTCAGACTTGCAGAGTTCCAGTTCTATCTATTAACCGGCAGTCTATGCCGCCCCGGATGCCTTCCCAACCTGACATTTGGGGTCTTCCCCCTGATGGTTACATGCTTGATTTCCCCTGATGGAGACTGTCACAGTGTTGTCCTGGAACATTAGGGGGTTACAGGATCCTCTGAAACGTACTATGATGTCCTCCCTGATGAGGAAACGCCTGCCTGCCATCTGTGCCTTGCAGGAGACACATCTGACTGCTGATTCTAAGTCGTGCCTGAACTATCGGTGGGTGGGCAGAGCGTATCACTCCACTCACACTTCCTATTCCAGGGGTGTGAGTGTTTTGATACACAGCTCCATAAATTTTGAAGAGCTCGGCTCTATGGTTGATGATGAGGGCAGATATGTTTTTCTCATGTGCAGACTGTTTACCTTTAAATGTATTCTTGCTTTTGTGTATATACCTCCTCCGTACAATAACCAGGTGTTGAGAGCCTTAATGGAGTTTCAGTTGCGGTTCCCGGAGGTGCCTTTGTATGCCTTCGGGGATTTCAACTGCTTTATGGACCCTTTGCTAGATAAACATCCCCCGGGGGGAGGAGGGAGGGGGAAGTATTGCACGGCCCTAAGGAAATTTATAGAGGAGGTATGGAGGGCAAGGAACCCGGGAGTGAAGCAATTTTCATGCTTCTCAAAGGGCAATTCGTCTTTGTCCAGGATTGATTTATGTATATGCTCTTATGCGGCTGGGCGCTACGTTTCGGGGATGAAGTATGCTCCCAGAAGCGTGTCGGATCACTCGCCACTGATTGTGTCTTTGGAGGTGCGTCCCCCTTCCGCAGTGGCCAAGGCCCCGTGGAAGATGAACGCCTTTTGGATGAATCTCTTTTCGTCTCATGAACAGATAGAGTCCCAAATTTTGGAATTTTGGCGTATTCATGAGGCCCCTGAGACTGTGTCCAGGGATTGGGAGGCCTTTAAAGCTGTTTTGAGGGGTATATTTATTACAGAAATACAGGCTATTAAGATGAAGACTCATGCTCGGAGGGAGGGAATGGAACTGTTGGCCAAGGAACTAGAGGGCACCTATGTCACGGACCCGTCTGAACTGAATAGAAGGGCGTGGCTGTCGGCGCAGGATGCCCTGTACCGGGTCACGTCTTCAGGCGCAGAGAGGAAGCGCTTTTTTCAGAAGGCGGCTTTCTATGAGGAGGGGGAGCACACAGGCCGCATGTTGGCGACCATTGCCCATTCCCAGCAGCTGTCCCCTTCAATTGGAGCACTACGTGCTCCCTCGGGAGTGGTGACTAACTCCCCAGACCAAATCTTGACAGAGCTTGGTCATTTTTACTCTTCCCTTTATGAATCCAAGCGTACGTATTCGTTAGTCTTTAGATGACTACTTGGACCATGTCCCTCTACCTACCTTGACGGACTCCGCTAGAGAGGAGCTTGATGCCCCTTTGACCCTGGGTGAGCTGCAGACGGCGACTAACATGTTTCCCAATTCGAAGGCACCGGGAGATGATGGGCTTCCTGTCGAAGTGTACAAACAGTATGGAGAGCAGGTGCTACCGCACCTGCTGAGAGTCTTTAATGCCGCAAAGCTGACCGGTATCCTCCCCCAGTCCATGACTAGAGCTAACATTGTTTTAATTCTGAAACCAGGCAAGGACCCCTTAGACCCGGGATCGTACAGGCCCATTTCGCTCTTACAAAACGATGTTAAGATCCTGGCCAAGGCACTGGCAGTGAGACTAAATAAGGTTATATCTACTATAATTCACTCGGATCAGTCTGGGTTTATGCCCCAAAAATCGACAGCGATAAATCTGCGTAGACTTCATCTGAACATTCAATCGCGGGCGGACAATGTAGGTGACCGGGCATTGCTATCCCTGGATGCCCATAAAGCGTTTGATAGCGTCGAATGGGACTATCTGTGGGCGGTAATGAGGAAGTTTGGGTTTGGGACTGAGTTCATTCAGTGGGTGCAGCTGCTGTACTCTTCACCGGTAGCGGCTATACGGGAGGGGGGAAGGATTTCGCATACGTTTAAATTACATAGAGGCACACGACAGGGCTGCCCCCTCTCCCCACTCCTGTTTGCCCTGGCCATTGAGCCGTTAGCTGCCTTGATTAGGGACTGTCCCTCAGTGCAGGGATTTCGATATGGGGATCTTCAGGAGAAGATCCTGTTATATGCAGATGACACTATGCTTCTCCTTGGGGATACCTCCACTTCACTGACTGTGGCCATGGCTATAGTGCGGCAATTCGGTACATACTCCGGGTTAGTTATTAATTGGACTAAGTCCTCCCTCCTGTTGTTGGATCGGGATCCTTCGGCATTCTCTCCGACCTTGCAGGACATCCCTGTTGCTAAGTCCTTTAAATATTTGGGCATCCGGGTCACAGCTTGCTTGCTCGAATATGTTAACCTTAATCTCACCCCTCTGATCAACCGCTGTCGCGATCGGGTAAAGGTGTGGAGCAAATTGAGGCTGTCACTGGTGGGGAGGGTGAACCTGATAAAAATGATCCTTATGCCACAGCTGCTGTACGTACTACACAATTCCCCCATGGTTATCCCTCTGAAAAAGTTTAGAATTATTAATTCGATCTTTCGATCACTTATATGGCTCTCCAAACCCCCTAGGGTCAAGCTTGAACAATTGCAGCGCCCCAAGGACAACGGGGGATTGGCATTGCCCAATCCCTGGCTGTACTATTTAGCTTCACAAATGCAGCATATTGCACGAGTTATATCCCCTCGCCAGGACCTGGCACTGAATTTGATGGACCCCTCGGTCCAACTACTTAGTTACACGACGGGGGGAGGGGGGGGGGAGTGGCGGATGGTCTGGAGGCCCTGAGGTACAGTAAATCTAACAAGCTCTTCCCCACGTATGCACTCATGCAAAAAATTTGGAATAAGGTCCGGATGCTTCAGGGAGTGACTGGCTTTACCGTCTACAGTCCTATATGGGAAAACCAATACTATATAGGGAAATTGCCGTATGGACAGAGATGGGCGCAGTATGGGGTGTCACATATGACTCATATATTTAGAGATGGCAGGTTAAAGACTTTTCAGGAGCTAAGGATGGAGTTCCGACTGCCGGTCTCCATGCAGTTTTACTATCTCCAGCTTAGACACGCAGTTGAAGCGCAGAGGGAGACGGACGTTTGGTCCTTGGACTCGGCGCCGGTCTTCAGCTGCTTGTTTGAGGTGACGACATACAAGGGGTTCATCTCTTGCTGCTATGCCAGGTTGCTTAACCTCTTTCTACAGGGCGCCCCCTTGAGGGCAGTGTCCCTGTGGGAACAGGACGTGGGCGCGTTCGAGGAAGAGCAGTGGGAGGAGGCTTTACAAGCGGTCCCCTCGTGCTCCCTGAACGTGGCTCATAGGTTGTCTCAGCTCTATATTCTTCTGAGGGTTCACTACACACCGGCTAGATTGGCCCGCATGGGGGTGACCCCCGATCCGTCCTGCACCAGGTGCTACAGGGATCACGGGGATCTCATTCACTTGCTGTGGAGATGCCCGAAGCTTCACTTGTACTGGACGCGGGTCGTTGGCACTATTAATGGCGCTTTCCACTCTCAGATACCAATGGACCCTCGGGTCTGCCTGCTGGGGATACTAGATCACCTCCAGTTGGGGGGTATCCCCAGGCAGGCTATTAGTAGGGCCTTATTCCAGGCCCGTCTGATGATTTTGAGACATTGGAAAGATACTGCGGCGCCCACGGTACAGGAGTGGATCACACAGATGGGGGTTACGCTTAGGATGGAAAAACTTGTCTACCAACGCAGAGGGACTTGTACAAAATATGACAAACTATGGGACCCATGGCTGAGTGTTCCAGGTTTGGCACCTTTGGATTTGATATATGATCGATTGTTCTGACCTGGTTTAGGACCAGTATACAGGAGATGACGGTGATCTGGGGGAGGGCAGGTGGGGAAGGTTGAATAAAGTGTATTTGGGTGTGCTGAGTCACACTGATTTGTCATACTGTAGGTTATCTGGAACTGTGCGAGGATGTATTCTGTCTTTTGTTTTTACAACTGCTCAATAAAGAACTTGTTTGAGAAAAAAAAAAAATGTATGTAGTTTGTCGCCAATGCACGTTTGTGCGAAATTTTAAAGCATGTCGTGTTTGGTATCTATGTACTCGGCCTAAGATCATCTTTTTTATTTCATCAAACATTTGGGCAATATAGTGTGTTTTAGTGCATTAAAATTAAAAAAAGTGTATTTTTTCCCAAAAAAATGCGTTTGAAAAATCGCTGCGCAAATACTGTGTAGAAAAAAAAAATGCAACACTCACCATTTTATTCTGTAGGGCCTTTGCTTTAAAAATATATATAATGTTTGGGGTTCAACATAATTTTCTTGCAAAAAAAAATATGTTTTCATGTAAACAAAAAGTGTCAAAAAAGGGCTTTGTCTTCAAGTGGTTAGAAGAGTGGACGTAAGCTTCCTAATGTTGTGTATAAAATGCCAGAACAGTTCAAAACCCCTCCAAATGACCCCATTTTGGAAAGTAGACACCCCAAGCTATATACTGAGAGGCATGTCGAGTCCATGGAATATTTTATATGTTGACACAAGTTGCGGAAAAAATAAAAAAAAATTCTTTTTTTTTTTTTTTTTTTTGCACAAAGTTGTCACTAAATGATATATTGCTCAAACATGCCATGGGCATATGTGGAATTACACCCCAAAATACATTCTGTTGCTTCTCCTGAGTACGGGGATACCACATGTGTGAGACTTTTTGGGAGCCTAGCCGCGTACGGGACCCCAAAAACCAAGCACCGCCTTCAGGCTTTCTAAGGGTGTCAATTTTTGATTTCACTTCTCACTGCCTATCACAGTTTCGGAGGCCATGGAATGCCCAGATGGCACAAAACCCCCCCAAATGACCCCATTTTGGAAAGTAGACACCCCAAGCTATTTGCTGAGAGGTATGGTGAGTATTTTGCAGATCTCGCTTTTTGTCACAAAGTTTTGAAAATTGAAAAAAAAAAGAAAAAAAAAAATGTTCTTTCTTCATTTTCAAAAACAAATGAGAGCTGTAAAATACTCAGCATGCCTCTCAGCAAACAGCTTGGGGTGTCTACTTTCCAAAATGGGGTCATTTGGGGGGGTTTTGTGCTATTTTGGCATTTTATGGCCTTCAAAACTGTGATAGGTAGTGAGGAGTGAAATCAAAAATTTGCGCCCTTAGAAATCCTGAAGGCGGTGTTTGGTTTCCGGGGTCCCGTACGTGGCTAGGCTCCTAAAAAGTCCCACACATGTGGTATCCCCGTACTCAGGAGAAGCAGCAGAATGTATTTTGGGGTGCAATTCCACATATAACCATGGCATGTGTGAGCAATATATCATTTAGTGACAACTTTTTGTAATTTTTTTTTTTTTTTTGTCATTATTCAATCACTTGGGACAAAAAAAAAAAAATATTCAATGGGCTCAACATGCCTCTCAGCAATTTCCTTGGGGTGTCTACTTTCTAAAATGGGGTCATTTGGGGGGGTTTTGTACTGCCCTGTCATTTTAGCACCTCAAGAAATGAGATAGGCAGTCATAAATTAAAAGCTGTGTAAATTCCAGAAAATGTACCCTAGTTTGTAAACGCTATAACTTTTGCGCAAACCGATAAATATACGCTTATTGACATTTTTTTTACTAAAGACATGTGGCTAAATACATTTTGGCCTAAATGTATGACTAAAATTGAGTTTATTCGATTTTTCTTATAACAAAAAGTAGAAAATATCATTTTTTTTTTTTCAAAATTTTCGGTCTTTTTCCGTTTATATCGCAAAAAATAAAAATCGCAGAGGCAATCAAATACCATTAAAAGAAAGCTCTATTTGTGGGAAGAAAAGGACGCAAATTTCGTTTGGGTACAACATTGCATGTCCGCACAATTTACAGTTAAAGCAGCGCAGTGCAAAATTCTGAATTCACCTCTGGTCCTTTTAGCTACCAAATGGTCCGGGGCTTAAGTGGTTAATAATAATTAAAAAAAAAAAAGTTTTTAATCCTCCCTGATTATGTCTCAGAGGTTGTTGGCTTTAGAGTACATCGTGTCCCAGATTTTATTGTGTTTGAGGACAGCCTCTATTTTGGTAAATGACCCTTTCGTATGTATGACAGCCCCTGATTGATCGCATCTAGCACAGGTTGAGGTGGCAAGTCAGTGCATAGCATGTAATATAGTGGAGGGGTGAGGTAGGTTTGGTTAATGTAGGGTTAATTTGTTAACGAAAGGTGAAACCACAAGGTGTAGAGGAGCAAGCTTCCTCCTGATCCTCATCCGACAGTGTAGGGATTTAGACTTGCCATTCAGTGCATATCAGAAGCGGGGCCCTACTAAGTTTTTAGCATGGAGGAAGTGGGAGTTAACATCAGAGATCAGGCCTTTAGAACCTTGATCTAAAGCCTAAGTTTGCTTAAAAAATAAAAATTAAAAAATCAGCACATGGGACATGTACTGTGATGTGTCTCTTGTGCTGCTTTGTCCTAATTAATCAGAAATCGGTAAACTCCTAATGGTGATTGGTTGTATTACAGGTAATTGATGACACCAAAGAAAAGAGGACAATCATTCATCAAGCTGTGAAAGGCTTGTTTCCTGGACTTGAAACCAAAACAGAAGATCGCGATGGAAAGAAGTATATCATAGCCTACCATGCAGCTGGCAAAACAGCTTTAGCAAGTAAGATCGTGTCTCAGTAAAACATTCTGGAGCTAGCAGTGTGCCTGTGCAGTACTGTATCTTTCTAGTGATAATGTAAATGATTGAATCTGTTCAGATTTGCTTATATTTCAAGAAGCATAAAGCTATATAATATGGTTTTACCAAGACCTTATGTGGAGGTTTATTCTAACTGTTGTGGTGCATTCAAATTATGCAGTTCTAGTGCTTTTTATAAACAATGTAGGTAAGGTAAGACTGGTTGACTACCAGGTCACCAAAAACCAATACATTCTCCCTGACCTATGAGGTAATGTGTGCATATTTGCAGTAGAGCGGACACTTTGTGCTATTTTGTATAAAATGTTCTACTCCAAGAAAACAATTTTTGGGCTTGTCAACTAACTGTTTTAAGGCCTCATGCACACAGGGTGTTTGCTTTTCACACATGCTTAAAACGGAGCTCCGCCGAAAAAAATATTAAAAGCCAGCAGCTACAAATACTGCAGCTGCTGACTTTTAATATTAGGACACTTACCTGTCCTGGAGTCCAGCGACGTCCTCAGCAGAGGACGAGCAATCGCTCGTCACTCTGCTGCCCCCACCGCCATCCTTGGTGAGGGAACCAGGAAGTGAAGCCTTGCGGCTTCACTGCCCGGTTCCCTATGGCGCATGTGCGAGTCGCGCTGCGCCGTTCTGACTGGTCCTCCTGTGTTCTGGGAGCCGAGTGTCTCCCAGAACACTACGGGTATTCTGCGGGAAGTGACGTGCTTCCGGCAGATTTTCCCGCAGAGAGGACTCCCGGAAGTGGGTGAAAATACCTGTCTTGGACAGGTATCTTCACCCCCCCTCCCCCCTGAAAGGTGTCAATTGTGACACCGGAGGGGGGGGGAGGGTTCCGATGAGCGGAAGTTCCACTATAGCAGTGGTCATCAACCCTGTCCTCAGGGCCCACTAACAGGCCAGGTTTGCAAGATAACTGAAATACATCACAGGTGATATAATTTGCTGCTCAGTGATTGTAGTATTCTAGTCTGCATCTACCCAAGGTAATACAAAAAACCTGGCCTGTTAGTGGGCCCTGAGGACAGGGTTGATGACCACTGCACTATAGGGTGGAGCTCCGCTTTAAGCACATCAAGCATTTGAGCATTAATGGATTCCATTGGCAAAAATATTCAGGTCATTGGAATGTATTATTTTAATGCATCTTTCTGTGTAAAAGCGCCATGCGCTTCACTTTTAATATACCTGTATATATGGACATAGAGTTGCTTTTACAAACTGAAAAAAAAAAGTGCCAAATGCCAGAGAAAGAGATGTTGTTTTTTTTTTTTAAGCCCTGTGTGCATGTGCGCTAAAGATGTAGCAAATCAGCACAGTATTTATAAATACATAACTTATGTGCCTACCTGCACCTCCTAAAATATAGGTCTGTTTAGAAATGTTTTTACACAAGATTCGGACAGCTGACCCACAGATTTATTTATTGGGGTCAGTTGGAAAAATGTGCGAATCCTAAGAAGGATGAGTGAATTTTTATGTGAAAATATTTATAAACTGCCCGCATAGTGTACAAAGTGCTAGTTAAATTTTATTTTAAAATGTTTCATTGTCCAAAAAAAAACCAATAAAGAATAAGATTAGTGATAATGACAATTAACATTTGGACATGACATAATAATCAAATCCACTGGCAATGCAAAGGAAAAAAATATATTGATGGGGGAGCAGTGAAGTATGGACATTTTGTTCAGGCGGAAAGAGGCAAGTAGGAAGTGGGGGGGACCCAGACTGTGGGTACAAAAAGCAATATCTGAGAATCATTTCCAGAGAAGAAAACTCATTAAGCTTCATACATACGAGATAATACTGCACGCTTCTGGAAAAAATGAGAATCCCAAATAAAAAATCACGATTCTGAAGAACTTTTTTGTTAAAGATTTACAACCCCTGAACATTAGGTTCTCAAACAAGATGGCAATACAATAAAACATAATGCTCCTTCGCTTCCATCAAATTTAAAGAAATGTAATGAAAATTTTTATAATGTGTAAAGAAAGAGAAAAATAAAAATTTTAAGTTAGATTTTTTTTTTATACTCACCGATATCAATTACCGATACCTACCTCACCTTTTTTGTTTACACTTCGGCTGTCGGCAATGGTAAAGAATTGAAAAGTTTTTTTATTTTACAAGTGACGTTTATTTTTTAAAATTTTTCAGCTTTTTTTCAATGTGAAAAATGTAAATACACAGTGGGTACGGAAAGTATTCAGACCCCCTTAAATTTTTCACTCTTTGTTATATTGCAGCCATTTGCTAAAATCATTTTAAGTTCATTTTTTTTCCTCATTATTATACACACAGCACCCCATATTGACAGAAAAACATAGAATTGTTGACATTTTTGCAAATTTATTAAAGAAACACTGAAATATCACATGGTCCTAAGTATTCAGACCCTTTGCTGTGACACTCATATATTTAACTCGGGTGCTGTCCATTTCTTCTGATCATCCTTGAGATGGTTCTACACATTCATTTGAGTCCAGCTGTGTTTTATTATACTGATTGGACTTGATTAGGAAAGCCACACACTTGTCTATATAAGACCTTACAGCTCACAGTGCATGTCAGAGCAAATGAGAATCACGAGGTCAAAGGAACTGCCTGAAGAGCTCAGAGACAGAATTGTGGCAAGGCACAGATCTGGCCAAGGTTACAAATAATTTCTGCTGCACTTAAGGTTCCTAAGAGCACAGTGGCCTCCATAATCCTTAAATGGAAGACATTTGGGACGACCAGAACCCTTCCTAGAGCTGGCCGTCCGGCCAAACTGAGCTATCGGGGGAGAAGAGCCTTGGTGAGAGAGGTAAAGAAGAACCCAAAGATCACTGTGGCTGAGCTCCAGAGATGCAGTCAGAAGATGGGAGAAAGTTGTAGAAAGTCAACCATCACTGCAGCCCTCCACCAGTCGGGGCTTTATGGCAGAGTGGCCCGACGGAAGCCTCACCTTAGTGAAAGACACATGAAAGCCCGCATGGAGCTTGCTAAAAAAACACCTGAAGGACTCCAAGATGGTGAGAAATAAGATTCTCTGGTCTGATGAGACCAAGATAGAACTTTTTGGCCTTAATTCTAAGCGGTATGTGTGGAGAAAACCAGGCACTGTTCATCACCTGTCCAATACAGTCCCAACAGTGAAGCATGGTGGTGGCAGCATCATGCTGTGGGGGTGTTTTTCAGCTGTAGGGACAGGGCGACTGGTTGCAATCGAGGGAAAGATGAATGCGGCCAAGTACAGGGATATCCTGCACGAAAACCTTCTCCAGAGTGCTCAGGACCTCAGACTGGGCCGAAGGTTTACCTTCTAACAAGACAATGACCCTAAGCACACAGCTAAAATAACGAAGGAGTGGCTTCACAACAACTCCGTGACTGTTCTTGAATGGCCCAGCCAGAGCCCTGACTTAAACCCAATTGAGCATCTCTGGAGAGACATAAAAATGGCTGTCCACCAACATTTACCATCCAACCTGACAGAACTGGAGAGGATCTGCAAGGGGGAATGGCAGAGGATCCCCAAATCCAGGTGTGAAAAACTTGTTGCATCTTTCCCAAAAAGACTCATGGCTGTATTAGATCAAAAGGGTGCTTTACTAAATACTGAGCAAAGGGTCTGAATACTTAGAACCATGTGATATTTCAGTTTTTCTTTTTTAATAAATCTGCAAAAATGTCAACAATTCTATGTTTTTCTGTCAATATAGGGTGCTGTGTGTACATTATTGAGGGGAAAAAAATGAACTTAATGCAGAGCGCCGCCGAAAATAAAATCTTAAAAGCCAGCAGCTACAGCAGCTGCTGACTTTTAATATTAGGACACTTGTCTGTCCTGGAGTCCAGCGACGTCCGCAGCAGAGGACGAGCAATCGCTCGTCACTCTGCCGCCCCCACCGCCATCCTCGGGGAGAGAACCAGGAAGTGAAGCCTTGCGGCTTCACTGCCGGGTTCCCTACGGCGCATGCGCAAGTCGTGCTGCGCCGTTCTCACTGGTCCTCCTGTGTTCTGGGAGCCGGGTGTCTCCCAGAACACAACTCTGCGGGAAGTGACGTGCTTCACGCAGATTTCCCGCAGAGAGGACTCCCGGAAGTGGGTGAAAATACCTGTCTTGGGCAGGTATCTTCACCCCCCTCCCCCCTGAAAGGTGTCAATTGTGACACCGGAGGGGGGGAGGGTTCCGATGAGCGGAAGTTCCACTTTAGGGTGGAGCTCCGCTTTAAATGATTTTAGAAAATGGCTGCAATATAACAGAGTGAAAAATTTAAGGGGGTCTGAATACTTTCCGTACCCACTGTATGTTAAAAGTGCAACAATTTTAATGAGCATAGCAAACCAAAAAAGTTTAAATTTTCAATAGTTTAGAAAAAAAAAAACAGGAAAATAATAATTACATGGAGAAGGAAAATAAGGAGTAATCGGGCTGATTGGAGTAAATGAAGGGTTAATTTAACAAAATCATACATATATATATTTTTATTTGACAAGGTTGCTTTAAGGTTGAAACGGGCATTCAAAATTAATGGGTTAAAATACACATGAAGATTAGTAGTAAAACCGTAAGTAAATTGCAAATTCATGGGCTTGCAATGGACAACTTTTATTTTACTAAACATAATTGCAATGACATGGGCAAAGGCGCTTTTTCTAGCACTGCTCAGAGCTGCATGTATTCAATGCAAGATCAGGAGGACAAGGTTGCTTTAAAAAGAGAAGTATGGGTTAAAATTTGGTTTTATATTCATACTTGCCTCGGTGGATGGATTATCAGACCGATGCTCCATCTGTCCCCCGTCGTCTCTAAACTGAGAACTGAGCCACCGAACATCGGCGATGGCTCGGTTCTCACAGATCCCCGAGAGGAAAACTGCTGACTGTCAGTCAGCGTCTTTCCTCTCTGCTTCTCCACACTCATTGGGGCGCTGGGGCGGGGGGAGAGGCTGTCTCAGCGGCTCGCTGAGACTGCCATCAATCAGGGCAGCTGGCGGATCCAGACTTGAAAGTCGTGATGACGTGCTGCCCCGCCTGATGGCAGTGACGTCAGCGGAGAGCGGATTTCAGACCGCTCTCTGCTGAAAACGGATCACAGGAGTGCAAAATTAATTGCACTCCTGTGACCCTTAGGCGAAGCTCAGACTGGACTTCTTCTTTAAACTGACCTCTGACATTTGCAGACAAAGTTCATCCCTTTGATCTGTAAATCATTAAACAGAAAGATGCAATGTTTTTTACCGCTGAGCAATGTTGTTGATAAACATTGCCAGCTGCCTTTTTTTTTTTTTTTTTAATGGCTGTGCACTTTACATGAATAATTGGAGATGCTGGATTAAGATCATTGGGGGGGGGGGTTTGAATCGATCACCATCTTTTAACAATTCATCGTGCAGCTCTAATATGAGGTGTGTCTGAAAAGTTTGGTAAATGGTATGAGAAAACAAAACCGAACATAAATAAGACCTTTTATTGGCCTTCAAAATAATTGCCATCCTTCACAACACACTGTGTTTTTCAAGGTGCTTTCTGCAGCCACTAGTGTCTCCTTTGTCATGATATCATTGAGAATCTGGGCCAACTCTAAAATATGCGGTGGAGTTGTTGTTTTCCAGCTATGTGAAACTGCCACACTTGCATCCATTGCATCCATAAGGCAATGCCTCAAAATGGCTTTTTTTATTTTGGAAATGTACCCAGAGATCGTTGAAAGGAGATATATATGGTGAATACATGCCACCAAACATTGACCAAGTATGTGCATGTGCCTTCTCCATCCAAACATCTCTAACAGAATCTTGAGTTGAAGGATAAATTGGATTAAGCTCTACAGGAGTCCTGTACCATAGGGAAATGATTATGTCGTGTTTTTTTTTTGTTTTTGTTTTTATTTTTATTTTTTTTATTTTTTCCTGAAAGTAAGACGATGTGGACAATTTATGCCTAAACAAAAAAAAAAACTAACACCCCTGTAGTGCTGTATTTGTGTATTTCCTAATAAATTGTTTATCATGCTGGAAAATATGAGTGCAAATAACTCTAAAACTTTTTATATCATCAGTTCATTCCATATACCAGTGGCTCCATTTTCTTCACTCTCAATGGAAACCATGCCACTATGTTCTCCAATTCCAAATCTGCACATCCTGTGCCTTGCTCCTCCACCACTACTCCAATGCTCTCCCCTTCTCTGTAAACTTACTCAAAAATGTCATATATGCCTACCCCTTGTTTTCGTTCTTAATTTTTTATTTTTTTATGGGTGTTTTTTTTTTATCTCTCAAACTCTACCAAATCACGCTGGACTTTTTTTTTTATTTATTTTTTATTTATTTTTTTTAAATCCTTATTTTATGGTATTTTTATGTGTTCTTTTTTTTTTTTTGTGCACCACAGATTAAGTAGTAGTATTGAATTTATGAGGAAATACACAAATGCCACTCTACACAGTTTCATCTTTGGGTTTTATGCTAGCTGTGGTTTACAATTTACTACAGAATAGAGGGAGTGATTGTGCTGGAGTTTTTTAGTGTGAATTTAGTGGACAATTTTTTATTTATTTCAATCTTATTTTATTTGTTTATGCAAGGAAACGACAGAAAAAGGCATACATTGTCTTAAACATTACAAACATTGATAGGATACATCCTCAACAGGCATCATGTGTGTCAGAACAGAGCAGGGCTAAGTACCATCAGATGAAAGTATACACAAACCTATTTGGAGAGTATGAAGTAGGGTCACTCAATGGGTTATAGGTAGTAGGTAAATTGAAGCCCTGGTACGTTATCCTACTGGGTTCTTAGAGGTGTATTTATGTGTAGAGAAAAGAGAAAGAGTCAGAGTCAGGGGCAAATAGTAGGGGTACACAGATAGGGGACAGGGGTCAGAATCACTCCATCAAGGTCCGAGAGTGGTCTCGTCCAGGGCACACTCCGCCCAAGAGATAAACTCCGAGGAGTACCGAAACACGGACCACGAAGTCCATGTGAGAGAGAACTGTTCACTTTTGTCATTTTCCTCCGCCACCAGGCGTTCAAGGTCCCTAATGCGGTCCACCTCAACAGCCCAATCCCCCAGGGAAGGCATGGTTGCCGTTCTCCAATGACGGGGAATCACTACCCTGACCGCCGCCAGAAAGTGTCGCAAGACATCATTTCTGATGGATTTAAATGATCCAGGGAGAATAGACAAGAGAGCCACCTCAGGTGAAGGGTGGATAGAGGTCGCCATCAATTTGCAGTAGAGTGTGAAAATCCGCTGCCAGTACCTCCGCACAGGAGGGCACTCCCACCAGATGTGGAGCATGGTTCCTCGGGAGCTGAGGCACCGCCAGCAGGCATCCGACACCTCCGAATCGAAGTGGTGAAGAGTTGATGGACATCTGTACCATCTTGTTAACAGTTTAAACCCCTTCTCCTGGGTCTTGGTGGCTATGGACAATTTGTGCGTCAGGGTAAAACATTTTTGCCAGTCAATAGGGGAGATAGCGTGACGGAGGTCTGTCTCCCAGGCCACCGTATACGGTGGGAGGCCAGGGGAGTAAACATCGAGCAGAAGGGAGTATAGTTGCGATACAACATGCGTTGGAGGTTCCACCTGCAGGAGCAGTTCCTCGAATCCCGTCGGTTCAGCAAGAATGTCTGTAATAGATGGGAAAGTCCGGATGTAGGAGGCAGTCTGTTGCCTCCGAAGCCACTGCATGGGGTGATGGTAGGTCAGACCGGTAGAGGTATCTGACCTCAAAGTGGGGTCTGCACGAAGGACCTGGGCAAGTCGCCTATGATCCTCTCTTCGCCATGGTCCGAATCTTGCTACCGACATAGCTGGCGGAAAGGCCGGGGTCCCAAAGAAGGGAGTCATAGGCCCCATGCGGTTTGATAAGCCCCTTCTGGACAGCATGCGATCCCAAATCTGGATCGTTTGATGGGTAAGGTCATTAAGAGGGCCCGAACCCCCCCGTACCGTAGGCAAGGTCCAGGGGAGAGCGGAGAGCTCAATTGGGTTCATGTGGCTTTCCAATTGAACCCAAAGCTTGGTTGAAGAATGATGGAACCAATCTAGTATGCGGGTGAGCACCGCTGCTTTATGGTATAGGGAGGCATCTGGGGCTCCAGCCCCCCCCCCCCCCCGAGCCTTTGGAAGAGAAAGTGTTTCATACCGTATCCTGGGACGGGCTGCATTCCAAATAAATTTGGAAAACAGTTGGCGTATTTTCTTAAAGTACGAATTAGGTATGTGAATAGGGATGGTCTGAAACAAATACAGGAACCTTGGGAGAACATCCATTTTCAGGGCATTCACTCTACCTAGCCATGAGAGCTGTTTGGACGCATAATTGATTAAATCTGCCTGGGTCCTAAGAAGTAGGGGGGCAAAGTTCAAGGAAAAAAGTTGGGAAGCATCCGCCGGTATTTGAACTCCGAGATACCTTATGGAGGGGGAACCAGTTTTGAAGGGGAAAGAAGACGATAGTCTTCGTAGGGCCGACGTAGGCAGAGATATGTTGAGGATTTCCGATTTATTGTAGTTGACCTTGAAGTTGCTAACTTCTCCAAATTTCCAAAACTCCTGCAAGGGCAAGGATGTGTGAGGGTGTGTCACGAACAGGAGCAGATCATCTGCAAAGAGGGCAAGTTTAGTATGTGTGGGCCCGACTGTTATGCCTTGGATAGAAGAATTGTTACGTAGAGCAATAGCTAGATGTTCCATAGTGAGAACATAGAGGAGGGGGGACAGTGGGCATCCCTGTCGCGTCCCGTTAGATACAGAGAAGGCTGGAGATAGCGAGCCATTTAGTCTAATCCTAGCATATGGAGAGGAGTAAAGGGACATTATTCTCGCCATCATATTGGTTCCCACGCCTATTTGTTGCAGGGATAGTCGAAGGAACTGCCAGTCTACTCGGTCGAATGCCTTCTCGGCATCGACTGTTAAGAGGCATAGCGGGATATCGTGGGACCGGGCATAGTTGGTTAAAAGAAGGGTCTTCAGGGTATTGTCCCTAGCCTCACGGCCACTCACAAAGCCAACCTGGTCTAGGTGTATTATCCCAGGCAACAATGGTTGTAATCTATTGGCTAGGATTTTAGCAAAGACTTTCAAATCGACCCCAATCAAGGAGATCGGCCTATAGCTTGCACAAAGAGTGGGGTCTTTGCCTGGCTTTGGGATGAGGGATATGTGAGCCTCCAGTGTTTGTGGAGGGAACACTGAACCCTCCGACAAAGAGTTGAACACCTTAGTTAGAAAGGGCGTGAGGAGGGCGGCAAAAAGTTTGTAGAACTTAGGAGTAAAGCCGTCTGGGCCCGGGCTCTTTCCACTCGGTGTACCCGCTATGGCTTTGGCAACTTCGTCTTCTGTGATTGAGGTTTCCAGATCAGCGATGACGTCACCGTCTAATGTAGGAAGCGCGGTTTCCAATACATATGACATCTGGTCCTCCACCCCGGAAGAAGGGGAACTTGTCCCTTGAGTCTTAGGGGTATTGTACAGGGACTGATAGAAGTCCCTGAATTCCCTCGCCATCTTAGTGGGTGAGGATACCATTTCTCCCTGTGCCCCCCGAATATGAGGCACAAAGGCGGAGGTTGTTTTTGGGTGCAGGGAGCGAGCCAGTGGCCTACCACATTTATCTCGAAACTTATATTGATGGAAAGTGAGCTTATCTGCATATGTGCGTGCAGAGGCTTCATAAAGTTCTCTAAGTTGTGATCGTGCCCTAGAAACGTCCGCCAGCATTGTCACTGTCTGGGATCGTTTGTGCTCAGTTTCTAAGTTTCTAAGCGTTTTATTTGCTGCCTCTATGGCGGCTGAGCGCTCCTTTTTAAGACGCGTACCCATTTGGATAAAGGTACCACGTAGGACAGCCTTAAGTGCCTCCCATTGAAAGGGCAACGATGTCGTATCCAAAGCGTGGTTGGCAAAAAAGTTAGAGATTGTATCTGAAACCCTTGTCACACATTCCGGGTTCGTAAGCAGCGAATCGTTCAAGCGCCATGACCATTCCCTAATCGGAGTGGAAGGGAGCGAGAATGTCATGTGTATAGGAGAATGGTCAGACCAGACCATTGGGTCTATGGTGCATTCCGGGGACCAGTCCAGGCAGCTATGGTCACTCATTAGGTAGTCTATGCGACTATAGGTGTGATGAACATGGGAGAAGTGGGTATAGTTACGGGCCGTGGGGTGCAGCACTCTCCAAACGTCCACCAGACGCAGATCGTAGAATGCCCGTTTCAGAGCCCTCAGTTTGGGGAAGGAGATACACGATCGCGAGGTGGAGGAATCTAAAAGTGGTTCAAGAGGGGTGTTAAAATCTCCCCCCAATACGAGCTTACCCTCCCTGAATCCTGACAGAATCCTCATGTATTGTAACGCGGCCGATACTTGATTAACATTAGGAAGGTAAATGTTAGCTACTGTAAATTTGGTACCCCATAACACGAATTTCACAAAAACATACCTCCCCTGGGGGTCCGAGAGATGATCAAGCACCTCTATAGGGAGCGTCTTATGGAAGGCCACAGACACTCCCTTGGCTTTCTGGGTTGGGCTAGTGCTGTGGAACCACCTGTTGAAGTATCTGTTGGAACAGGAAGGGGTGGAGGCAGAGTGAAAATGTGTCTCTTGGAGAAGAAGCACATTGACTTGGCGTTTGTGCATTTGATACAGGATTTGTCCTCTTTTGGAGGCAATATTGAGCCCATTGACATTGTAGGAACAGAATTGTAACCTAGGGTGAGAGGTCACTGTGTGGGCCGTGATGGGGGGGAGGGGGGGAAGGAGAGAGAGAAGAAGAAAAAAAGAAAAGCTGGGAAAAAAAAGGGGGAAACACAACAGGGGAGGAAGAGAGAAGGTAGAGCGAGGCTGGGAAGAGATTGAACAAAGAGAGCACCTGGGGAAGGTGGCTCAAAAATACTAAAGTGTGCGCAAAAACGTAACACTTCGTGAAATATCACGTAGTAGGCACGAACTGTGCCAATCCTATTTAGGGGGAGAGAACGGGGTTAGAACAGCTGAGTTGTGATCCCGACAACCTAACAGGCATATATAACATAACTGTAAATGTAACACACCCAATGACCGTGGCATCTAGTGCTCAACTGCCTAGTCACTAAAGGGCAGAGTGTCAGACTAATACCATTGGTACGCTTGAGTGTAATAAACAATCTAAAATTACATAGAAAAATAACATCAACGTAGAACAAGGTGTACACAAGCTGGTGACAGAATAAAGGCACAGGTATTCCCGCGTAAGCATGCGAGGGTTGGAAGCACCAATTACTACATTTATAGCAGCATTAACTATGATAGTTGTCACGGCTTAGCCCAGATATCTGTGTAAACGCACAGAAGGTGTCAGTGATAAGGCCAGCCAGTCCCAAGCACCAGGGACATAGATGTCCAGAGCCCGAGGGAAGACCCGGAGGTCCCCGGACAAACCAAAGGGCTATGCCCGGGAAACACCAAGCCAGCCAGTAGAGCCAATGCCGTGAAAGAACATATCAACACCACCGACCGCCTTTCCAAAGCCCCAGCAAGCACAGCCGCACCAGCTGAGGGCAAGGAAACATTCTCCGTGCCAAGCGAGACAACTAAACCGTTAGCAGCACTTAGATAACAAAGTGAGCAAGAGTCAGTAGGGTGGTTACGCAAGTAAAACCGTGAGTACAAAACAAAATAGAGAAAACAGTAGGCAAACCTGGCCGGAGTCTCATAGAGGAACTGTAGTCACCTGGTGGACAAAAGGACATAGCAAAAAGAACCATTTCAGGTCTCAGACGACAGAATCTGGATCAGTCTTCTGGTGACGTGGCTCGCTGTACTCTAGGACCGGAAGGTACCGATCTAGACTGTGGGCGTCCTCGACGCTGTAGAGGAGGGCCCGGTAGCCGCTGGCGGTCATCTGGGGGGTCCAACCAGTTCGGGATGACAATAGGGTCCCGGTCCAGGAACAGGAAGAAGGCAGGAAGCTGGTCCGGGTCTGACAGCACAAATTTGTGGTTATCTTCTCGGGTCACTTTGATGCTGAAGGGGTGGCCCCAAGTGTACGTGGCGCCTACTTGGCGAATCAAGTCCAGCAGAGGACGGACCGCTCGCCGCATGTACAGCGTGTTGCGGGAGAGGTCCGGGTAGAGGTGTATAGGTGATCCGTGAAAGTCCAGTGGCCCCAGGCGCCAGGCCTTGCGCAAAATTTCTTCCTTCAGGGTATAGTAGTGCACCCGGCAAAGTACGTCACGAGGGCGGTCCCTGCGGTCACCCCCCATGCCTCCCACTCTATGCACTCTGTCCAATTCAATGGGAGATGTAACTTCCCTGCCCAGGACCTGATTGAGGATAGCGATGACAGTGGGTTTGAGATCGGCACCTGATGTAGCCTCCGGGACCCCCTGCAGCCGGATGTTGTTCCTGCGGCTCCGGTTCTCACTATCTTCTATCCGGAGCTGGTGTTGCCATAGACGGGAAAGGTGAGCCGTAGATGCATTTTCAAGCGCCGTTATGCGGGCTGAATGGTCCTCCTGGGTGGTGGCCATAGCAGAAACCGTGACCTCCGACGCGGAAACCCGTTGTTTGAGGGCATTTAGTTCAACATGGAGAGAAGTTTCCATTTTGGAAGCCCAGGAATCAAAGTCAGCTCGGAAAGCAGAAAGTACGGCAGCGGATGTGGAGCCCTGGGAGAGCATCTCTGCTGAGGCCGTGTTCACGCTAAGAGTAGCGGGATCCATCGGAGGGGCCGGGTGTACACCCGGGCCGGTCCCACCGACAGAGAAAGCTGCTGCAGTCGGGGGAGGAGGTGTTGGTTTGCCTGGGGTTCGGGCTGACGAAGCCCTGTCTTTCCCTGTACGGGAGTCCTGTAAGGCTGTGCGTAGCAGGTACCGTTGGATATTACCAGGTTGCAGTGCAGCGGAGTCAGTAGAGGTAGAGCTGGAAGCCGCCATCAGCAGATTGGGCGTGATTGGTTGGGAACGCAGCCTGCGGTCGTCGGGAGAGCACAATGCTCAGCAGTACATGTCTTCAGCCGTCCATCCTCAGCCACGCATCCCCATAGGTGGAGTGGAAGAACAGAAAGTGCGACCCGTGTCGTACATGGGAATAGACGCTTGCTTTGTTGCTACTGACGTATTGGAACAGGCGCAGGGGAGTGCCGGTGTTTGTGTTACAGGACAGCGGTACGGCAGCCTGGGCATCACTGGCGGCTGAGTAGGGGGCAGAGCAAGGCTAGTGGCAGGGGGGAGCACGGAGTCCGGGTGGAGCAGGATGGCCACTACACGTCTTGCTAGTCTGTGACTGGAGGGTTACGGGGAGGGCAAGATGAATGAGGTGGAGGCCCAGCCGCCCCGTACACCAGAGTAATCAGACCTTGATGTGTAGGGCGAAGTGGTTTCAAACAGGCAAGGGGGGACCCAGCAGTCCTATGGTCGGGTGTAGCAAGATGGCCGCCCCTCGAACCTATGGGGTCAGGGCTCCCACCGAGTGCTCCTTTCTGACTGCCAGCTGGGGAGGGATCAGCCTACTTCTGGTGCCTTCTACTCTACCCCCGCCCCGCTTACCCCGTGCGAGATGGTGCTCTGTGCTGGATGTTGCTCTGGGTGTATTGGGAGCAGCAAGATGGCCGCCGACTTCCAGGAGTAGGCCGAAGCCGCGGACTTTCCTAAAACTGGCCGCCGCGGGTGTGTCAGGCCAAACGTCCCGGGATCCCTCAGGTATGCAGATCAGTCCAGTGCAGGCACACTTGCGGCCGATCCGCCCGCCGCACACTCCGCCGACCGCAGCACTTTAGGCCGGAGGATGCTGCTGGTCCCGCAGGCCGCAAGATGGCGGCCAGGCCCCGGAGCCGACCACGGGCCGAGAAGAAGACCGAGGGGGTTCCCTATTAGTCAAACACCTCCATCCAAGCCTGGATGGAGATGCAAAATGTCCGTGGGGTATCCGGAGACCCTCCGGAAGACGTTGGAGGCTTCGTGGGCCCCAAGATGGCGTCGGGCCTGGGCTGTGCGGAGCGGGCCTGGTAGTTACCGTACGGCCGGCCCGGAGTCACAATTCAGGCTGGGTTACAGGTAGGGAATCCTCAGGAACGACAGGGGTAGAGTTGGAGCAATTTCCAGTGGATTAGGAGCGAGGATGGCTATAGATTGAGGGTGCAGTTGTGGAGCTCAATGTCTGCACGTCCTCCTCAGTCGGCTCCCGGACACGCCCCCCCTAGTGGACAATTTTTAAGCGTAAAAAAAACAAAGAACTGTTCGGTAGAAACTGAGTTATTCGTATTTTGAAATCGAATTCTGTCTTTGGAAATCTTCTCTGCAGAATAATTGGGACACTGTGTGGGGATGGATTTGTATGAATAGAATGTTTGAGGCGGTCATTTAAGGAAAGACTGGTAGATCTTTATTGTCTTTATTTAAAAAAAAAGAAAAAAGGCGACTTGGTTTGATAGCTAGTTGTGGGAACGTTGGGTATTTAGCGGTGGGACCAGCTTTGTACTGGACACGGAGCAGTCGTGTAGGAAATGACGAAATTTACAACAGAATATTTCAGCCCTGGTTTTCTCTCAACCCAAACAAATTCTACAGTTCGCTAGCCATGTTGAGTAAAGAAGCGTTTAGGGGGAATAATAGAAACTAGGGGTCGACCGTTTTTTTTTTTTTTTCTTGGGGCCAATATCGATTTTATTTTGGCTGCCTTTCAGGCCGATAGCTGATATTGGGTGCCGATTTTTCTGTATTTTAAACTTTTTTTTATTTTTATTTTTTACACTGGGAAACCCGGGCGACGAGGTTGGGGGGGGGGGCAACGTCCCCTCCTGCTTGTATAAACAGCCGCGTGGCTGTTATTACAAAGCTGCAGGCATCACTCCGGTACAACCCCTTGAAGCAATATCCATAACATCGGTTTGTGACCGATAAGATTCTTAAAAAAAAGTCAATATTGGCCGCATCGATAATCAGTCGACCCCGAACGGGAACTGCGTTTAAAAATATAGTGAAGAAGGCTAAGTATATCCATTTTATGGGTGTTTATACCCCTATACCGGAATCATTTTTTTAGATTTCCACTGTGATAAGTCCTGTAGTATTTGGCTTAGGAGTTTGTAATAGTTGACATGATAAAAAGATGGGGATCCATATTCCTTCCACCCTCCCAAGTAGATTATATGGTCCTGCTTCAGTTCGAAGGGAAACTCTTGTTGTAGTTGGACTTTCCGTCTGTGGGAGATAAATGTTCAAGATTTCAGATTCAGAAGTGTTAAGCTTGAAAGTGCCATGGTCACCAAACTGCTCAGCATTGTTTTGTTCAATCAGCAGTTGGTCTAGGGAACGAATCACATCCTCATGATCATTCTCGTTTATTAGTTTGAAGGATTCCTTGAGAGCTCTAAGCTCCCGCCTGTTTTTTTATTTACTTTTGTATTTTTTTATTTGCTTCTTTCACAATATTAATGACGTTTTGAAACTCCCATATTTTTTTATTTTTGTGAACGAAGAATAAGATTACATGCAGATATATTTAGGTCCTTAACCACCTCAGAGTGGTTAAAGTTCTGACGTGGGTAAAAATGTCTTTAAAGGGGTTGTAAAAAAAAAATCTTCTGCCTTTTTATGCATTAAGACCGGGGTGCCCAACCTTTTGAAGAGCAAGGGCCACTTAAGAGACTTGGTAACCGGTCGTGGGCCACAATGAGTGGGGTGGGTGGATGGTAGCCCACTCGGCTCTATAGAGCCCACTCTACTCTCAGCACACCAAACTCGCAGGTAATAGAAGTCTATGGCTCAGTGCAGGTAACACACAGGTGCACTTCTCTGTACCAGTGGATCAGTTTGAAAGCAGCCCAGTAACCACTGCAGAACAGATATGCCCATATATACACTGTGATTTTAATAATAAAAACGTACCTTTTTAATAACGGTGTTCTATTTTATTCCATCCCAGAGCAGGAGGTCATGGGCCACATCAGAGGGCTCCGCAGGGCCACTAAGATAAACCTTCTGTGTGTAGCAGCGCACCCTAATTACCTACCTGAGCTCTTTCTCTCTCCAGCGATGTCCACGATCCCCTCAGCCAATCCAGTACACTCTTCCTGATTGGCTGAGACAGAGCATTGGCGCTATTACCTCCTGCAGCTGTCAATAAAAGTCAGTCAGCCAATCAGGGGAGATAAGGGGCAGGGCCAGGTTGGGGCTCAGTGTCTGAATGGATACATGGAGCTCTGACTTGGCTTGGGTGACCCCTGTAGCAAGCTGCTGGCTGAGGAGCACTCAAAGGAGGGAGGGACTAGGAGCAGCAAAGAGGGACACAAGAAGAGGAGGATTCAGGCTGCTCTGTGCAAAACCAACTGCACAGAGGAGGCAAGTATAACATGTTTTTTTTATTAAAAAAAAAAAAAAAAAAAGTCTTTACAATCGCTTTAAAGATTACAGTTAATTTTTAAGTTCAGATAAGATAGATAAATTGATGTCCTTTTTGAAAGGAAAAAATAAAATGTTTTTACAATTGGATCATGTTTCTATGCTATTCTAGGTTTTATTTTATTATTTTTATTTATTTTTTCCCTTTCCTATGTATGGGTTTACTTGGTTCATATGTTTGTATTTGATATAGATGTTTAGCTCCCTTGGTCTAAAACGCGTCAAGGATTAAATACCACCTAGCTTCTGTGACTCAAGTGCATATAGCTGTTACAGAATAGTATTTGCTATAGCATCTCGCAGATCAGTTTTTTTTTTCTGTCTAGCAAGGAGTAGGACATGGCTCCCTTCGGGCCCATTGGTCCGGGGGAAAAATATATATTTTTTTGCAACATTTTTTTGGTTTCCTGCGATCTTCGATCAATTGCTGACTGGGTGACAGGCTGGATCCTCGATCCTTGTAGTCTCCCCAGTTTCGGCCATCGAGCGTGTGCCGACCCTAGCTACACGCTGGGTTTTCCACGACATGCCCGTCGCTCCACGGGTGGTCGGTGAGCCTACGCTCCAGGGCCTGCATCGGACCGCTCAGCTTCGGCTGATCTTACGGCCGAGTCGCAGCAGCCTGTCCAGTGAGCGCTGCACTTCAGGGCATACATATGATCGTCCCCTTGGGTCCAATCACAGCATGCCTGGCTAACAGTCACCTTCCGTGCGCGGACGATGATCTGTTTGGAATGTCTTCCAGCATAATACATGCAGGATAGTTAAGGAAAACTCCCCTGCCTCGGCTGGGTGATTTAGCTGGACATTCCTGGAGAGACCAAGTAAGTGGTTGTGGCCCCTTTCTTCCCTCTCTCCTTGCCTCTTCCTCCTCCCTGGGCTTCTAGCTAAAGGTTGCTGGGTGCTGGGGGTCACCTAAGGGGTTCCACTGGAGCGGGGCTGGCTGTAACTAACATTTAAAAGAAATGTCATTTCTGCTTACCTGTATGCTTCCTCCTCCATGCTGTCGGCGGCCATTTTGCGGTGGTCCATGCCAGGTTCGGCCTCTAGTGACTGCCCGGCAGGCTTCTTCCTGTGGTTTCGGCACCATTTTCTTGTAGTTCCACACCCACTTGCCTCTATCGACTGATCGGCGGCCATGTTTGTAATGATCCACGCTGTATGTATATATTGCCGTTTGGCGGCCATCTTTTTGTGGTCTACGGCTGCTTTGGCCTCTATCTTCGGCTCGGTGGCCATTTTCTTAGAGCCCACATTAGCAGCCATTTTGCGAGAGTCTCCGGCCTCTAGGGTGCATTACACTGGCGCAAAAGATTCACACAGGAAGCGCTGATAAAAGAAGCAGACTGACACAGCAGCAGTGGGACAGCATCACAGGCGCAGCACACGGCAGCATAGCAGTACCGGTCCAGGGTGGTGAGTCCTCTGGGTGACCCAGCATCTCTGCAGCGCAGGAGGGTGGCCTATTGATATCTTGCCTGGAGCCCTGTGGGTGTCAGCGTGTGGTCAGCATGGCATCTGAGCCAGATGTCTTCTCCCCTGAAACACCAGATTTAGCAGCTGGTGCCGCTGAGGTGTCTATGGACGCTATGTCGGCAATCCTAGAGGCGTTTGCTGCCAGGGTGGAAGCAGCACACGGGAATACAGGGGGTAGTAAACGCCCCTGCAATCTGCAAAGAGACAGGTCCAGCTACGGCTCATGGCCCAGATTCTGACGCATCAGAGACTGCAGACCGTGACCGATCGGACAGTGAGGATGACTCCAAGTCCAGGTCAGTACGCGAGACGGCTTTGGTATCTGACCTTATTACTGCAGTGCGGGATACGCTAAAGTTGGAAAATACTGCAGAAGCAGCAGAGACTCCGGTCCCCTTTTGGGTTTCGTAAACCTGCCCGCACTGCTAAGGTGTTCCCTTGTGTGTCTTATTTTGATAAACTCATATACAAGGAATGGGAGAACCCACTGAGGGTCTTTACAGCCCCAAAGAGGTTTGCGGTACGGTACCCCTTTTGAGCAGAGTTTTCTGAAGATATGGACCTCTCCCCCTATAGTGGACCCTTCGGTGTCCAGACTTAATAGAGCCACCACTATTCCAGTAGAAGGGGCTCCTGTTTTCAAGGACCCTGTGGATAAGAAGGCTGAAGCACTCGATCGCTACCTATACTCAGTGGTAGGCTCGGCAGTACGCCCGGCATTGGCGGGGGCCCTAGTGTCTCAGACACTTACTGAATGGGCAAAATTGCTACTCCAGGGGTTAAAGGAGCGAGATGCTCCTCCTGATGAGATAACTTTGGCCGACCAGTTGGTCCAGGGCCTTAAGTTTGTCTGCGAGCCAGACATGGATACTATTCCCCTGCTGTCAAAAGCTTCGGTTTATGCAGTAGCAATACGCCGCCTGATCTGGCTAAAGGGCTGGTCTGCGCACCAGACTTCCAAGAAAGCCCTGTTGGATTTGCCATTTAAGGGCGACAGAATTTTTGGGGCTTCTCTGGATGACATCATCAAGGATGCCACAGGAGGTAAAGCACTTTGCTTCCCCAAACTAGCAAGGGTAAGGGGCCACGCCAAGGGCAAGGGCCCTCCTTTATTGCACGCAAGTGTTTTTTTCGTCCCCCTAGGGCAACAGGGAAAAGACCCCGGGCCGACAAGGCGCCTGCCCAAGGACAAAAGCGTCCTTGGTCCCGCAGACCCAACAAGCCTGCGGACAAATCTGCGTCTGCATGAAAGTCCGCCCCCACCCAGCTCTCGGGTGGGGGGACGTCTTTGCAAATTTGCGACTCAGTGGACAGCTCTAGTCTCCGACAGGTGGGTTTGCTAAGTAATCTCCTCAGGCTACAAGATAGAATTTCTCTCTTGTCCACCGGACAGATTCGTCACCTCCAATCTCCAGCTACTACCGACCCGTCGGGAGGCCCTGTATGGGGCGGTCCAGGGTCTACTGGAACGCGGGGTAGTTGTTCCAGAACAGGAACGGGGGTCAGGGTTTTTACTCAAATCTGTTCATTGTGCCTAAGAAGGAGGGGGTTCGTCCAATCTTGGATCTCAGAGCCCTCAATTGCTTTTGTGAAGGTACAAAGATTTCGGATGGAGTCGGTTCGATCTGTAGTCACGGCTCTCCATCCGGGGGACTTTCTGGCCTCCTTGGACATCAAGGACGCATACCTATATGTCCCCATACACTCCAGACACCAGAGGTTCATGTGATTTGCTATCGGGAAGAACCACTACCAGTTTGTGGAGAAGTTGCAGACCCTCCGGGCTGCAGTACGGCAGCTGACTTCCAGGAATTGGTCATCACTCAGTTTTTGCATGCGAGTGTTAGGCCTCATGGTAGCCTCCTTCGAGGCGGTCCCATATGCTCAATACCACACTCGAGTGTTACAGAAGGAAGTTCTGTCCAGATGGAACAGATGTCCATCATCTCTGGATTATCAAATCCGAGTGAGCCACCTAGTCAGGAGATCCCTGGTATGGTGGCTGACAGCACCGGCTCTAATGGCCGGGATGTCATTTCTTCCGGTTTACTGGATAGTGATCACGACAGACGCCAGCCTTACAGGTTGGGGGGAGTCTGGGGTGTTCAGTCGGCGCAACGTCACTGGACCCCAGAGGAAGCCCTCCTGCCGATCAATGTCCTGGAAATCCGGGCGATCAGGCTGTGCCTCTTCAAATGGTCTCAAAGGCTGCAAGGGCGTCCAGTCAGGATCCAGTCAGACAACGCCACAGCAGTGGCATATGTCAATCATCAATGAGGAACAAGAAGCTCAGCTGCAGCATCTGAGGTCGCTCGCATCCTAAAGTGGGCAGAGAGGAGCGTACCGGCACTGTCGACCGTGTACATTCCGGGTGTGGAGAACTGGCAGGCGGACTACCTGAGCCGCCAGATGCTGGACCAGGGAGAATGGTCCTTACACCCGGAGGTGTTCCAACTCCTCTGCCAAAGATGGGGCACACCAGACGTAGATCTTCTGGCTTCCCGACTCAATCGGAAGGTATTGAGGTTTGTGGCCCGGTCAAGAGACCCATGGGCAGACGCAATGGACGTGTTGGTGGGGTCAGTATCGGCTAATCTATGCCTTCCCTCCCTTAAGGCTTCTTCCTCTTCTGCTCCGCAGAGTGGAGGCAGAGGGAATTCCAATGATTCTAATCGCTCCAGATTGGCCTCAGCATCCTTGGTACGCCGATCTAGTACGTCTGGTAGCATACGTCCCCTGGCGCCTACCACTACGGAAGGACCTGCTATCGCAAGGTCCCATACTCCATCCTGCTTTACAGTCACTGGCTTTAACGGCATGGCTGTTGAGATCCAGGTACTGAGAGACCGGGGCCTGTCAGATTCAGTAATCTCTACTATGAGAAGTGCTCGGAAACCGTCCTCTAGGAAGGTTTATCACCGCACTTGGAAGCCCTACATCTCCATGTGTGAGGAAATGAAATGGCATCCGCGTACTTATTTGGTTTCCAGAATCCTGCTGTTTTTACAGCATGGTGTGGACCAAAGGCTTGCCCTAAGTACGATTTAAGGGACAGATATCTGCCCTGGCTGTCTTTCTCGTGAGTACATTTGTGCAGGGGGTTCGACATGTGGCCCCTCCGGCCCGTCCCTCGCTACCTCCGTGGGACTTGAACCTGGTCCTCTCGGTGCTTCAGAAGGCACCATTTTAGAATATTAGAGATATTCCCCTGATGACACTTTCTCAGAAAGTGGTCTTTTTGGTGGCTGTTGCGTCAGTTAGACGAGTCTCTGAGCTGGCAGCCTTGTCCTGCAAGGCTCCCTATTTGATTTTTCACAAGGATAAGGTGGTGCAGCGGCCGCAGCCTTCCTTTCTTCCGAAAGTCGTTTCGGCTTTTCATCTCAACCAAGACTCTTCCTTGTGTCCTCATCCGTCGCATCCTAAGGAGTCGGCGTTGCATTCCTTGGACGTTGTCCGAGCTTTGAGAGTATACCTATCTGCTACTTCCCTGTTCCGAAAATCAGACTCACTGTTTGTTTCGGTGGCTGGTCCAACAAGGGCCAAGCCATCTCGTCGGCCACCATCTCTAGATGGATCCGACAGATAGTAATCCAGTCTTACGCCCTAAAGGGTCAAGCGCCCCCCCCTTTCCGGTCACGGCGCATTCAACCAGGGCAATAGGTGCCTATTGGGCTTTCCGACATCAAGTGTCTGTTTCCCAATTATGTAAAGTGGCGACTTGGTCGTCTGCTCACACTTTCACAAAATTCTACAAGGTTGATGTAGGTGCATCTTCAGATGCCTCTTTCGGCCGCAAAGTTTTGCAGGCGGCTGTTTAGAGTTGCAACTCCTCCGTTGGAGGAGTGCTGTTTTGTGTTTGGGGTGAAGTTTATTTTTATGCTGTTACCACCCCTCGTTTTTTCTCTGACACTGCTTTGGGACGTCCCACTTTGTCAATAGAGAAGCTTTGTCGGTCCATGGACGAAAGAGTAAATAGGATTTTTTACTCACCGTAAAATCCTTTTCTCTGAGTCCATGGACCGACACAGCACTCACCCCTCCTTTTAAGTTTTGTACTGCTTTTTGACGAACTGATCTGCGAGATGCAGACTGAGGGGATATACCCAGAGGGTCCGCCCCCTGGGCGCGGTACTGTAGAAGGTGTGATGCAACACTTTTTACAAGTTTTCTGCCTAGTCACTCCTAATTAACGGATAATACCCACTTTGTCAATAGAGAAGCTGTGTCGGTCCATGGACTCAGAGAAAAGGATTTATTTTCTCTTATCGTCCATGGACTGACACAGCTTCTAATACTGAAACACGTGGGTATATGTCCCTGCTCGCAGGAGAAGATCTAGGCAGAATGTTAGATGTTAGAAACATACTGTCTAAATAAAACAGAGCTAAACAGCCCCTCCCAGGGGGCGGTCCCTCCGGACATAACCCTCCTACCTGCAGCCAGCAGCCCCAGTTTTTTTCTGCCTAGCAGAAGGAGAAGACGTGGCTCTCTCAGGAGCCAGTCTCCTGGAAGATTTTTATTTGTATTCCTTGAGAATTTTATTAGTTTATTTTTGAGATCTTCAATCAACTGTTGGCTGGGCAACAGGTTGGGTACAAGGTATCCTCGTAGTCTTCCCTGTCCGACCATCAAACGTGCTGATCCTTGCCTTGTGTGCGTGAGACTCGGTTCACGACATGCCCCACGACTCCAGGGGTGGCCGGTGGGCTTTTATGCTCCGGGGTCCTCGCAAGATTGAACAGTACCTGCTGTATCTTTCGCGGTGGACCGGGCCGACAGCTACTCAGTACTACTCTGTGATAGGTCTGTCTGAAACACACCAGTGGGTCCCTCTGGGATGGGTAAGTAGTCTCTCCTGAATACAGGTGAGTATACACTGACTGTGTTTCTCTGTATGTTTTTTTTTTCTCCCTGTCTCCTTCCTGTTATGCTGCTCTCTGCATCCTAATCTGGCGCTGTGCTGTGTGGGGGTGCCTGGGGGTCTCTCTGGCCTGGCGGGGGGGGCGCTCATGACTGTCTGCTGGTGCTGAGGAACCGTAGTGTTTTTGGGGGGTGCCATTAGGCGCACTGGCTGTACCTTACTGCGCTCGGCGGCCCTCCTTGCCGCGGATCAATGGTGCAGTTTAAAGCGGCCGGTGGCCATTTTCTTGAAGCCGCATGCGCTTTCACTTTCGTTTTGGCCTCTATTGCTGCTGCAGCGGCGCGAATCTCCTCACACTCTCCTCAGGCTTCACTCATGTTGGCAGTGCGGTGCAGACAGCGGAGCTGAGCGGTCCTCTAAAGGGTTGGTGAGTCCTCTGGGTATCCCCTCCTCAGTCAGCGCAGCCAGTGGGTGGACTTTTTATTCACTTTATTGTGCATAAGGTCTTGGAGAGTGGCGAGTATGGAGTCTGGCTCACCTGCTTCCCCACTCTTGTCAGAGGCAACAGGCAGTGCCCCTGCGGTCCCTATGGACCAGTTGTCGGCAGTCCTGGAATCATTCCTTGTCAGGATGGAAGCGGTGTGCGAGCGCAAGGGAGCTATAAAGCGCCCCCTCCCCACACATTCTCCAGTAGGTGAGTGCTCGGATTCAGATATGGGCCTAGCTGCTGCTGCTCAGGACCCTAACTCTGAAGATTTTAATGTTTTTAAGTCTGGAATAAGCCGAAAAGACATTGACGGTCCCGCGCCGTCTGTCCATAAGATACCCCTTTTGAGGAGGCCCTGGTTAAAAAATGGGCTCTCCCCCCTACTGGTCGACCCCCCCCGGTCGCCCGTTTGAATAAGGCTACCACTCTCCCGATGGAGGGTACTCCCACATTTAAGGACCCCACTGACAGGCGGTCAGAAGTGGTGAGTAGAACTATGTTTGCCTTGTTGGTGTCCGCCTTACGCCCTATCGTGGCGGCGACCCTTGTGTCTCAGACACTTACGGAATGGGCAAAGATTTTGCACCAGATGGTGCAGGAGCATAATCTCCCTCCAGATACCATTGCCCTGGCCCACCAGCTTGTGCAGGGCTTGGTGTATGTGTGCAATGCCACTTTGGACGCGGCCCCTTTAATATCTGGGGCCTCTATCTCTGCGGTGGTGTTGCGTCGTCTTATCTGGTTGAAATGCTGACCTAGCTTCCAAGAAGCTCCTGGCTGATTTGCCCTTTAAGGGCGGTAGACTGTTTTAGCCCCACCGTAGGCTGGGCCCCTCCTTTCCAGCAAAGAAGTTGTTTTTTCGTCAGTCAAAATCCGCGGGTAAGCCCTCCCAGACTGATAAAAGTACGGCGGGTGGACAGAAGCGTCCCTGGGTACGTAAGCCGACCAAGCCGGCTCCCAAGCCCGCTTCCGCATGAAGTCTTGCCCCTGCCCGACTCTGGGGTGGGGGGACGACTTGGCAGGTTCACAGTTCGGTGGACCTCCCGGATCTCCGACCGGTGGGTGTGCAAGGTGGTCACCTCGGGGTACAGGATAAAGTTCTGTTCGTGGCCCTCAAACAGATTCTTTCCCTCAAATCTCCCTCTCATTCCTGCCCGTCGGGCCGCCCTCTTGGGGGCTGTACAGGATTTGCTCGGGTGTGGAGTAATTGTGCCGATATTGTCACAGGAGAGGTTTCAGGGGTTCTACTCGAATCGGTTTGTTCCAAAGAGTGACGGGGTCCGGCCAATCCTGGACCTCAAGGCCTTGAATGCCCTTGTGAAGGTGCAAAAATTCCGTATGGAATCCATTCGCACGGTGATCCACTATCAATTTGTGGCTCTTCCCTTCGGCCTAGCATCGGCACCACGTGTTTTCACCAAGGTGCTTGCCCCGGCTCTAGCTTTGCTGAGACAGCGAGGAATTGTTATCGTGTGCTATCTAGACGATCTCCTTCTCAGAGCAGAAAATGGCTCAGAGTTGGAGGAAAATGTGACGGTAGTCAGTCAGACCCTCCGGGACTTCGGGGGGCTCCTGAATATTCAGAAGTCAGTCCTGGTCCCGACTCAGCGTTAAGAGTATCTGGGTCTGATCCTGGACACTTTGGAAGCGAAGGTGTTTCTACCCTCAGAAGTTACAGACACTTCAGTCGGCAGTACGGGTCCTGACGTCCCGGAAATGGTTGTCAATCCGTTTCTGCATGAGAGTACTGGGAATCATGGTGGCCTCCTTCGATGCAGTTCCATATGCCCAATCACACACTCGGGAATTGCAGAAGGAAATCCTGTCCACTTGGGACAAGTTCCCGATGTCATTGGATCTGACGTGGTGGCTGAGATCCCCGGCTCTTCGGTCCGGAAGGTCGTTCCTTCCCATCCAGTGGACGGTGGTCACGACGGACGCCAGCCTGACGGGCTGGGGCGGAGTTTGGGGAGTCCTGTCCGCTCAGGGGCTCTGGACTCCGGACGAATCCCGTCTTCCGATCAACGTCCTGGAATTGCAGGCGATCAGGCTGTGTCTCTCTGCGTGGTCAAAGAGGCTACAGGGCTGCTCGGTCAGAATCCAGTCGGACAACACCACGGCTGTGGCGTATGTAAACCATCAGGGGGGCACTCGGAGCTCGGCTGCGGCATCCGATGTCGCCCTCATCCTAAGGTGGGCGGAAAGAAGCGTGCCGGCTCTGTCGGCCGTCTACATTCCGGGCGTAGATAACTGGCAGGCGGACTATCTGAGTCGCCAGTCATTGGACCAGGCAGAGTGGTCCTTGCATCCGGAGGTGTTTCAACTCCTTTGCCGGCGGTGGGGCATGCCGGATGTGGACCTGATGGCTTCTCGACTCAATCGCAAGGTGTCGAGGTTTGTGGCCCGGTCCAGGGACCCCTGGGCGGACGCGTTGGTTGCCCCGTGGGGTCAGTATCGCTTGATATATGCTTACCCTCCACTGCAGTTGCTTACTCGTCTGCTGCGCAGGGTAGCGGCCGAGGGCATTCCGGTGATCCTCATTGCTCCGGATTGGCCTCGGCGTCATTGGTACGCCGATCTTGTACGTCTCATCGCGGCTGTCCCTTGGCGACTGCCCATGAGGGAGGACCTTCTTTTTCAAGGTCCGATCTTTCATCCTGCTTTACAGTCTCTGGTTTTAATGGCATGGCTATTGAGAGCCAGGTGCTGAAGGACCGAGGCCTTTCGGATTTAGTCATTTCGACCATGCTGAGGGCACGGAAGTCTTCTTCTAGAAAGATCCATCACCGTACCTGGAAAGCTAACATCGCTATGTGCGAAGAGCTAGACTGGCGTCCACGGACGTATTCCGTTTCCAGGATCCTGCTGTTTTTACAGCGAGGAGTGCACCAGAAGTTTGCTTTAAGCACCATTAAGGGTCAGATATCAGCTTTAGCTGTTTTCTTTCAGCGGCCGCTAGCGGGCTATTCTTGATTAGTACCTTCATGCGGGCGGTTCGCCGTGTGCTTCCCCCTATTAATCCACCTCTTCCTACTTGGGATTTGGATTTGGTGCTCTCGGTTCTTCAAGAACCTCCCTTTGAAAACATTAGAGAGATTCCTCTCATCTCGATCTCAGAAGGTGGCTTTTCTAGTAGCCTTAATTTCTGTCAGCTAGGTTTTCTGAATTGGCGGCCTTGTCTTGCAAACCGCCATACTTGGTCCTCCATAAGGATGAGGCGGTGCTACGCCCGCAGCCTTCTTTTCTCCAAAAGGTGGTCTCGGTCTTCCACCTTACTGAGGACATTGTGTTTCCGTGTTTGTGTCCTCGTCCATCGCATCCCAGAGGGTTTGCGCTTCAAACGTTAGACGTGGTACGTGCTTTACGGGT
Source organism: Rana muscosa (assembly GCA_029206835.1). Classification (NCBI taxonomy): domain Eukaryota; kingdom Metazoa; phylum Chordata; class Amphibia; order Anura; family Ranidae; genus Rana; species Rana muscosa. The sequence goes on from CM055118.1 coordinate 669,661,862, forward strand.
GTACCTGTCTGCTACGGCTTCGTTTTGGAAGTCTGACTCGCTGTTTGTGTCTCTGTGTTTGGTCCAAAACAGGGCCAAGCGGTTTCGTCTGCCACCATTTCTCGGTGGATCAGGCAGACCGTCATACAGGCCTATGCCCTTAAGGGGCGGGCGCCTCCCTTTCCGGTTACGGCGCATTCAACCAGGGCAATTGGTGCTTCCTGGGCTTTCCGACATCAAGCGTCTGTTGCACAAGTGTGCAAGGCGGTGACCTGGTCGTCCGCACATACCTTTTCAAGTTTCTATAAGGTTGATGTGGCTGCATCTTCTGATGCTTCCTTCGGCTGCAAGGTTTTGCAAACGGCTGTTTAATGTTGCAACTCCTCCCTTGAGGAGCTCTGCTTGTTGGGGGTTTAGTTTGTTTTTTTCCTTGATTCTGTTCCCACCCCTCGTTCTTTGACACTGCTTTGGGATGTCCCACTTTGTCAAGATTGAAGATGCTGTATCAGTCCATGGACGGTAAGAGAAAATAGGATTTTTTTTGTTCTCGCCGTAAAATCCTTTTCTCTGACGTCCATGGACTGACACCGCACCCACCCCTCCTTTTCTTTGAGTTTGTACTGCTTTACTACGAACTGTTCAGCTCTGGTAATGGAATGTATGTTGAAACCTCTAACATTCTGTCTAGTCTTCTCCTATGAGCAGGAACATAACCCACTTTGTCAAGATTGAAGATGCTGTGTCAGTCCATGGACGTCCGAGACAATGATTTTACGGTGAGTACAAAAATATCCTATTTTTACATCCACCACCATGTTTCACCTTGAGAATTGTGTTCTGCAAAAAGTTCAGTTTAGATCTTATGAGACTATGGTAGCCTTTTCACTTGTTTCCTATTTTTCTAACGTATTTTGACCTATTTCAAACTGGTTTTATACAGGTTTTTCCAGCACTAGTGCAGGTTGGATGCGGGGTTATAATAACACTGCCACTAACCACCAGTGTTGGGTTTAATATTACTGCTACTGATGCCAGTCCTGAGGGTTATTGTGGTCACCAATGCAAGGGATAATTATTATTGTAGCGACTGCCATCATTGCAGGGGGTTATTTATTATGGCCACTGACTCCAACTTTCTCTTCATTGCAAAAAATGTTGCTAGATCAAAAATTTTAGGCATTAAGGTGCATTACAGCCCATTCATTTTGAATGGCAAACTCAACTAAATACATCCAACCCACGTAAATGCAGTGCCTTTGTGCGGGCCCTTGGATTGTTGGACTGCACTAAAGGCCCTCCTATCATTGTCAAGTTTCGCTACCACTGGTGTACATTTGTTGACGTAATATCCCACTTACCGTATATACTCGCGTATAAGCCGAGTTTTTCAGCACATTTTTTTTGTGCTGAAAATGCCCCCCTCGGCTTATACTTGTGTCACATTTTTGCGCCTGATCTCCTGGACTTTGGGGACCCGGTACCGGCCGGCCATAGCCTCACTCTTCCTCTACAAGTGTGCAAAGTTTGTTGTTTGGGGGACCTACGGCCGGGGAGCACCGAAATGTTTTTTATTTTTATTTTTTCAAAGCCAGGCACCCTTTCCATAGACTCCCATGTTAAACGTCAGTCTAGTCATGGACACAGTGAGGCATGCAGATGGAGACCCTAGGCTTATACTCGAGTCAATACGTTTTCCCAGTTTTTTGTGGTAAAATTAGGTGCCTTGGCTTATATTCGGATCGGCTTATACTCGAGTATATACAGTAAATATATTATTCTGGGTTCACACATTTGCGAATTGGATGCAATTCGCATGAGAGTGTACCCGGCTCACAATGGAGCCGGTTCACACACCTCCAGGGGCGTCTGCGGTCTGCATTTAGAAAGGGTCCTGTGCATCTTTTGGTTTTCGATTCAGGTGTGAACTCGGACCTGATTCACAGCTGAATCGGTGAACAGGGACGCACCGGACCCCATGCTGTGAGCAGCGGCTGCAGCATGTGTAAACCCAGCCTTGCACTACAAGTAAAAACAATTCCAGAAATAGGTGAATACATGGACAACACACTGCAGGTACATTAAAGTTGTGAATAGGTAGATAAACTCAGATAGTTGCATATCAAAAGTGTTTGTTTGTTTTTTGGCATGGACATTTGGGCGACTTTCACACTGAGGCGCGCGGAGCGTTGACGGTAAAGTGCCGCTATTTTTAGTGGCGCTTTTTGGCCGCTAGTGGGACACTTTTGACCCCCGCATCTAGACAAAGGGTTAAAAGCGCAGCGGCACTGCCAATTGCTTTCAATGGCAGGGGCACTTTAGGAGCGGGTGTATACACCGCTCCATAAACGCTGCAAAAATGCTGCTTGCAGGACTTTTTTTTAGCGTCCTGTCAGAGCACCGCTCCAGTGTGAAAACCCTCAGGCTTTCACACTGGAGTGACAGGAGATGCGCTCTGCAGGTGCTATTTTTAGCGCTATAGTGCCTGTAAAACGCCTCAGTATGAAAGTAGCCTTAAATTATTAAAAAAAAAAATTATGAGGAAAATGTTTAACACCGGGCTTCATTGACCCCTGTATCAGCAGGCACTGTGGAGAAAATCTTTTTCAAAGTTCGCTAAAGTGACACTGTAATTGCAGTTCCTCTGTTTTTCTCTGTAGCGGGCAATGGCAGGAACCCCTGAAATAGACTGCAGCTGTAGTCAGTGATGGCTTGTTTTAAAGATCTTTGATGCCTTGTAAGGAATATGTAACTATTTTAAAGTCCATAGTCTGGGAACAGATGCACTTTTAGAAGTATTACTGATTTTACCAGCCTTTTTCCTATCCTGTACCCCTTTATAGACTCTTGTATAGCTCAATTTTGACTCCTTGAGTTTTAGTAAGTTTTGTAAAATCTTGTCCTGTTGCACATTTGTTACATTTGTCCTGCTATTGCTTAGTACCTGCAATCAGAAAGGCCCTAGGAATGAATGACATGACTTCTGCATGCCTAAAGCATGACATGTTTTGCATGCAATCAAGTAGTGGTGGTGCATTTCCTCTGAAATTCCATCAGTGTTTCTCATTGATTAAATCATCCCTAGAAAGCTGTAGAAGTATTGCATTGTGCTATGCATGTCTTCTACGCTATGTTTATGTACTAACTGACAATGACCGCTTGGCTCGTTATCGTTTTACTGTAGATCTGTTTTCACAGGAATATAAAACACATTTGTACGTTTGGTTATATTAATGAAATGAGTCCTTGAAATTTACTGGACTAACATTCAGAGGACTAATATTTTTTTAGAAATAGTCAAGATAACAGAGTGTCGACTAAAGGCATTTTTTTGTTTTGGATAAAGTGTATTTGAATACCTGTCAGTTTTATTGCATCCTGTGTCCCCATCCCCGTTAGGGAGGCTCACCCTTTCTAGTAGTTTATTTACGACTTCCACATCCAGATGTATTAATCATTGGGACAACTATTTAAAAATACTGCATAGAAGTTACCTTACCCTGTATAAATTGTCTAGGAATGTTCCCTGACTTTTCCCATACTTGCTGGCATGAATGTGGAGATGTGGGAAACTTATTTCACGTCCTATGAGATTGTGGAAGCTTGCAGAGCTTCTGGAATGGAGTGTCCTCAATATCCAGAATCGCTGGCTTCTTCACCTCGCCATCTCCAGACTTACCGCTGCTGAACCTGTCAATAGATCGAATCCCTGTGCAATTCCCGGTAGTCGTTTCCCACATATTAAAGTGGAGCTCCACCCTAAATTTTGACTGGTGCTGATCGGATTCCTCCCCCCCTCCGGTGTCACAATTGACACCTTTCAGGGGGGAGGGGGGTGAAGATACCTGTCCAAGACAGGTATTTTCACCCACATCCGGGAGTCCTCTCTCCGGGAATCTGCGGGAGTGACGTCACTTCCCGCAGACTTCCCGTAGTGTTCTGGGAGACACTCGGCTCCCAGAACACAGGAGCACCAATCAGAACGGCGCAGCGCGACTCGCGCATGCGCCGTAGGGAACCGGGCATGAAGCCGCAGGGCTTCACTTCCTGGTTCCCTCAGCGAGGATGGCGGAGGGAGCAGCAGAGCGACGAGCGATCGCTCGTCCTCTGCTTCGGACGTCGCTGGACTCCAGGACAGGTAAGTGTCCAAATATTAAAAGCCAGCAGCTGCTGTAGCTGTAGCTGCTGGCTTTTAATATTTTTTTTTTCCGGCGGAGCTCCGCTTTAATAACTGCATATTGGAAACAGAATAATGCTCCCAATTTAACTGACGTACTTAACCTCCCTGGCGGTATGATTCTTTCTGGAATTATGTACCAAAAGCGGTACAATTATTTTGCATGAAAATTTGGTGTTCTGTATTATAGGCCTGCGATTCTTAGTAATTACTTACTTAAACCTAAGCAAACCAGAGTCTAGTAAACATCCCGGGTATGATAAATATGAAACACAAAATTATAAATTATAATATAATAAATAACTATAAATAATTATAAAAAATAGTAATCTAATTATAATAAAAATTATTCAATAATGTAATCAAATCAAAAACACTGAAATTTGCTCAGTTGCAGAATTGTCGCTGTCATTTAGATTTAGTGTTTGATGACGAATTTCCCCACAAATCGCTATCGCTCAATTCTGCGAGTGATTCTAATTTATTATCGCTGCTTTCTAGTTGGTCTAAAACCACTTTTGACATAAAGGGACACTTTTTAGTTGCTATGGACAATCCCCAGTTTACAGGCAGAAAGAACGATTTTTATTATATAAAAGTGCATGCAGGACACTGGGCAGACCACTAGGGACCAAGGGGGTGTGTAATTATTACATACAGTACTGTAATCAGTAAGATTACAGTATACTGTATGTATACTATGTGTTTACCTTTTTGAATTTGCCGCCCAGTTCCGCTCCCATGCGCCGCTGCGGCTCGCAGGGAACGGAACTAGGAAGTCAGATGGGGTCAAAAGTGCCGACACTCGCCGGAGATCTCGCTGGCGATCACAGCAGAGGACATCATCGCTGGATCGCCAGGAGAAGGTAAGGAAACTCCGCTGCGGGCTCTGCAATGTCTACCCCGAGCGTGACTCGGGGTTACCGATCCTAGCATAAAAAAACAACCCCGAGTCACGCTCGGGATTACCGCTAGGGAGGTTAATGGGGTTAATGCAGCTTATTACTATGAAAAAGTTTTTAGAAATTGCCTCAGGTAAAATGGCAGTTCATGAATCTGCATGGCACTGCTGGGTTTGGAGCGACCCCCTTTCCATCTAACCTAGTTTCAGAATACAGCATTCATTACTCTACCTTGGTGACTAAACTCCAAGGTATATTAATGTTTCATGGTGTTTGACTATTTTTTTTTTTTTTTTGGGGGGTTTTACTTCTGGTTTCCCTTTTTTTTCATTTCTTAATATATAATTTGATACTATATGTGCAGATATGTACTTGCTGCATGAAGTACCTGATTTGATAGTGCTGTTATGCTGATGAAAATTTTCATGGCTTTATACCTATATTTTATATTTAGTTAAGCCTTCCATAACTTGACCTGTGCAAAATCTGTTATGTACTATGCTTTAATAAAAACTATTTGAAAGAAAGTGGAAGTAAAAGAAAATCCCCCAAATTTTTGGTAGTCCCAAATTTTGGGTTGTCCTCAGAACAGTAATATAGGGAAAATTTTCCAGTGGGGACCCGAAATCTCCCCTATGGGACACAAATGGCAAAAATAACTGACGTGGGATTATATCCCTCCCTTACTCTGTCCAAAATGGAAAAAAAAAAAGTTTTGCCTATAGTGACACTTCAAATTTAATTTTTTTTATTTATTTTTTGCTCTGTATACATTAATAAAATGATCTCCTGCAAGCCATATGAAAATTAGAGAAGGGATGATTTGGTCAGTTTAACCAATCCTGATTTATTTCCCTTTGGCAGTAGAGGAAAATTTTACACCTAGAGCCTGATGGTTACCATGGCATCATATATATTTTGAGCATTATTAGACACCGTCAAGTATGTTTTGCTAATGTGCACTCTTGACTTGTTTTGCATCAGTGTCTTGATGGAAGCTCTTGGTTACTAAATACAGTGTTGATAAAAGGATGCACTCATTTAAAATCATATTTTAAATTTCAGAAATGTAAATATTTCTTTGTTCATATGAGGTTTCTTTTAATAATTTTTCTGTGTTAGTCTTCATTTTACACGTGCGGTTGGGGGGAGCGGCAAAAATGCCCTCCCCCCCCCCCCCCCCCCCTTAAGCTGCAGTAGGCAGTGGAGGGAGGGAGGTGTTTACATGCTGCTGTTGTGATGCTTTACTTCGCTGCAAAGTTTACCCTGACGTGTAGCGAATCATCGCTACTCATTCAAGCAAACGGGGAAGGGCTGCAAACACCCCACATTTATTGGCAAAAATGTGGTTAAAACAAGCGGTGTGGAGGTGTTGCATCGCTTCCTCACTGCCTATGAGTAGCCTCTGAAGTGTGATCCAATAGTGATCAGGCTACATCTGTTTTTTTTATTTCACTTTTCTAGTGTGCCTTAACATCGTGTACAGTACACTATTCTTTATAAACTCTTGAAAAATTCAATACATTTTTTATGTGAAACAAATGCAGATCGGGCTTCAGAGGAAAAGGGGATTTAGACACACACGTCTAAATCTACCCTTAGTGCTAGTTCACACCAGACGCAGTTCTGTTCAGTTCCGTGTGCTTTTTTTCTGCACTAAAAATGCATGCACAGTGTTTTTTCCATGTATTCCAATGGCTCTAAATCACACCAGTGCAGTCAGTTCCGGTCAGTTTCCGGTGCAGAAACTGACTGGACCTGACTGTATTGGTGCAGAAAAAATGGAACTGCATCTGGTGTGAACTGGCCCTTAATGATTTGGTTAGATGGCTTGTCTTCTAGCTTTTAATAGTTTAATGTTTTTTTCATATTAATAAATTCAATAGATAAATTGTTCTGTATTATGCAAGATTTATAGGGATGTGTGCTACTTAACCTAGGACATGTAATGCTGTGTCATGTTTTTTTTACGTGTATGTAAATACATGTGAAAAAGGTAAATTTTCTCAGCTGTTTACTGCTTCTAAGTTCATTGCAACTTGCCACGCATTTGCTGGATGCCATTGTACCCTAAGGAATGGAATGACCATGCAGTCATTTATCTTTGCATGTCCAACTCTTGACACCTGTAAAAAGAACAATATAGAAATTAAACATGACTTTCTTGTGCTCTTTATGCTATACACTTGGACAGAGGTCAAAACAACTTCAGGTAAGCAAAGCTGGCATTTCACAAATGAAAAAGAAGGGGAATGCCAAACATACACTTAAACTGGTAATGCACAAGCAACACTAATGTTTACAATGCACCAGTGTTGCACATTACTTGGCCTGTTTACCAGAACTTTGTAATTGTTTATTGCTTTGAGAATATATATATATATATATTTCTTTTTTAACGCTACTTAACATCCTGTTTTGGAAGGCCAATTCTAAACTGTTATTTTTATTTGTACTAATTATTTTTACTTTATATCTCTTTTTTTAAGATCCACGTAAGCATTCATGGCCAAAATCTCGTGGTAGCTTTTGCCATTTTGTGCTTTATAAAGAAAACAAAGACACAATGGAAGCTATTAATGTGCTCTCCAAGTTTTTAAGGTCAGTTCATAAGATTAAGCTCTCCCCCCGCCCCAGATAAAACCCCTAACAAAAGCATTCCTAACATTTTTTTATTTATTTTTTATTTTTCTAGAGTTAAGCCTAATATATTTTCTTATATGGGGACCAAAGATAAAAGAGCTATCACCGTTCAGGCAATTGCTGTTCTTAAGTAAGTACCACAATCGTTTCAGACTTAAGTATTATAACCCACCAGCTCTACAGTTACTCGGCATTATCAACCCTCTTCTCCACCACAAAAGTAGTGTATGAGCTGAAATGGGCACCCTTCCTTTTAGACTGCATGTATTTACCTATGTTATTTAAAAAAAAAAATTCACAGAATTCAGCAGGTAACATTTGGTGAATCTATGTTTTGCCTATACAGCAAAGCACAGGTTCACTGTAATGCAGACCTATATACTTAATTTCATTTTGCTTCCCCACAACTCCATTCAACAGGCTAGAATTAAAGAAAAGCACTGTGTACACTACAACTCGCAAGCTTAGACGAGGCTCTGAATTTCCCACGTGATAGTGCAGTTTCATGCTCCTCCTCATCTGGATGTACTGAACAGAGCAGCGATGGAGTAAAGGAAAGTACAGTGCCTTGAAAAAGTGTTCATACCCCCTGAAATTCTCCACATTTTGTCATGTTACAACCAAAACCATAAATGTTTTTTTGTTGGGATTTTATGTGATAGACCAACACAAAGTGGCAAGTAATTGTGAAGTGGAAGGAAAATGATAAATGGTTTTCAATTTTTCTTTTTACAAATTAATATGTGAAAAGTGTGGCATGCATTTGTATTCAGCCCCCTGAGTTAATACTTTGTACAACCACCTTTCTCTGCAATTACAGCTGCAAGACTTTTTGGGGATGTCTCTGCCAGATTTGCACATCTAGAGAATGACATTTTTTCCCATTCTTCTTTGCAAAATAGCTCAAGCTCTGTCAGATTGGATCGGGAGCATCTGTGAACAGCAGTTTTTCAAGTCTTGCCAGATTCCTAACTAGATTTAGGTCTGGACTTTGACTAGGCCATTCTTACACATAAATATGCGTTGTTCTAAACCAATCCATTGTAGGTCTGGCTGTATGTTTAGGGTTGTTGTCCTGCTAGAAGGTGACCCTCAGTCTCAATTTTTTTGCAGACTCTAGCAGATTTTCTTCTAAGGTTGCCCTGTATTTGGCTCCATCCATCTTCCCATAAACTCTGACCAGCTTCCCTGGCCCTGCTGAAGAAAAGCGTCCCCACAACATGATGCTGCCACCACCATGTTTCACGGTGGGGATGGTGTGTTCAGGGTGATGTGCAGTGTTAGTTTTCCACCACACATAGCATTTTGCTTTTAGGCCAAAAAGTTCAATTTTAGCCTCATCTGACTAGAGCACCTTCCGCCACATGTTTGCCGGGTCCCCCACATGGCTTCTCGCAAAACGGGACTTTTTATGGCCTTCTTTTAACAATGGCTTTCTTCTTGCCACTCTTCCATTAAGGCCAGATTTGTGGAGTGCACGACTAATGGTTGCCCTGTGGACAGATTCTCCGACCTGAGCTGTGGATCTCTGCAGCTCCTCCAGAGTTACCATGGGCCTCTTGGCTGCTTCCCTGATTATTGCTCTCCTTGCCTGGCCTGCCAGTATCGGTGGACGGCCATGTCTTTGATAGGTTTGCAGTTGTGCCATACTCTTTCCATTTTCGGATTATGGATTGAACAGTGATGATGTTCAACGCTTAAGATTTTTTTTTTTTTTTTTTTTTTTTTACCCTAACCCTGCTTTAACCACTTGACCGCTGGGCACTTAAACCCCCTTCCTAACCAGACCAAATTTTCAGCTTTCGGTGCGCTCACAATTTGAATGACAATCACTCAGTCATGCAACACTGTACCCATATGAAATTTTTGTCACTTTTTCCCCACAAATAGAGCTTTCTTTTGGTGGTATTTAATCACCCCCTGTGTTTTTTATTTTTTGTGCTATAAAAGAAAAAAGACTGAAAATTCTGTAAAAAAAATGCATTTTTCTTCGTTTCGGTTATAAAATTTAGCAAATGAATAATTTTTCTTCATAAATTTTGGCTAAAATTTATACTGCTACATATCTTTGGTAAAAATAACCCAAACCGGTGTATATTATTTGGTCTTTGTGAAAGTTAGAGTCCACAAGCTATGGTGCCAATCTCTGAAAATTGATCACACCTCAAGTACTGACGGCCTATCATTTCTTGAGACCCTAACATGCCAGGAAAGTACAAATACCCCCCAAATGACCCCTTTTTGGAAAGCAGACATTCCAAGGTATTTAATAAGAGGCATGGTGAGTTTTTTTGAAGTTGTAGTTTTTTCCCACAATTCTTTGCAAAATCAAGTTGTTTTTTTATTTTTTCACAAAATTGTCATATTAGCAGGTTATTTCTCACACACAGCATATGCATACCACAAATGACACCCCAAAACACATTCTTCTATTCCTCTTGAGTATGGCGATACCACATGTGTGAGACTTTTACACAGCGTGGCCACATGCAAAGGCCCAACATGCAGGGAGCACCTTCAGGCGTTCTGGATTACACATCTAATTTCCTGACTACCTCTTACACTTTTGAAGGCCCTGGAGCAATGGAAACGCCACAAAAATGACCCAATTTTGGAAAGTAAACACCCCAACCTATAATCTGAGGCATAATGAGTCTTTTGAACATGTCATTTTTTTCTAAAAGTTTTTGAAGTATGTGGAAAGAAAATAAACGCATTTTTCTCTTTCGTCCATGGACGGACACCGCTTCCTTAAGTCTTGACATTAGGGTTATGTTCCGTCTATTAGGAGAGGACTAGGCAGACATGTTAGATATTTAAAAACATGTAATTATACCAAAGCTGAACAGCCCCGCCCAGTGGTCGGTCCCTATGGTCATAACCCCTCACCCTGCACTCGGCAGCTCATTTTTTTTTCTTCTGCCTAGTGTAGGAGAAGGACCTGGCTCCCTAGGGGCCCATTGGTCCTGGAGAGATTTTTCTTTTTTTTTCTTTTTGATCCTGACATCTACAATCAACTGCCAGCTGGGTGACAGGCTGGATAATATAGATCCTTGTAGTCTCCCCAGTCCGGCCATCGAGCGTGAGCAGGCCTTTAGCTATGCGCTGGGTCGGCCACGACATACCCCGTTTGCTCCAATGGTGGCCGGTGAGCTATATGCCCTAGGCCCACATATGACCAGGCTACTGCTGTCCATTTACAGTGGGCCGTGGCCGACAGCCACTCCATACTGCTCGGTGATGGGTCTGTAAGGAACGCATCCAGCAGTCCTCGCAGGGACGGGTAAGTAAGGTTTCTCCTGTCTTGGCAGGATGGAACAGCTGGGCATTCCTGGGGTGGTCGATTAGGGGGTCTCTAGTCCTCACTTTCCTCTCTCCCCGTCCATCCCTCCTCCCCATGCTTTGCTGGGCCTGCTGTGTACCTCACCGGGGGGCTCCGGGTCCTGGCTGGGGGCTGCGTGGGGTGTCCGGTCTGCTCTAGTGTGGGTGGTCTGCCTTTTGGGGGGCCTCTTTTCGGGTACCCAGTGTTTTTGTGGCCTTTTGTTTTTACCTCCGAAACAAATTGGCGCCATTTTGGATGCGTCGGCGCCATTTTCCTGTAGCCGCGCTGTTCCTATTGCTAATACAGCAACGGCCATTTTCTTGTAGCTGCGCTGTTTCTATGGCTAATACAGCAACGGCCATTTTCTTGTAGCTTGCGCTTTTTTTCCTGAGGCAGCCGGTGGCCATCTTTTTGGGGCTTTTAACATTGGTTTTGGCCTCTAGCGCTAGTTTGTCATTCTGAACGGCAGATCACCTCAGAGACGCCTCATGCACACACTGTGCAGGAGTTAGAGCGGACGGCAGCGCTGGACAGTGCCTGGGTCAGGGCGGTGAGTCCTCAGGGAATACCTCTCCGTCTGGCAGCTAGGAAAAGAGGGTGGGCCTTTTTTGTACCTTGACTTGGTCCCTGAGTGGCTGTCAGGTGAGCGGGTCATCATGGCGTCAGAAGCTGGCGTTTCTTCCCCAGACATTTCGGTGGAAGCAACCGGAGCCCCTGCGGTACCTGTGGATGCTTTGTCGGTGGTTCTGGAATAATTTTTTGCCAGGGTGGAGGCGGTGTGCGGGCGAAAGGGGGGTAAAAACCGCCCCCCCCACCATCTTCTGGGGAAAGCTCTGACTCAGACTCTGGCCTGGCTGTGACACAGGACCCCCGTCTGAAGTGTCAGAGTATGTGGACCAGGACCATTCGGACAGTGAGGAAGACTCCGTGTCTGGGTCAGCGCAGGAGAAGGCGCTTGTTGGAGCACTTATCACCGCAGTGTGGGAAACCCACAAGCTGGAGGATGCGGCTGGGGCATCTTCTGAGGTGTCGGTCCCTTTTGGGTTCCACAAGCCGACCCGCACTACTAAGGTGTTTCCTTATGTAACTTTATTGATAAGTTTATAGACAAAGAATGGAAACGACCGCAGAGGACCTTTTCGGTCCCAAAACGCATGGTGGTCCGTTGCCCATTTTTTCAAAAGTCTCTCCTCAAAAGGGTATCTCCCACCGATTGTGAACCCCCATGTATCCAGGTTAAACAAGGTAACCACGATTCCGGTTGAGGGGACCCCTGCATATAAGGATCCTGCAGATAGGAGGTCCGAGGCGGTGGCCCGGACCATGTTCACCATGCTGGGGTCAGCTTTACGGACAGTTTTGGCTGCGGCCCTGGTGTCAGACACTTACTGAATGGGCAAAATTGTTGCACCGGGAGTTGGAGAAGCAACAGGTTTCCCCGGTCTGCGTAGAACTGGCTGACCAGTTGGTGCATGGCCTCAAATATGTCTGCGATGCAGCCCTGGACACGGCTCCCTTGATTTCCAGAGCCTCAGTATCTGCTGTGGTACTGCGTTGCCTGATTTGGCTAAAATGCTGGTCCGTGGACCAGACTTCCAAGGAGGCTCTGGCTGATTTACCCTTCCAGGGTGAGAGGCTATTTGGAGCCTCGCTGGATGACATCTGGGGTTAAGAGCACGCTGCTCCCACAATCCAGAAAAGGTAAGGAGCCACACCATAGGCCAGGGCCCTCCTTTTCCGCTCAATCGTTTTTTTCGTCAGTCCGGGCCTGCAGGTAAGCGTTCCCAGGCTGACAAGGGGCCAACTGAGGGACAAAAGTGTCCCTGGGTTTGCAAGCCTGCGAACAAATCTGCGACTGCATGAAGGTTTGCCCCCGCCCGACTCTCGGGTGGGGTTTCGCCTTCGTAAGTTTGTAGCTTGGTGGGCCTCCCTTCTTTCCAACCGGTGGGTTTGCGAAGTGGTTTCATCAGGGTACAAGATAGACTTTCTTTCTTGTCCACCAAACAGATTTTTTCCCTCCCCAACCTTCATCTTCCTCCGACTTGTCGGAACCCCCTATTTGGGGCAGTGCAGGACCTGCTGAGACGTGGGGAAATAGTACCTGTGCCCCTGCCGGGAAGGTTTCAGGGATTCTACTCCAATCTGTTCGTAGTCCCAAAGTAGGACGGGGTCTGTCCAATCCTGGATCTCAAGGCCCTCAACACCTTTGTAAAAGTCTGAAGGTTCAGGATGGAATCAGTTAGCTCTGTGGTCGCTGCACTCCATCCGGATGATTTTCTGGCGTCCTTGGACATCAAGGACACATACTTGCATGTCCCCATATATGTGGGGCATCAGATTTCTGCATTTTGCAGTCAGGGACGATCACTACCAATTTTGTGACTCTCCCTTCTGGCCTGGCATCGGCACCAAGGGTTTTCACCAAGGTGCTCGCCCCAATTCTGGCTCTGCTGAGACAGCGAGGAATCGCTATCGTGAGCTACCTGGACGACCTCCTTCTGAGAGCAGCTTCAGACTCAGAATTAGAGGAGGATGTGGCGATTGCCAGTCAGACCCTTGAAGAATTTGGTTGGGTACTGAACCTCCAGAAGTCGGTGTTGGTGCCGACTCAGGACCTGAAATACCTGGGCTTGATTCTGGACTCTTCAGAGGCGAGAGTTTTTTTCTCCCTTTGGAAAAATTGCAGACTCTTCAGGTGGCAGTGAAGCTATTGGCATCCCACAGGTGGTCGTTGCTGCGCTTTTGCATGCAAGTCCTTGGTCTCATGGTAGCCTCCTTCAAGGCGGTACTGTATGCTCAATTCCACACTCGAGTCTTGCAGGAGGAGATTCTGTCCAAGTGGGACAAGTCTCCGTTGTCCCTGGATTGTCAAATCTGGGTGAGCCAACTAGTCAGGACTTCCCTGGTCTGGTGGTTGAGATCTCCGGCCCTTTAGTCCGGAAAGTCGTTCCTTCCCCTTTCACTGGACGTGATCACGACGGACGCCAGCCTGAGTTGGGTGGGAGTTCGGGGCGTTCAGTCGACACAAGGTCGCTGGACACAGAATCCCGCCTGCCGATCAATGTACTGGAACTTTCTTGCGATCAGGCAGTGCCTCTCCACATGGTCACAGAGGCTACAGGGGCGTCCAGTCAGAATCGGGTCGGACAACGCCACGGCCGTGGCGTATGTCAACCATCAAGGAGGAACAAGAAGCTTGGCTGCAGCATCGGAGGTCGCTCACATCCTGCGGTGGGCAGAACAGAGCGTGCCGGCTCTATCGGCCGTATACATTCCGGACATAGAACTGGCAAGCGGACTACTTAAGTCGCCAGATGCTGGACCAAGGAGAATGGTCGCTACACCCAGATGTGTTTTGACTCCTTTGCCTGAAATGGGGCACACCAGACGTGGATCTCTTGGCTTCTCGACTCAATCGAAAGGTATTGAGGTTTGTCGCCAGGTCAAAAGATCCCTGGACGGATGCGACAGACGCGTTGGTGGCCCCATGGTGATAGTATCGGCTAATTTATGCCTTTCCCCCACTGAAACTTCTTCCTCGTCTGCTCCGCAGAGTGGAGACCGAGGGGATTCCCGTGATTCCAATTGGCCTCGGCGTCCCTGGTACACCGACCTAGTGCGCCTGGTGGCGGGATGCCCCTTGGCGACTGCCGATGCGAGAGGACTTTCTGTCGCAAAGTTCCTATACTTCATCCTGCTTTACAGTCGCTGGCTTTAATGGCATGGCTGTTGAAAGTCAGGTTCTGAGGGACCGAGGCCTGTCTGATTCAGAAATTTCCACCATGCTGAGGGCACGGAAGTCCTCTTCTCGGAAGATCTATCATCGTACGTGGAAGGCCTCCATCGCTGTGTGAGGAGATGGGGTGGTGTCCACGGGCATATTAGGTTTCCAGGATCCTGCTGTTTTTACAGCGTGGAGTGGATCAGAAACTTGCCTTAAGCACCTTAAGGGCCAGATATCAGCCTTGGCTGTTTTCTTTCAACGACCCTTGGTGGCTCATTCACTGGCGAGTACGTTTATGCAAGGGGTCTGACATTTGGCTCCTCCAGTTCGACCACCACTACCTCCGTGGGATTTGAATCTGGTGCTCTCGGTACTTAAGAAACCTCCTTTTGAGAACATCGGAGAGATTGCTCTTTTGACACTCACAGAAAGTTGCCTTTCTGGTGGCCATTACATCTGTCAGGAGGGTTTCTGAGTTGGCGGCCTTGTCTTGCAAGCCCCCCTACTTGATCCTCCATAAGGAAGGCTGCGGGCGTAGCACCGCTTTATCGTTTCTTCCTAAGGTGGTTCCGGCTTTTCATCTAAATTAGGACATTGTACTTCCATCCTTGTGTCCTCGGCGGTCGCATCCCAAAGAGGTTGCGTTACATTTCTTAGACGTGGTACGTGCTCTGTGGGTGTATCTGTCTGCTACGACTCAGTTTCGGAGGTCAGACTCACTGTTTGTGTCGGTGACTGGTCCAAAGAAAGGCCTGGCGGTCTCATGGGCCACTACTTCTCTGTGGATCAGACAGATTGTGATTCAGGCTTATGCCCTTAAAAGGCGGGCGCCTCCCTTTCCTGTCACGGCGCATTCGACCAGAGCAATAGGTGCCTCCTGGGCTTTCCGATATCAAGCGTCTGTCTCACAGGTGTGTAAAGCGGCGACCTGGTCGTCCGTTCACTTTTTCACTAAGTTTTACAAGGTTGACGTGCATCTGTCTGCGGATGCTTGCTTCGGCCGCAAGGTTTTGCAGGTGGCTTTTTAAGGTTGCAACTCCTCCGTTGAGGAGCTGTTTGTTTGGGGTGAAGTTTGTTTGATTGCGTTTCCCACCCTCGTTTTTGACACTGCTTGGGGACGTCCTTAATGTCAAGACTTAAGGAAGCTGTGTCCATCCATGGACGAAAGAGAAAATAGGATTTCTCTTGTCATCCATGGACTGACACAGCGTGTCTTATACACCTTTACATGTGGGTTATGTCCCTGCTTGCAGGAGAAGACCTAGGCAGAATGTGAGATGTTATACATACATTCTAAACAGCCAGCGCTGAACAGCCCCGCCCAGGGGGGCGGTCCCTCCGGCATAACCCTCCCACTGCAGTCAGCAGACCCCAGTTTTTTTCTGCCTAGCAGAAGGAGAAGACGTGGCTCTCTCAGGAGCCAGTCTCCTGACCTATTTTTATTCCTTTTGGAATTTTTTTCCTATTTTATTCTTTTGAGATCTTCTATCAACTGTCGGCTGGGCAACAGGTTGGGTACAAGATATCCTCGTAGTCTTCCCTGTCCGACCATCGAGTGTGCTGATCCTCGCCTTGTGTGCGTGAGACTCAGTTCACGACATGCCCCACGACTTCAGGGGTGGCCGGTGGGCTTCCAGCTCTGCGGTCCTCTCAAGATAGAACAGTCCGGCTGTATCTTTCGCGGTGGACCGGGCCGACAGCTACTCAGTACCGCACTGTGATAGTTCTGTCAGAAACACACCAGTGGGTCCCTCAGGGGACGGGTAAGTAGTCTCTCCTGGCTGCAGGTGAATACATGCTGTGTGTTTCTTGTGTGGGGGATTTCCCTGTCTCCCCCTGTGTTTTTTTAATGTCACTCTATGGTCACTAGTGCTGGCGCTGTACTGTGTGGGGTGCCTGGGGGCCGTACTGTCCTGGGGGGGGCTCATGCTGCTCTGCATTCGCTGGGGCTGTTTTGTTTTTGGGTGTGAGGGGCCTGGGCGCCGTTCGGCGCCATGTTTAGTGTGTGTGCTGATTTTACATTGGCGGCCATCTTGCCGTGGCCCGCCGGAGCACATTGCGGCGGCCATTTTCTTGTAGCCGCACGTTTTTCTAGCACTAGTTTGGCCTCTAGCGCCGCTGGGAATGGCGCGAATCTCCTCACACTCTCTCCTCTCAGCTCACTCACGCTGAGCAGCGCGGCGCAGTGAGACAGAGCAGCGGAACCGAGCGGTCCTGGTCAGGTTGGTGGGTTCCCTGGGCATTCCCCTACTTCAGTCAGCACAGCCTGTGGGTGGTCTCAGAGAGGGACATTTTGGAGTCAGTCACCAGCTTCCCCTCACGTGCCAGAGGCAGCAGCCAGTGCTCTAGCACCTGCGGTCCCTATGGACCAGTTGTCGGCAGTCCTGGAATCATTTCTGACCAGGATGGAAGCTGTGTGTGAGCACAAGGGAGCAAAAAAGCGCCCTCTCTCCACTTTATCTCCACAAGGGGAGTGCTCTGATTCAGATATGGGCCTAGCTATTGCTGCTCAGGACCCTAGCTCTGAATATTTGGATGGTTTTGAACAGGACATTCCTTGTGAGGAAGACTCCAGTTCTGAGTCAGTAAATGACAGGGCGCTTGTTAGTGAACTCATTGATGCTGTGAGGGACACTCTCAAGCTAAATGCTGCGACCGCAGAACCTCAGGCGGATACAGTCTCCTTTGGTTCTTTTAAGACCAAGCCTTCTAAAAAGGTCTTTCCATATGTATCTTTCTTTGACCAGCTCATTGACCAGGTCTGGGAAAAGCCGCAGAAGACTTTCATGGTCCCGCGGCGTTTGTCTATTAGATACCCCTTTGAAGACGCTCTGCTTAAAAAGTGGGCTTCTCCCCCGGTGGTCGACCCTCCAGTCGCCCGTTTTAAACAAGGCCACCACTCTCCCGATGGAGGGGACTCCTGCGTTTAAGGACCCCACTGACAGGAGGTCAGAAGTGGTGAGTAGAGCCATGTTCGCCTTGTTGGGATCCGCCCTACGGCCCGTAGTAGCGGCGACCCTTGTGTCTCAGACACTCACGGAATGGGCAAAAATTTTGCACCAAACTGTGCAGGAGTATAACCTTCCTCCAGACACTATTGCTCTGGCCCACCAGATGGTGCAGGGTCTGATATTTGTGTGCGACGCCACGTTGGACGCGGCCCCTTTAATATCCAGGGCCTCTGTCTCGGCGGTGGTATTGCGTCGTCTCATCTGGTTGAAATGCTGGTCTGCTGACCTAGCCTCTAAGAAGCTCCTGACGGATCTACCTTTTAAGGGTGGTAGACTTTTTGGTGCTGCTCTGGATGACATCGTCAAGGATGTCACGGGAGGTAAAAGCACTCTCCTTCCTCAAACTATCGAGGGTAAGGAGGCCCAACGTAAACCGGGTCCTTACTTTCCAGCAAAAAAGGTTTTTTTTCGTCCGTCCGAGTCCACGGGTAAGCCATCCCAGACTGACAACAGTGCGGCTGGCGGGCACAAGCGCCCCTGGGTGCGTAAGCCGAACAAGCCGGCTCCCAAGCCCGCCTCCGCGTGAAGTCTTGCCCCCGCCCGTCTCTGGGGTGGGGGGACGACTTCGCAGGTTCACGGATCGGTGGACCTCCCGGATCTCCGACCGGTGGGTGTGCGAGGTGGTCACCTCAGGATACAGAATAGAGTTCCGCTCCTGGCCCCCAGACAGATTCTTTCCCTCAAATCTCCCTCTCCTTCCTGCCCGTCGGGCAGCCCTCTTGGGGGCTGTACAGGATTTGATCGGGTCCGGAGTAATTGTGCCGGTTCCGTCCCAGGAGAGGTTTCAGGGGTTCTACTCGAATCTGTTTGTTGTTCCAAAAAAGGACGGGGTTCGGCCAATCCTGGACCTCAAGGCCCTGAATGCCTTCGTGAAGGTGCAAAAATTCCGCATGGAATCCATTCGCACGGTGATCGCTACACTCCATCAAGGGGATTTTCTGGCATCCTTGGACATCAAGGACGCCTACTTGCATGTTCCGATCTGCGCAAGCCACCAGAAGTTTCTGCGCTTTGCGGTCGGCGAAGTCCACTATCAATTTGTGGCTCTTCCCTTCGGCCTAGCCTCGGCACCGAGGGTGTTCACCAAGGTGCTTGCTCCGGTCCTAGCTTTGCTGAGACAGCGAGGCATTGCTATCGTGGGCTATCTGGACGATTTTCTTCTAAGAGCAGACAGTGGCTCAGAATTGGAAGAAAGTGTGACTATCGTCAGTCAGACCCTCAGGGAGTTTGGGTGGCTCCTGAACGTTCAGAAGTCAGTTCTAGTCCCGACTCAGTGTCTGGAGTATCTAGGTCTGATTCTGGACTCCTTGGAGGCAAGAGTCTTCCTACCTCCAGACAAACTACTGACACTTCAGTCTGCAGTACGGGTGCTGACGTCCCGAAAATGGTCGTCAATCCGCTTTTGCATGAGAGTCCTGGGACTCATGGTGGCCTCCTTCAAGGCCGTTCCTTATGCCCAAGCGCACACCAGGGCTTTACAGAAAGAGATCTTGTCCACTTGGGACAAATCCCCGTTGTCCTTGGATCTTCAGATCCAGGTGAGTCACCTGGTCAGGGCGTCCCTGACGTGGTGGTTGAGGTCCCCGGCTCTTCGGTCCGGGAAGTCGTTCCTCCCCATCCAATGGACGGTGATCACGACGGACGCCAGCCTGACGGGCTGGGGGGGGGGGGGAGTCTGGGGAGTCCTGTTGGCCCAAGGGCTTTGGACTCTGGACGAAGCCCTCTTACTGATCAATGTGCTGGAGATACGGGCAATCAGACTGTGCCTCTCCTCATGGTCGGAGAAACTACAGGGTCACTCCATCAGGATCCAATCGGACAACGCCACAGCAGTGGCGTATGTCAACCATCAAGGGGGGACTCGGAGCTCAGCTGCCGCTTCCGAGGTCGCCCGCATCCTGAGGTGGGCCGAAAGAAGCGTGCCGGCTCTGTCGGCCGTCTACATTCCGTGCGTAGACAATTGGCAGGCGGACTATCTAAGTAGCCAGACGCTGGACCAGGGAGAGTGGTCCTTGCACCCGGAGGTCTTGCAACTCCTTTGCAGACGGTGGGGCACGCCGGATGTGGACCTGATGGCCTCTCGACTCAATCGCAAGGTGTCGAGGTTTGTGGCCAGATCCAGGGATCCCTGGGCAGATGCCTCGGATGCGTTGGTGGCCTCATGGGGTCAGTATCACCTGATATACGTTTATCCTCCGCTGCAGTTGCTCCCTCACCTGCTCCGCAGGGTAGCGACCGAGGGAATTCCGGTGATCCTCATTGCTCCGGATTGGCCTCGGCGTCACTGGTACGCCGATCTGGTACGTCTCGTCGCAGACGTTCCCTGGCGGTTACCAATACGGGGGGACCTTCTGTCTCAAGGTCCTATATTTCATCCTGCTTTACAGTCTCTGGCTTTAACGGCATGGTTATTGAAAGCCAGGTGCTGAGAGACCGAGGTCTCTCGGATTCAGTCATTTCGACCATGTTAAGGGCACGGAAGTCTTCCTCCAGAATGATCTATCACCGTACTTGGAGAGCTTACATCGCCATGTGCGAAGAGCTGGACTGGCGCCCACGAACGTATTCCGTTCCCAGAATCCTGCATTTTCTGCAGCGTGGCGTGACCCAAAAGCTCGCTTTGAGTACCATTAAGGGTCAGATTTCGGCCTTGGCCATCTTCTTTCAGCGACCGCTGGCGGGTCATCCCTTGGTTAGCACCTTTGTGCAGGGGGTTCGCCATGTGCTCGCCCCTGTCAAGCCTCCTCTCCCCCCGTGGGATCTGAATTTGGTGCTCTCGGTCCTCCAGGAACCTCCCTTTGAAAATATTAGAGATATTCCCCTCTTGACTTTGTCTCAGAAGGTGGCCTTCTTGGTGGCCATTACTTCCATTAGACGAGTGTCTGAATTGGCGGCCTTGTCCTGCAAGTCGCCCTTTTTGGTCATCCAAAAGGATAAGGCGGTGTTACGTCCGCGACCTTCTTTTCTGCCAAAGGTGGTCTCAGCCTTCCACTTAAACGAGGACATTGTCCTCCCGTCCTTGTGTCCTCACCCATCGCATCCCAGAGAGTTTGCGCTTCACACTTTGGATGTGGTACGAGCCTTGCGGGTGTACCTGTCTGCTACTGCTTCTATTCGGAAGTCTGACTCACTATTTGTGGCTGTCTCTGGTCCAAAACAGGGCCAAGCGGTTTCGTCTGCCACCATTTCTAGGTGGATCAGACAAACCGTCATTCAAGCTTATGTTCTCAAGGGGCGGGCGCCTCCCTTTCCGGTTACGGCACATTCCACCAGGGCAATTGGTGCTTCCTGGGCTTTCCGACATCAAGCGTCGGTTGCACAAGTGTGCAAGGCGGCGACCTGGTCGTCTGTTCATACCTTTTCTAAGTTTTATAAGGTTGATGTGGCTGCATCTTCGGATGCTTCCTTCGGCCGCAAGGTGTTGCAGGCCGCTGTTTGATGTTGCAACTCCTCCGTTGAGGAGCTCTGCCTTGTTTGGAGTGAAGTTTTTGGTTTTCCATTTATACTGCTCCCATCCCTCTTGACACTGCTTTGGGACATCCCATGTGTAAAGGTGTATAAGACACGCTGTGTCAGTCCATGGATGACAAGAGAAAATAGGATTTTTGTACTCACCGTAAAATCCGTTTCTCTGGCATCCATGGACTGACACAGCACCCACTCTTCTTTTCGAGTTTGTACTGCTTTGTTACGAACTGGAGGTCTGCTGACTGCAGTGGGAGGGTTATGCCGGAGGGACCGCCCCCCTGGGCGGGGCTGTTCAGCTCTGGCTGTTTAGAATGTATGTATAACATATCACATTCTGCCTAGGTCTTCTCCTGCAAGCAGGGACATAACCCACGTGTAAAGGTGTATAAGACACGCTGTGTCAGTCCATGGATGCCAGAGAAACGGATTTTACGGTGAGTACAAAAATCCTATTTTTTGTACTCTCCATAAAATCCTTTTCTCTGAAGTCCATGGACAGACATAGCACCCACCCCTCCTTTTTATGTTTGTACTGCTTTTTGACTAACTGAGCTGCTGAGTGCAGGGTGAGGGGTTATGACCAGAGGGACCGCCCCCTGGACGGGGCTGTTCAGCTTTGGTATTACATGTTTTTAAATATCGAACATGTCTGCCTAGTCCTCTTCTAATAGACGGAACATTACCCTAATGTCAAGACTTAAAGTGGTTGTAAACCCCTATAAAAAAAATATATATATTTTTTTTAAACCACCTGTAAGAGAGGCATAATGAGCTAATATGACTAGCATAATAGCTCATTATGCATCACTTACCTTAGATCGGGGCCCCCGAAGCCGTCCTTGTCTCCCTCTTCAGCCGCAGCCATCGCTGCGGCGATAGTCGGAATGTTACTTCCGGGTATCGCCGCTCCAGCCAATCACAGCGCCGCTCCGGCGCTGTGATTGGCCGGAGCGGCGAAGACGTCACTCCGCGCATGCGTGCGGGAGCCGTCAAATTCGGCTAAGCCCAAGCATTGCTGGGACTTAGCCGAATTTGTGACTGGGATTAACCCCATGAATGTGCCGTTGTCTATGGCGCGCATGCGCCGTAGACACGGAGCAATGTCATTTTTAGCAAATATCTCCTAAACCGTGTAGGTGTAGGAGATATTTCTTGCACCTACAGGTAAGCCTTAATCTAGGCTTACCTGTAGGTGCAAGTTGCAAAAGTGGGTTTACAACCACTTTAAGGAAGCTGTGTCCATCCATGGACTTGAGATGGGTTTTACGGTGAGTACAAAAATCTTATTTTTTATTTTTTTTTTACACAAAGTTGTCCGTTCATACAATATTTCTAACACATAGCATGTACATACCAAAAATGACACCCCAAAATAGATTTTCCTACTCCTCCTGAGTATGGCAATGCCACATGTGGGAGACTTTCACAGCCTGGCCACATACTGTACAGAGGCCGAATATGGCTGGGTATTGCCAGGAAGGATGGCAGGCTGCGCATGGAGGGAGGGATGGCACAGAGCAGCACTGTGGGCACTACACATCCAGCCTACAGCGTTGCTGCAACCGTTCTCTCCCCTTGCACTGTACCGATCGGTACAGAGAGGGGAGAGAGGAACCGGACATGATGCCGGTTTGTTTACGAGTGATCGTGCCGTCATTTGGCAGAGCGATCACGTGGTAAACGGCCGCTGTTAGCGGCCATTTACTGTGATCCGCCGGGTCCTCTTGACCCGGCGGTCACGGATACTCCCCCGTGTGCGCACCCCAGGGGGCGCGTGGGAGCAAGATTCTGGTAGGATGTCCATGGATGCCCTCCCAGAATAAGCCGACCGCGCTGTAGCCGTCTTGCGGCTATGGCCCGGTCGGCATGTGGTTAAACTTCTCCACAACCTTATCCCTGACCTGTCTGGTGTGCTCCTTGGCCTTCATGATGCTGTTTGTTGTCTAAGGTTCTCTATCAAATCCAGGGCCGTCTCTAATATGGTTTGGGCCCTGGGCAAACCTTTTTTGCAGTTGCCTTGAAATCCATTCTGCTTTTGCACCATGCAACTTACCTGCAGTTCCTGCACACACAAACGCTGTGTTTTTAAAAGTGTGACCTAAACAAAAATGCAGCAAGTTTGGCGGTGCAGGAACAGCAGATAAGTCACATGGTGCTAAAGCAGAATGGACAGACAGTGCTGTATTTCATTGCTTGATGGGCATAGGTGTGCCTAGCCTATTACATGATGCATGCACTTTTTTTTGTTGCAGGAAACGCAGGCATGGCAGCCCATTCAAATTAATGGGCTGCTGTGCCTGAGCAAATGTGGGCCGCCAAAACACATACATGTGAACCAGCCAGGCCCAAAATAAGCCCATCAAGCAGTTAAATAGACAGTAATGCCATGTGCTGTAAATTCTGCTGTGTCCTCTGAGGCCTCACTCAGCCTGGACTGCAGGTCTGGTCAGTGTTTTAAAAAGTTCTTCGATTTTACACATGGCATGTGTAAAATAGAAGAACTTTTTAAAACACTGACCAGACCGCATGCCATGTGTAAAATACAGACATCCCAACCTGTAAAAACTTGTTTCAGGGAGGTGACGCTCCACGCCGGCGCCGACACCCCCCCCCCCCCCCCCCAATTAAATGCAGTCTGATCAGCGGCAATTAAAGGGTTTGTAAAGAGAAAAAAAAAAACACTAACATGTTATACTTGCCTTCACTGTGCAGCTCGTTTTGCACAGAGTGGCCCCGAACCTGGTCTTCTGGGGTCCCTCAGCGGCTGTCTCCGCTCCTGCCTGCAATAACTCGCCACCTATATGCGAGCGAGCATGGTGGTGAGTGAATGCGGGCGCGCTCCAGTGATACAGCCAGCGGCTATTGCCGCTCACTGTATCATTCGGCCCTGCCCCCCCGGCGTGCCGCGTCATAGGATGTGATTGACAGCAGCGCCAGCCAATGGCTGCGCTGCTTTCAATCCATCCACTGTAGCCAATCAACGGCCAGGCTGAACGGCGAGGAGGATGTCGAGGCTGAACGGCGAGGAGGATGTCGGGGCTGAACGGCGAGGAGGATGTCGGGGCCGAGCGCGGGACTTTCGAGGGCTCAGGTAAGTAAAACGGGGGCGGGGGCGGTCTTGTCGGATATCTTTTCACCTTAATGCATAGGATGCATTAAGGTGAAAACGTTTTCCTTTACAACCCCTTTAATGTTTGCATTTTTTGACATACATAGGCATTCTGTGTCTCTTATTTTTTCTTTTACTAGTAAATGTTTTTTGAATGAGTACTGTCTGCTTCAGAGAGAAGGTAGAGTGCAAAACTGAGTGCTGGCACATGGAAACTTCAAGTTAAATTTGCAATAAAATGTATAATGTCATATTATGGCAAGTTCTCCTGCCATATCCCCAGCACTCAGCTCTTCACAGAGGAATATGCTAGGACTGCCATTGTAACATCAAATATTATAAAGACTTTGGAAATACTCTACTGAAAATTTCTATTTGCAATATACAATAGCAAACAGTGGCATACCTTTTGGGTGCAGGACATGAAGAAGAACTCAGCCTCGGGTACAGCAAACTGGGGATGCTCTGAAATCACATTGTAATTCACCTTTATATACAAGCAGCACCCAGTGGCACGAAGGGAGAAGTGCACGTCTAGAGGGAAGCCAGGGGTGCTGTACATTTTATAACACTGGGAAGGGAAGCCTTACTGGCACTGGCTGCGCGCCGCTGATGATTTTCAGCGCTGATTTGTGGGCTGCTCGCGGGCTTAACGGCCGGCTCTGCTTTGAGCCCCTAACAGTGACAGGGCCCTGGGCAGATGCCCCCATTTGCCCTGCGGTAAAGACTGCCCTGAACAAATCTCAGAGCTTTGCAGAACAGATGTATTTATACTGAGATTAAATTACTTGCAGGTGGACTCTATTTACTAATTGGGTGACTTCTGAAGTCAATTGGCTTCACTAGATTTTAGTTAGGGATATCAGAGTCAGGCTGGGTTCACACTGGTACGACACGACAATCATACAACTTTCATCCTACTTTGCTCTGCGACATCAGTCCTACATTGATCCTACATTGGTCCGACATCCATCCGACTTTCATGAACAGGATACTACTTTGATCCGACTTTGTGCTAGTCTGACTTGTCCTTTGACCAATCAAAACAATCCCAGGGTGAGATAAATTTATTTTACTGCTGCTGTAGACACCATGTCGGATGTCAAAAGTCGGATGGTTAGGACAAGGATCCTACTTTGATCCGACTTCAATGATATTCAATGGGCTGAAGTAGGATCAAAGTCCGACCAAAGTAGTACAGGGAGCATTTTCAAAGTCGGACCGACATGTGTCGGACCAGTTAAGACAGCACTCATAGGGAAACATTGATTTTCACACGTCATGCGACGTGAGCTCCCAATGTCGGAACGTTTGTCGGACCAGTGTGAACCCAGCCTAAAGGGGGCTGAATACAAATGCACGCCACACTTTTCAGATATTTGTAAAACCATTTCTCCTTTACTTCCACTTCATAATTATGTGCCACTTTGTGTTGGTATATCACATAAAATGTGGGGAATGAATACTTTTTCAAGGCATTGTATATGCTGCTTGGCATGTTGGGGAGGTCTTTAAAGCAAAGCTGTTATATTTTGCCTAAATTGTTTATTTTTAAGATGATATCCTAAATAAAAACTGAGCAGCTTTAACTTCCTAATTTAATCCGAACCACAAGCTACTTCATCATACGTTTAACTGCAGAGCACCTGCATAAGAAACCTGGCATAACTGGTTCAGCTATTGTGATGTACTTTCTGCCTGATGTGGTCATAAATATTACCTTTTTTATTTTAAGTTCTTTTGAGCATAGATGCATATATTTTGCTATCCGAGTGTTAGATTTGGTCACATATAGTCTGGGCAGTTTGGTTATTCAGCTAGATATTCTTGTGCAAAGGAAATGTATTTTAGATTTAATTTCACAGAAGTCAGTGGGTGACATTTAATGAAGAACATTTTCTTTAAAATCTTCTCCTCCCTTGCCCTGCACCTCCTGATTTCAACAGCACTATGATTTGCATAGTTACATAATAGCAAGATGAGCAACTGGTTCAACTTTCAGGTATTATGAGTTTATAATACGCCAAGTGGTAAACTCATAACCCTCTCCATTCTTTATATACCAACTACTATTCTGCTAGCAACATCCTTCACCTGCCACAACCTACACTGATGCCAGCATATCCATTAGTCATCTTCATCAGCTGGCGAGCCAGCGCAGCCCACACATTCACAGCTCTTCTCCACAGACCCAGCTTTCAGAGAGCAAGCTTCTACTGAGCAGTCTGATTGAACCAATTTTTATATTTAACACAAGTTTCACATTTTAATTTTCTTTTTGATAAATATTTGTTTGTTCAAGATAACATTTTGGCCTCATGCACGCAGGACGTTTTGCAAACTTTCCTATAAGCCTTTCCTCCTGGCAGCAGCATTTTGGCAGAAAAAAATGCCTGACGCCTCTAAAAGTGTGTGACGCATTTATGCACGTTTACAGGCTTCAAGTGCTTAAGTGTTCATTTCATTGTGCCGAAAAATGATTTATTCTGGCCATTGAAATGAAATGACGCTAAAGCACTAAACGCGCCTGTGCATGAGGTGTTTGAAATCCATTCTTTTCACAATTTATATTGCATGTATTCATACATTCTGTATCTGATTTATCTCATTTAATATTAAACATTTAACTGAGTAACTACATTCCTATTGTCATTGGCATTATCCATTTAATTCTAAATGTCCAAATATAGCACAATTGACATGATTTCCTTTTTTTTCTTTGTTTTTATTAGGTTGATCTCAAATTAAGAAATGTGATGTTCGACCAATCTGCATATAATTCTACTCACTTTTTTTCAGAATAACTGCACAGAGACTGTTCCATTTAAATAAGTGTTTAATGAATTTCAAGTTGGGAAATTTCACATACCAGAAGCGTCCGCTCAAATTGGGTGAACTTCAAGGAAATCATTTCACAATCATTTTAAGGTATGACCTGCTGCTCGTTGCCAAGCTAATCTGGTTATCCTATGCGGCTTCAAAAATATTGTAAATGCGGAATAGCTGATTGAGAGACCTTGGCAATCAGAACCTACTTTTGTTAGTAAGTTCATAAGCTTTTTCTCGTGTTAATTTGACATGTAGATGAATGCAGGTACAATAAAAAGAATAAAGTCAAATTAAATCGTACGCACATTACAAGAGTTAACTGTATTTTGGACGGTAAATGACCCAAAACAATGTTTTAACACTAAGCACTTTTGTAGTGATGCAACTGGCCACCAATTTAGCATTTTCCGTTTATCTAGAAATGGTTAAAACATCATTACATGCTCAGCTTTTAGGTTCCAAGCAGTGTATTGCAGGTGATTTGTTTTCCAGAGTGTCTGCTGCACAATTATGTCATTGTTTGCAGATTGCTGCAACCTAGCTATGTGTGATATGTCTACAATTGGCATAAAATGGATGCACGTGAAGAATTGCAAAGTGCATTGACCTAAACCGAGCTGTGCTTTTTTGTGATTGGTGAAAGCATGTCCATGCTGCAACTTAAAATTGAAATTAGCATACCAAGTCTTAGTTTGTTGGCTATTTGGACTCACAGGAGTTGGGTTAATACAACACAAGCGATAAGCCCCGTACACACGGTCGGACTTTTGGCCAACAAACTTCATTTTGAACAAGTTGGACCAACAATCCGACTGTGTGTACGCTCCATCGGACAAACTTTTTTTGCTTTTTTCTTGTTTTCATCAGACAAAAGTTGGGTCTGCAAACGGACAAACTTTTGCCCAACAAAAGTCCGATGAAGCAAAGTCCGACCGTGTGTGTACAGAAAACCATCGGGCTTTTGTCCGATGGACAAAACAACTAATGTTAAAATCAACCAACAATAGCAGAAGTTGACCAAAGGGTGGCGGTTAAGAGCTGAAAAACCACGTGATGTTGCAAAAAGTTTTGGGAAAGTTTGCAGAAAAGTCCGAGCGTGTGTATGCTATGGGTGTTCCCGACCAACTCCGTTCGGACAAAAAAACACAGAAAAGTCAGATGGAGGTCCGACCGTGTGTATGGGGCTTTAGATGGAGGTATATATTGATTTATTGAGTGTTTACATTGTCAGATTGTTTTCTCTTCCTTTCATGGACGGACACAGCAGCATCTTGACATATGGGTATTATCCTCCTGTTAGGCGATTGACTAGGCAGAAAAAACATCATTACATGCTCAGCTTTTAGGTTCCAAGCAGTGTATTGCAGGTGATTTGTTTTCCAGAGTGTCTGCTGCACAATTATGTCATTGTTTGCAGATTGCTGCAACCTAGCTATGTGTGATATGTCTACAATTGGCATAAAATGGATGCACGTGAAGAATTGCAAAGTGCATTGACCTAAACCGAGCTGTGCTTTTTTGTGATTGGTGAAAGCATGTCCATGCTGCAACTTAAAATTGAAATTAGCATACCAAGTCTTAGTTTGTTGGCTATTTGGACTCACAGGAGTTGGGTTAATACAACACAAGCGATAAGCCCCGTACACACGGTCGGACTTTTGGCCAACAAACTTCATTTTGAACAAGTTGGACCAACAATCCGACTGTGTGTACGCTCCATCGGACAAACTTTTTTTGCTTTTTTCTTGTTTTCATCAGACAAAAGTTGGGTCTGCAAACGGACAAACTTTTGCCCAACAAAAGTCCGATGAAGCAAAGTCCGACCGTGTGTGTACAGAAAACCATCGGACTTTTGTCCGATGGACAAAACAACTAATGTTAAAATCAACCAACAATAGCAGAAGTTGACCAAAGGGTGGCGGTTAAGAGCTGAAAAACCACGTGATGTTGCAAAAAGTTTTGGGAAAGTTTGCAGAAAAGTCCGAGCGTGTGTATGCTATGGGTGTTCCCGACCAACTCCGTTCGGACAAAAAAACACAGAAAAGTCAGATGGAGGTCCGACCGTGTGTATGGGGCTTTAGATGGAGGTATATATTGATTTATTGAGTGTTTACATTGTCAGATTGTTTTCTCTTCCTTTCATGGACGGACACAGCAGCATCTTGACATATGGGTATTATCCTCCTGTTAGGCGATTGACTAGGCAGAAAAAACAGCATGTCAAGTGTTAAAACGCATCACACAGTACAGTACCGCCCTGGGGGCGGTCCCCCTGGGTACATCCCTTCTCCCTGCATCTTGCAGCTCAGTTTTTTTCTGCCTAGCATAGGAAAAGGACTTGGCTCCCTGTGGGCCCATGGGTCCTGGGAAATGTTTTCTATTTATTTTTTTTACTTTTTTTTCATCCTGAGATCTACTATCAACTGCCGACTGGGTGACAGGCTGGATCCTCGATCCTTGTAGTCTCCCCAGTTTCAGCCAGCGAGCGTGTGCCGACCTTTTAGCTACGTGCTGGTTCGTCCACGACATGCCCGTCGCTCCACGGGTGGCCGGTGAGCTATATGCTCCAGGGCACACATATGACCGGGCTTTATGTCCGTGTCACAGTGTGCCGGGCCGACAGCCATGCCGTGACGTTTGGTCTGTCTGGAATGCCTTCAGCAGGTCGTCGCAGGAAGAGTGAGTAGCGGTCCCCCTGCTCTGGCAGGGTGGTACGGCTGGGCATTCCCGGGGAGGTCGATAAAGGGTTCCACCCTTCCTTTTCTCTCTCCCTTCCTCCCATCCTCCCTAGGCTCTGGGGAGCTAGGATGGCTGCGATTCGGGGGTCCACCTGGGGGGCTCCATCCTGTGGCTAGTGGCTGCTCTCTGGGGGGTGCTGTCTGGTGCCAGGTGTGGGGGGGGGGACCTCTTCAGGGGGCCCGGGTGTTCGCTGCCATGTGTGCGCTCTGTGTTTAATTTTTTTCCTCAGATGGACGGCCGCCATTTTGCCTGCGCCCAGCGCTGTTTTATACAGGCATCAGCGGACATTTTCTTGTAGCCCGCGCGCTCTGCTTACAGAGCGGCGGGTTGGTGGCCATCTTGGGTGGTGTTTTTGCCTCTAGTGGCCAGAATATCGGCGCAAACGGCTCCTGCACACTTTTATTATGGACGGCATGGGGAGAGAGCACCTTAATAGGCTGAGGCGGACGGCGGCTGTGCAGTACCTCATCCGGTTGGTAAGTCCTCTGGGGAGTCCCTCGTCTCTCTGCGGCAGCTAGGAGGGTGATCCATGCAGTTTGCCTTACGTCCCTAGGGGTGTCAGGCGGGTGGGTCAGCATGGCGTCGGAAGCGGGCGCCTCTACCCCAGACATGCCTGAATGGCAACTGGTGCCCCTGCGCCTGTCATTTCTGTGGACACTATGTCGGCAGTCCTGGAAGCCTTTGTTGCCAGGATGGAAGCGGCGTGTGGGGGGGAAAAAGGGGGGTAAAAAGCGCCCCCGCTATCTTCTGGGGACAACTGATGCAGAATCGGGCCCAGCTCCTGGTTCTGATGCGTCGGAGGATGCGGACCTTGACTGTACTGACAGTGTGGATGACTCTGGATCAGGTTCAGCGCATGATGGGGCGCTTGTAGGAGCACTTATCACCGCGGTGCGGGATACTCTAAAAATGGAGGATACGGCGGAGTTGACAGATGTCGGTCCCCTTTTGGATTCCGTAAGCCGGACCCGCACTGCCAAGGTGTTGACTTGTGTACCTTTTCAGCCCCAAAATATTTTAGCGGCCCGTTACCCCTTTCAGGAGAATTCCTGAAAAAATTGATTTCTCCCCCCACAGTGGACCCCCCTGTGTCCAGATTGAACAAGGTGACCATGATACCAGTGGCAGAGGCTCCTGCTTTCAAGGGCCCTGCAGACAGGAGTGCTGAGGCTGTGGCCCGCTCCCTGTTCACGGTGGTGGGGTCTGCAGTGCGTCCTGTCGTGGCAGGGCGCTAGTGTCTCAGACACTTATCGAATGGGCAAAAATGTTGCACCAAGGGTTGAATGCGCATCATGCTCCCTCGGACTGTGTGGCACTGGCCGACCAGTTGGTACAGGGTCTTATATTTGTCTGCGAGTTAGCCCTGGATACGATTCGTTTGCTCTTCAGAGCCTCAGTCTATGCGGTGGTACTACGCCGCCTGGTCTGGCTGAAGTGTTGGTCCGCGGACCAGTCTTCTAAGAAGGCCCTGGTGGATTTGCCCTTTAAGGGTGGTAGGCTTTTTGGTTGACATTATAAAAGATGTCACGGGTGGTAAGACCACTTTGCTCCCACAACCCAGTAAGGGTAAGGAGCCTCGTCGTCTGCCCAGTGCTGCAGGTAAGCGATCCTAAGGCGCCTGCTGAAGGGAAAAAAGTGCCCCTGGTTCCGCAAGCCCAACAAGCCTGCAGACAAATCTGCATCCGCATGAAGGTCTGCCTCCGCCCGACACTCAGGTGGGGGGCCGTCTTCGCGGCTCAGTGGATGTCTCTAATCTCCGACCAGTGGGTTTGCAAAGTAGTTTCCTCGGGGTACAAGTTAGAGTTTCTCTCTTGCACACTGAACAGATTTTTTCTCCCTCCAGCTTCCTCCAAGTCGTCGGGAGGCCCTGTTTGGGGCAGTTCAGGATTTGCTGGTACAGGGGGTGATCGTACCGGTCCCATTGCAGAAATGGTTTCAGGGATTTTACTCCAATCTGTTTGTGGTCCCCAAGAAGTTAGAGGTCTGTCCAATCCTGGATCTCAAGGCCCTCAATTGCTTTGTGAGTGCAAGGTTCAGGATGGAATTAGTTTGCTCTGTCGTTGCTGCTCTCCATCCGGGGGATTGTCTGGCATCCTTGGACATCAAGGACGCATACTAACATGTCCCCATATGCTCCAGGCATCAGAGATTCTGCACTTTGTGGTCGGGGAAGACCACTATCAATTTGTGGATCTCCCTTTCGGGCCTTGCATCGACGCTGAGGGTATTCACCAAGGTGCTCGCCCCGATTCTGGCCTTGCTGAGACAGCGTGGAATCGCTATTGTAGGCTACCTGGACGACCTTCCTCTGAGAGCCTCTTCAAGCTCAGAATTAGAGGAAGATGTGTCTATCACCTCTCAGATCCTCCAAGATTCGGTTGGGTGCTGAACATTCAGAAGTCGGCGTTGGTGCCGTCTCAACGCCTAGAATACCTGGGGTTGGTTCTGGACTCCTCAGATGCAAGAGTTTTTTTCTCCCTGTGGAGAAGCTGCAGACTCTGCAGTTGACATCCCAAAAATGGTCGTCGCTCCGCTTTCGCATGCGAGTCCTGGGACTCATGGTAGCCTCCTTCGAGGCGGTATCGTATGCTCAATCCCACACTCGAGTGTTACAGAAGGAAATTCTGTCGCATTGGCACAAATGCCCATCGTCTCTGGATTGTCAAATCCGGGTGAGCCACCTGGTCAGGACCTCCCTGGTTTGGTGGCTGACTTCTCCGACTCTTCAGTCCGGGAAGTCGTTCCTTCCTTTTCACTGG
Organism: Rana muscosa; assembly: GCA_029206835.1. Taxonomy (NCBI): domain Eukaryota; kingdom Metazoa; phylum Chordata; class Amphibia; order Anura; family Ranidae; genus Rana; species Rana muscosa. Next base: position 669,694,521 of record CM055118.1, read on the forward strand.
ACGGTGATCACGACGGACGCCAGTCTCACCGGTTGGGGAGGAGTATGGGGAGTTCAGTCGGTCCAGGGTCACTGGACTCAGGAAGAATCCCGCCTGCCGATCAATGTCCTGGAACTTCGGGCGATCAGGCTGTGCCTCTTCAGGTGGTCTCAGACTACAAGGACGTTCAGTCAGGATCCAGTCGGACAACGACACAGTACGCTTAAGTACAATTAAGGGGCATATTTTGGTCTTTGGCTGTCTTCTTTCAACGACCCTTGGCGGCACACTCTCTTTTAAAGTACGTTTGTGCAGGGAGGTCGACATGCGGCTGCTCAGGTCCGCCCGCCACTGCCTCCGTGGGACTTGAATCTGGTCCTCTCAGTACTTCAGAAACCACCGTTTGAGAACATTGGAGATTCTTTTACTGACCCTCGCCCAGAAGGTGGCCTTTTTGGTGGCTATTGCATCAGTCTGACGGGTTTCCGACTTGGCGGCCTTGTCATGCAAGGCTTCCTACTTGATCTTCCACAAGGATAAGGTGGTGCTGCGTCCGCAGCCGTCATTCCTTCCTAAGGTCGTTTCGGCTTTTCACCTCAATGAGGATATTGTACTATCCTCTTTGTGTACTCAGCCGGCGCATCCCAGGGATTCTGAGTTGCATTCATTGGATGTTGTCCGAGCCCTGCAGGTGTACCTGTCTGCCACTGCTCCGTTCCGAAGGTCGGATTCACTGTTTGTGTCGGTGGTTGGTTCTAAGAAGGGCCTGGCGGTCTCGTCGGCCACCATCTCTAGGTGGATCAGACAGATCGTGATTCAGGCATATGCTCTGAAAGGGCGGGCGCCTCCCTTCCAGGTGACGGCGCATTCGACCAGGGCAATAGGTGCCTCTTGGGCTTTCCGACATCAAGCGTCTGTTTGTCAAGTGTGTAAGGTGTCCACACCTTCAGAAAATTTTACAAAGTTGTCGTGGGTGCATCTTCGGATACTTACTTCGGCCACAAAGTTTTTCAAGCGGCTGTTTTCAAGTTGCAACTCCTCCGTTGAGGAGCTCTGGTTGTTTGGGGTGATGTTCGTTTAATGCTGTTTTTTCCAGCCCTCGTTTTTTTGACACTGCTTTGGGATGTCCCATATGTCAAGATTCTGCTGTGTCCGTCCACGAACGGAAGAGAAAATAGGATTTTTGTATTCACCGTAAAATCCATTTCTCTGAGTTCATGGACGGACACAGCACCCGCCCCTCCTTTTTTTTTATTATGTTTTTGTACTGCTTGTTTACGAACTGAGCTGCGAGATGCAGTGAGAGGGGATGTACCCTGTACTGTGTGATGTGTTTGATGTGTTTTAACACTTAACATGCTGTTTTTTTTCTTCCTAGTCAATCTCCTCCTAAGAGGAGGATAATACCCATGTCAAGATGCTGCTGTGTCCGTCCATGAACTCAGAGAAATAGATTTTAACGGAGAGTACAAAAATCCTATTACTCTTTCGTCCATGGACCGACACAGCCTCTCTATTGACAAAGTGGGTATTATCCGTTAATTAGGAGTGACTAGGCAGAAAACTTGTAAAAAGTGTTGCATCACACCCTCTACAGTACCGCCCAGGGGGCGGACCCTCTGGGTATATCACCTCAGTCTGCATCTCGCAGATCAGTTTTTTTCTGTCTAGCAAGGAGTAGGACATGGCTCCCTTGGGGCCCATTGGTCCGGGGGAAAAAGATATATATATATTTTTTTGCTATATTTTTTGTTTCCTGCGATCTTCGATCAACTGCCGACTGGGTGACAGGCTAGATCCTCGATCCTTGTCTCCCCAGTTCGGCCATCGAGCGTGTGCCGACCCTAGCTACGCGCTGGGTTTTCCACGACATGCCCGTTGCTCCACGGGTGGCCGGTGAGCCTACGCTCCAGGGCCTGCATCGGACCGCTCAGCTTCAGCTGACCTTACGGCCGAGTCGCAGCAGCCTGGTTGGTGAGCTTGCGCTTCAAGGCTTGCATCGGACCGCTCAGCTTCGGCTGACCTTACGGCCGAGTCGCAGCAGCCTGGCCGGTGAGCGTCACGCTCCAAGGCATACATATGATCGTCCCTTTTGGGTCCAATCACAGCATGCCTGGCCAACAGTCACCTTCCGTGCGCGGACGATGATAAGTTTGGAATGTCTTCCAGCATAATACATGCAGGATAGGTAAGTAAACTCCCCTGCCTCGGCTGAGTGATTTGGCTGGACATTCCTGGAGAGACCAAGTAAGTGTGGCCCCTTTCTTCCCTCTCTCCCTGCCTTTTCCCTCCTCCCTGGGCTTCTAGCTAAAGGTTGCTGGGTGCTGGGTGTCACCTAAGGAGTTCCACTGGAGCGGGGCTGGCTGTAACTAACATTTAAAAGAAATGTCATTTCTGCTTACCTGTGTGTGCTTCCTCCTCCATGCTGTCGGCGGCCATTTTGTGGTGGTCCATGCCGGGTTCGGCCTCTAGTGACTGCCCGGCGGCCATCTTCCTGTGGTTTCGGCACCATTTTCTTGTAGTCCACACCCACTGGCCTCTATCAACTGATCGGCGGCCATGTTTGTCCACCCTGTATGTATATATTGCCGTTCGGCGGCCATATTTTTGTGGGCTACGGCTGCTTGGCCTCTATCTTCGGCTCGGCGGCCATTTTCTTAGAGCCCACATTATCTTCCATACAGACGTTTTTGGCGGCCATTTTGCGAGAGTCTCCGGCCTCTAGGGTGCATTACACTGGCGCGAAAATTCACACAGGAAGCGCAGATAAAAGAAGCAGACTGACACAGCAGCAGTGGGACAGCATCACAGGCGCAGCACACGGCAGCATAGCAGTACCGGTCCAGGGTGGTGAGTCCTCTGGGTAACCCAGCATCTCTGCAGCGCAGGAGGGTGGCCTATTGATATCTTAATAAAGGGAAAAAAAGTTGCGCTATTGAAAATATCACCAGTACAGCAACTGGTGACAGTGTAAAAATGAGCCAAAAGGCTCACACATTAAATATGTGACACAAAATAATGAAAGTGAGTGATGCGAACGTGTGATAAAAAATCGCATAGACCAAAAACCACAGAAGTTGTCGCATATAGTCCAAACAGTAAAGTTCATATGCACAAAAAATGCTCCTCCACCGTGCTGGTTGTGATCCAATGTATTACACCACGAGCAAGTGTAAGATAGGACAGCCTCCACCAATAGATTTACTGCCTCTTACCGAAAATGATGGATCCCTTGTCACAGGGGATCAAAGAAAGCCTGTGGCTATTCCCCAGCCAAGGGTATGGGGCAGGCAGCGTCTCATTGACCAGGAGATCCGCAACTCTCAATGATAGGAAACACGGTCCCCGTAAATAAAGAGAAGGATATACTATAGTGTAAAACCTTTTAACACGTTTAATAAAAAAAGACGAATGCACACTTACATGAATGCAGATAAAAAAGAGCGAAAATAAGCCGGCCGGCTCTTAGACATAAAACAGCCCGTATGCCTCCGGGTAGCGTGGGCGCAATGACGTCAGAACGTGGCTCTTCCCTACGCGTTTCGTCATCAAAGACGTGTTCACGGGATACGGGCGGCGTTCTGACGTACCGCTCTGATATAACCATCTCAATCAGCTCCGGCTCTGAGGGACAGACTTGCACCCAACATCATGGATCCACCCATGATTAGACCCACCTTCTTTCCTAATCTCACTGGTTATTATCAGTGCAGGAGGTGTCAGGTATGCTCTTTGGGTGTAGATCTAGGAGAACTACTCAATTTAGCTCTACTTGTAATTCCAGAACTTTCGACATCAAACCTTTTATTACCTGTTCGACGGAGGGCGTGGTCTATTTACTGCAATGCCCGTGTGGGTTGCAGTATGTGGGCAGGACCAAACGCCCACTTCAGGTACGCCTGAACGAACATATTGGTAATATTAGAAGAGGGTTCACAAAACACTCTGTCGAAACATTATCTGGCTGTGCATGATCGGAACCCTAAGGGTACTATCTTTTTGGGAATCGATAAATATAGCCCTCATTGGAGGGGTAGCAATCTGGTCCAGAGCATCTCTAGGTTGGAGATGTCGTGGGTGCATAGGATTAAGAGCTACACCCCCTTTGGTCTTAACATAGATGTAGATGTGAATTGTTTCATAGACAATTCTTGACCTCTATGCCGACCAGTTAAAATGTACAAATTGAGGTAGGGAAGAGTGTCCTGTCTAGATCAGTGTGATTCCCTATTTATTTATATATTTTGTATATTTCCCCTCTTTTTTCCCCTCCCCCCCCCCCCCTCCTTTATATGCACCTTATTATTCCCTCTTCCCCTTTCATAGGTTTGGGTCTAGACCTCAATGGGTTAATTGGGTTTATGTGAAGGAGGATGGAGCCGGGACTCCACTTTTGGATTATAAAGTGTCATGTTTAATTTAGTTAATATATATACAATTTTGGTACAGTGTCCTAATTATTGTTAATATATTGTTAGGCTGTTGTTTTTATTTATAGTTTTTATTTCATAACAATTTTTTAGGATCAGGTTCACGATGGTGGCATACTGTACTAGCCTTGGGTAATTCCTTGTGTTTTTGTACACTCAATGTGAATCTTGGGAATGATCCAGTTCGCCTTTTCCATTGGATGAGGTTCTCTCCTCCCTTTGGCTGTTATTTTTTAGCAATAGAGGATTAACCTCTATATGTAGTTGCTTTTACATTTAATGGTTTTTAGACCGTTTGTCGCTTTGCCCCCTTTTTTTCTTTAAAATAGATTGTGTTTAATAATGCTATTTCTCTGCGCACATTAATCACTATTTGCTTTGGGTTTGCCAATCCCTTCATAGCATCTAGCGATATCCTTTCCCTCAGTCAAAATGGCGGTGCTTCGGCATCCAGCGGTTCACATCGAGGCTTGGCTGATTGAGATGGTTATATCAGAGCGGTACGTCAGAACGCCGTCCGTATCCCGTGAACACGTCTTTGATTACGAAACGCGTAGGGAGGAGCCACGTTCTGCCGTCATCGCGCCCACGCTACCCGGAGCCATACGGGCTGTTTTATGTCTAAGAGCCGGCCGGCTTATTTTCGCTCTTTTTTATCTGCATTCATGTAAGTGTGCATTCGTCTTTTTTTATTAAACGTGTTAAAAGGTTTTACACTATAGTATATCCTTCTCTTTATTTACGGGGACCGTGTTTCCTATCATTGAGAGTTGCGGATCTCCTGGTCAATGAGACGCTGCCTGCCCCATACCCTTGGCTGGGGAATAGCCACAGGCTTTCTTTGATCCCCTGTGACAAGGGATCCATCATTTTCGGTAAGAGGCAGTAAATCTATTGGTGGAGGCTGTCCTATCTTACACTTGCTCGTGGTGTAATACATTGGATCACAACCAGCACGGTGGAGGAGCATTTTTTTGTGCATATGAACTTTACTGTTTGGACTATATGCGACAACTTCTGTGGTTTTTGGTCTATGTGATTTTTTTATCACACGTTCGCATCACTCACTTTCATTATTTTGTGTCACATATTTACTGTGTGAGCCTTTTGGCTCATTTTTACACTGTCACCAGTTGCTGTACTGGTGATATTTTCAATAGCGCAACTTTTTTTCCCTTTATTATCTGTTTGGTTGCAGCTTTAATTTTTATTTCACTAGCGCAGTTTTTTTTTTCCTATTGATATCTTGCCTGTAGCCCTGTGGGTGTCAGCGTGTGGTCAGCATGGCATCTGAGCCAGATGTCTTCTCCCCTGAAGCACCAGATTTAGCAGCTGGTGCCCCTGCGGTGTCTATGAACGCTATGTCGGCAATCCTAGAGGCGTTTGCTGCCAGGGTGGAAGCAGCACACGGGAATACAGGGGGTAGTAAACGCCCCCATCCCCTGCAATCTTCCGGGGATAATTCTGATGCAGAACCAGGTCCAGCTACGGCTCATGGCCCAGATTCGGACGCATCAGAGACTGCAGACCGTGACCGATCGGACAGTAAGGATGACTCAAAGTCCAGGTCAGTACGCGAGAAGGCTTTGGTATCTGACCTTATTACTGCAGTGCGGGATACGCTAAAGTTGGAAAATACTGCAGAAGCAGCAGAAACTCCAGTCCCCTTTGGGTTTCGTAAACCTGCCCGCACTGCTAAGGTGTTCCCTTGTGTGTCTTATTTTGACAAACTCTTATACAAGGAATAGGAGAACCCACTGAGGGTCTTTACAGCCCCAAAGAGGTTTGCGGTACGGTACCCCTTTGAGGAGAGTTTTCTGAAGAAATGGACCTCTCCACGTATAGTGGACCCTCCGGTGTCCAGACTTAATAGAGCCACCACTATTCCAGTAGAAGGGGCTCCTGTTTTCAAGGACCCTGTGGATAAGAAGGCTGAAGCACTCGCTCGCTACTTATACTCAGTGGTAGGCTCAGCAGTATGCCCGGCATTGGCAGGGGCCCTAGTGTCTCAGACACTTACTGAATGGGCAAAATTGCTACTCCAGGGGTTAAAGGAACGAGATGCTCCTCCTAATGAGATAACTTTGGCCGACCAGTTGGTCCAGGGCCTTAAGTTTGTCTGCGAGTCAGACATGGATACTATTCCCCTGCTGTCAAAAGCTTTGGTTTATGCAGTAGCAATACGCCGCCAAATCTGGCTAAAGGCCTGGTCTGCGGACCAGACTTCCAAGAAAGCCCTGTTGGATCTGCCTTTTAAGGGCGACAGACTTTTTGGGGCTTCTCTGGATGACATCATCAAGGATGCCACAGGAGGTAAAAGCACTTTGCTTCCCCAAACTAGCAAGGGTAGGGGGCCACGCCAAGGGCAACGGCCCTCCTTTACTGCACGCAGGCGTTTTTTTCATCCCCCTAGGGTGACAGGAAAAAGACCCCAGGCCGACAAGGCGCCTGCCCAAGTACAAAAGCGTCCTTGGTCTCGCAAACCCAACAAGCCTGCGAACAAATCTGCGTCCGCATGAAGGTCCGCCCCCACCCAGCTCTCGGGTGGGGGGATGTCTTCGCAAATTTGCGACTCAGTGGACAGCTCTAGTCTCCGACAGGTGGGTTTGCGAAGTAATCTCCTCAGGCTACAAGATAGAATTTCTATCTTGTCCACCGGACAGGTTCATCGCCTCCAATCTCCAGCTACTACCGACCTGTCGGGAGGCCCTGTATGGGGCGGTCCAGGGTCTACTGGAACGCGGGGTAGTTATTCCAGTTCCAGAACAGGAACGAGGTCAGGGTTTTTACTCAAATCTGTTCATTGGACGAACCCCCTCCTTCGCCACAATCTTGGATCTCAGAGCTCTCAATTGCTTTGTGAAAGTACAAAGATTTTGGATGGAGTCGGTTCGATCTGTAGTCACGGCTCTCCATCTAGGGGGACATTCTGGCCTCCTTGGACATCAAGGACGCATACCTGCATGTCCCCATATACTCCAGACACCAGAGGTTTCTGCGATTTGCTATCGGGAAGAACCACTACCAGTTTGTGGTCCTCCCGTTTGGCCTTGCCTCAGCACCCAGGACGTTCACCAAGGTGCTCGCTCCGATTCTGGCACTTCTAAGACAGCGGGGTATCGCTATCATGGGCTACTTGGACGACCTCCTACTGAAGGCCCCTTCAAGCTCAGAATTAGAGGTAAGCGTGTCTATTACCTGTCAGACTCTTCGAGACTGTGGTTGGATACTAAACACGCAAAAGTCAGTATTGGTGCCCACTCAACGCCTAGTGTACCTGGGGTTGATTCTGGATTCCTCCAGAGGCAAAGGTATTCCTCCCTGTGGAGAAGTTGCAGACCCTCCGGGCTGCAGTACGGCAGCTGACTTCCAGGAATTGGTCGTCACTCCGTTTTTGCATGCGAGTGTTGGGCCTCATGGTAGCCTCCTTCGAGGCAGTCCCATATGCTCAATACCACACTCGAGTGTTACAGAAGGAAGTTCTGTCCAGATGGAACAGATGCCCTTCATCTCTGGATTATCAAATCCGAGTGAGCCACCTAGTCTAGCTCTAATGGCCGGGAAGTCATTTCTTCCGGTTTACTGGATAGTGATCACGACGGGCTCCAGCCTTACAGGTTGGGGGGTAGTCTGGGGTGTTCAGTTGGCGCAAGGTCGCTGGACCCCAGAGGAAGCCCTCCTGCCGATTTAATGTCATGGAAATCCGGGCGATCTGGCTGTGCCTCTTCAAATGGTCTCAGAGGCTGCAAGGGCGTCCAGTCAGGATCCAGTCAGAAAACGCCACAGCAGTGGCATATGTCAATCATCAAGGAGGAACAAGAAGCTCAGCTGCAGCATCAGAGGTCGCTCGCATCCTGAAGTGGGCAGAGAGGAGCGTACCGGCACGGTCGGCCGTGTACATTCCGGGTGTGGAAAACTGGCAGGTGGACTACCTGAGCCGCCAGATGCTGGACCAGGGAGAATGGTCCTTACACCCGGAGGTGTTCCATCTCCTCTGCCAAAGATGGGGCACACCAGACGTAGATCTTCTGGCTTCCCGACTCAATCGGCAGGTATTGAGGTTTGTGGCCCGGTCAAGAGACCCATGGGCAGACGCAACGGATGCGTTGGTGGCATCGTGGGGTCAGTATCGGCTAATCTATGCCTTCCCTCCCTTAAGGCTTCTTCCTCTTCTGCTCCGCAGAGTGGAGGCAGAGGGAATTCCAATGATTCTAATTGCTCCAGATTGGCCTCAGCGTCCTTGGTACGCCGATCTAGTACGTCTGGTAGCAGACGTCCCCTGGCGCCTACCACTACGGAAGGACCTGCTATCGCAAGGTCCCATACTCCAGCCTGCTTTACAGTCACTGGCTTTAACGGCATGGCTGTTGAGAACCAGGTACTGAGAGACCGGGGCCTATCAGATTTAGTAATCTCTACTATGAGAAGTGCTCGGAAACCGTTCTCTAGGAAGGTTTATCACCGCACTTGGAAGGCCTACATCTCCATGTGTGAGGAAATGAAATGGCATCCGCGTACTTATTTGGTTTCCAGAATCCTGCTGTTTTTACAGCATTGGGTGAACCAAAGGCTTGTCTTAAGTACGATTAAGGGACAGATTTCTTCCCCTGCTGTCTTTTTTCAGCGACCCCTGGCGACTCACTCTCTCGTGAGTACATTTGTGCAGGGGGTTCGACATGTGGCCCCTCCGGTCCGTCCCCCACTACCTCCGTGGGACTTGAACCTGGTCCTCTCGGTGCTTCAGAAGGCACCATTTGAGAATATTAGAGATATTCCCCTGTTGACACTTCCTCAGAAAGTGGTCTTTCTGGTGGCTGTTACGTCAGTTAGACAAGTCTCTGAGCTGGCAGCCTTGTCCTGCAAGGCTCCCTATTTGTTTTTCCACAAGGATAAGGTGGTGCTGCGGCCGCAGTCTTCCTTTCTTCCGAAGGTCGTTTCGGCTTTTCATCTCAACGAAGACATTGTACTTCCATCCTTGTGTCCTCACCCGTCGATTCCTAAGGAGTCGGCGTTGCATTCCTTGGACGTTGTCCGAGCTTTGAGAGTATACCTATCTGCTACTTCCCTGTTCCGGAAGTCAGACTCACTGTTTGTTTCGGTGGCTGGTCCCAAGAAGGGCCAAGCAGTCTCGTCGGCCACCATCTCTAGGTGGATCCGACAGAGAGTAATCCAGGCTTACGCCTTAAAGGGTCAAGCGCCCCCCTTTCCGGTCACGGCGCATTCAACCAGGGCAATAGGTGCCTCTTGGGCTTTCCGACATCAAGCGTCTGTTTCCCAATTATGTAAAGCGGCGACTTGATCGTCCGCTCACACTTTTACAAAATTCTACAAAGTTGATGTAGGTGCATCTTCGGATGCCTCTTTCGGCCGCAAGGTTTTGCAAGCGGCTGTTTAGAGTTGCAACTCCTCCGTTGGAGGAGTGCTGTTTTGTGTTTGGGGTGAAGTTTATTTTTATGCTGTTACCACCCCTCGTTTTTTCTCTGACACTGCTTTGGGACGTCCCACTTTGTCAATAGAGAGGCTGTGTCGGTCCATGGACGAAAGAGTAAATAGGATTTTTTACTCACCGTAAAATCCTTTTCTCTGAGTCCATGGACCGACACAGCACTCACCCCTCCTTTTAAGTTTGTACTGCTTTTTGACGAACTGATCTGCGAGATGCAGACTGAGGTGATATACCCAGAGGGTCCGCCTGCTGGGCGGTACTGTAGAGGGTGTGATGCAACACTTTTTTTACAGGTTTTCTGCCTAGTCACTCCTAATTAACAGATAATACCCACTTTGTCAATAGAGAGGCTGTGTCGGTCCATGGACTCAGAGAAAAGGATTTTACGGTGAGTAAAAAATCCAATTTTTTTCCCTTTTGACAAATTTCCCTTTTTTAGGATGCATTTTTATTCACCTAAAATGAATGTAATAATTGGTGAGACTTGATTAGTTATTGTAAAACGGGTGTATTGCCCACACACATTTTCAAACTGTTTTCACACAATTCAAACTGAGCTTGAGTATGGACAGAGTTTACGATCAGTGAAGCTGCATGTCAGAACTATAGGTATATGGACTTGCAAATGTTTCCCTGTAAAAGTCAAACTTGTGCCTGCCCCTCTTATGCCCTTTTAGCTTCCCTATAAATACTTTAGAGCATTCTAAAAACAAAAGAAATCCTTTATTATATTGCAGCTTAATGATTTTTTGTTGTGATGGCTGTGTTTAGTTTTATTTTTTAGCCTTTATTTTCACCTGGTGACCTACTCAGTCAGTTTTTTTCAACAGGGCAATCTTCCCTGCAGATGTAGCAATTAGAGCATTAAGACAGACTATTTAACACTGGCGGGTGCTTACAGTGATCAGCTTTTATTTATTAACAGTGGCAAGAAAAATATGTGATGGGTATTGGAATTACCGGTAACTGTTTTTCTGCTGTAATTTGCCATATCTTCTCATCCAAGTCACAATAATAGACAAACACAATATGCTTATGCTGATAAAACACAAACAATTGTAATTTCTTGTGTGCTTTATTGAACACATGCATTAAACATTCACAGTTATGGAGGAAAAAGTAAGTGAACCCATGGCCTAATTAAGCAAAAGCTAATTTGAGTCAGTATTTTGCACACCTGGAGTCCAGGTAATAAAATGAGTTTGGAGGTGTGGTTTAGAGCTGCTTTTATAAGACATTCAAACATTTTAGGGCTTGTGAGGGGGTTAGCTCGGCAGCGGGTGTGTGTGACCCCCGGGATGGGCTCCCCAGACAAAAACAGGCCCAGCAAACGGAGGTTGTGGTTTTCAAAATCAAAAAGGTGCGGTTTATTTTCTATTTACAGTGACAAAACACAGCAAAGCAAAAGAAACATAAATAAAATAAATCCTGGTCAACTTGACCTCTGACTAAACATACAGGTTTCCTAACTAACAACTGGGATCAGCCTAGTGCTGTCCTAGTCCCTAAGTCCCTGGTTTTAAATGTCCAAGCAAATAGCCACACAGGCTTTTTCTCACCGCACAGGGGTTCACTCTCCCTAGACAGTCCACACAGGTCTGGTTCCAGGCATGAGCTAACATCTGATGAAGCTGGGAGTTCTTATAGAGGCCTAAATGAGCTGACAAGGTTCAGCTGGTCTCCTCATCTCTGTCTGCACGACGCCCCACACTCTCCCTAGAGGTATGAGTCATCCATGAGCCCACTAGCCTTATACAACTCTCCACCTAGTTGTATAAGTCGGCGTAAAGCCTGAATCTGGGCGAAATATATCTACCCCCCTGGATGCAACCAGGTGACTTTACCTTCCTGCTGTCACAGGCTGTTCATAAGAAGCATCAACTGATGTGAGGCTCTCTCTCTGAAGACACATGATCAAGAGTAGTTACATAGTTGGTAAGGTTGAATAAATATACCAGTCCATCCAGTTTAACCAGTGTGGGTGTGTGCATGTGTTTGTCAATAATAATTCCCATATCCCTGTATGTTGCGTTCCCCAAGACGTCCATTTAATACATATTTTTTTTTTTACTAACTATTGACGCTCCCCGCTGATACCACCACTTGTGGAAGTGAGTTTCACATCCTTAGTTGATCTGCATAAGGTTGGAAAGGGATACAAAGCAATCTCAAAGTGTTTAGGCATCCATCAGTCAACAATTAGACAGATTGTCTATACACAGAGACGGTTTAGTACTTCCTAGAAGTGGACACTCGGCCAAAACAACTCCTAAGGCACAACACATCCTTAATGAGGGAGGGAAGAACCCACACGTAACAGCTAAAGGCAAAAAAAAGGAACTGGCAAACATCTCTGTTCATGCGTCTACCATACAGAAGTCTTTGAATAGGCTGGGTATCCATGGCCAAACAGTAAGCTGCTGCTTTCCAAGAAAAACATTGCTGCACTCCTGAAGTTTACCAAAGAGCACCATGGCAAACCACAATGCTACTAAGAAAATGATTTGTGGGCTGATAAAATAAAAAAGTTTGAATTGTTCAGGAAGAATACTATGACGTTAAGGCAAAAAAGATGTTTGAAAAGCTTACAAACATCTTCCCAGTGGTGAAGTATGGTGGAGGGAACATCATGATTTGGGTTCTCTTTCCTGCCTCAGGGCCTGGATCACTTGCCATCATCGTGGGGAAAATTAGTTCCCAAGATTACCAAAATATCCTGCAGGATAATGTCAGGGTGGCTGTCTGCCAACTGAAACTTAGTAAAAGTTAGGTAATGCAGAAGGACAATGACGTTAAACATCAAAATAAATCCACCACAGACTGGCTTCAGAAAAATAAAATGAGCCCTTTGGAGTGGCCTAGTCAGAGCCTAGAACTTAAAGTGATATTAAATTATAATTTTTTAGGTGTTTTTTTTTTTGTTTTTTTTAATAACCAACTTATACTTTCCTTCTCTGTGAAATGGTTTTGCACAGAGCATCCCAGATCCTCCTCTTGGGTCCGTCGTTGAAGCTCCTGGCCCTCCCTCCTGCCATGTTCCCCTACCGCAAGCGGCTTGCTATGGGGGCACCTGAGCCGAGCCGCTGCCATGTGTGTCTATTCAGACATTAAGCTGCAGCTCGGACCCATCCCATCTCTCTTCTCATTGGTTCACTGACTACCGGCTGCTGTCTCAGTCAATTAGGAGGGAAAGTCCTGAACAGCCGGGGCTCTCCTGCAACATCGCTGGATCAAAATGGGGCTCGGGTAAGTATTAGAGGGGCTGCTGCACACGCAAGGTTTTTCATCTTATTGCATTAAGATAAAAAACCGTCTGCCTTTAGAACCACTTTAACCACATAGAGATGCTGTGGAATGACTTTGAGAGACGTTCCCACCAGAAATCCTACAAAGGTGTCTGATCTGAAACCGTTTTGTAAAGCGGAATGGTCAAAAATTCCTCCTGAACATAATGCAGGTCTGATTTAGAGCTACCAAAAGGACTTGCTTGAAGTCATTGCTGCCAATGGCTCCCGCTGCTGCCAAGTCTCTTGAAAGAAAAGAGTTGGTAGAATAGCTGCACAGTGCTGGCTAGAGAAAACCAGTTAATTTCCAAGGGGTTCCCATACATTTTCTTGCCACTATATGGAAAACCTTTTATCCCAAAATGAACCAAACTGTAACTGCTTAAAAAGTGTGAGTTGGTATTCAGCTACAATTTGTTTCGTTTAGTGTATCCAACGCTTTCCCTCCCCCATAAACTGACAATGCTGCTGTCCAAAGGTGTCTCTTGCTCCTTCATCCAAAGTGTAGACACTTTAAGGCCTCTTGCACACTGCAGCTTTTTTTTTTTTTTTTTTACTGAGCTAAAATACAGCCCATTAATTGTAATGTGTCTATGCACACAGGCACGTAAACGAGCGCTATGCATTCTTCAGTAAAAAAAATTAATTTGCGCCTCATGCGCGCAAATTTTCATTTACATATTGTGCAGAACGAGAGAATACATTTTTGCACGTTTGCGCAAAAATGCTTGAACGCATATACGAGAAAATGCGCACAAATACAAAGTCTGAACAAGCAGATGCTCAAGCAGGGAGTATCATGTGCAAAGAGGCCTTATACAGGAGGTGTGTTACTAACTGGATCACCAAGTGAAAACAGAGGGAAGCCAAAAAAAGCAAACTAACACAGCCACCACATCTGATGATTGGTAAGCTGATAGACCGCCTCATTGCTCAATATTGGGACAACCAAGAGCCAGGAGGAGGCTAGGCCAAGCTCCAATATTAGGAATAGAGAGTTGCATATCAATTCAGCTGCCTAGATTACTGGAACTATGGATTATTTTTCCATACACTTTTAACTGAAGGCTTTTCATCAAATGCCCAATTTTAATTGCACAATTTTATGACTGGTTTAATTTAAAATGTAATCCACTTTCCAGAAAGTGTTCAGCACCATTCAAAATTAGTTTTTTTACTTTAGATATTAAGGTCACCTTACTTGAACTTGTTTCACTCAATATATATATTTTTTTGTTTTACATGGCAGAAATATTACTGGAACAGTTGAACAGGTAGAGCAAGCCATGACCTCACTCAGGAATATCGGCTTCATAAATTATTATGGCATGCAGCGTTTTGGTACAACCGCTGTTCCAACTTACCAAGTTGGAAGGTAATTTTGAATTTGTTTCTTACCGGCTGTTTTTTTTTTTTTTTTTTTGTTTTTATAAATTAAACTGACTTTTGTATATTTTCATCACAGAGCTATTCTTCAAAACAAATGGGAAGAAATGATAGACCTTATTTTAAAGCCAAGACCAGGAGGTATGAAAACCTTAAAAATCATGAGTTTACACTGATTTTACTGCCAGCTAATCGCAACTGCATTATCTGGTAAATGTAAGGTTATATGAAAACTGCCTTGGTGAAATCTTCATCCACTTGGAACATTTTGAAAGCTTTACATTTAATACAAGTAGTTATGCATAATTGTTCTGTTATTTTATAGTAAAAAAATTAAGACTCTTTACACAGTGGTATCCGAGGGAAATTTGTAAAAAGATTAAGATTCAAGCATAACGTATTCCTCCTATTCTTCACAGCCAGGGAAGCTTCAGTCTTGGCCTCTGTTTGATCTGCAGTTACAATTGTGCTGCACATGTGATCAGTTATGACATCTGCCATTTGATTGCTTGACAGTTTGGTTGCGAATACAACCAACTGTTAAAGTTATCATCCACAGTTTGCTTTGATTGTAACTTTTTTGGAAACAGTGAAAATGGTTGAAAACCCCCACATATACCCAGTGAAGTGACTAGCCTAAGATGATACAGAGATATAAAAACAAATCCTCCTACGTAAGTTGTACCTGTTAGTCTGATAACAGGAACAAAGCAGCAGAGAGGAACCACACTTGGTGCTTAAGATAGAGGCACTGTATAGAAGAATATGCTTTTGTTCTTTTTATTATGTCTTAGGTTTTCAACTACCTCAAAGCAGAACTAAAGGCAACTAAACTAAAGGAACTTAAAGGCCTGTATTGGCATCTTCTCCTCGACTTTTTCTGGGTGCCAGTCTTTGGACAGTTTTGAGTGATGTTCTCTCGGCACACTAGCAGTGTGCCAAAATGTAAACATTTTACAGAGGATTGCAAATGTTAAGGCAAGTATCCTTTTTCTTGTTCATACATCACGGGACACAGAGCAGCATAGTCATTACTATGTGGGTTATATAGAATTACCTTCAGGTGCTGGCAACTTCCAAAACAGGAAGTACCCTCCCCTATATAAGCCCCTCCCATCCGGGAGTACCTCAGTTTTTTGCCAGTGTCTAAGGTGTTTGCCAAGGTTAACATGTATTCATCTGGGCTTGTGTACAGGTTCTCTGGGCCTTAGCAAGCTATTCCGGATCCAACCAAAAAAGCTTCATAGCTAAACGGTCAGTACCCGGGCCTTGCAGAGAAGAGCAGGCTTTTGCCTGTAATGCCTCTCTTAGGAGGGCTGGACCCTGGGATCCAGAGCTCTGGTCATACCCAAAACCAAGAGGCTATCTGTGCAGGGTGCTATACAGGTCCAGGGGAGTGGAATCCTTGGGAACCCGGTCCCTGAAGGTCTAGTACAATGCCTGCCGTGAGAGGTGAAGTTTGGGCTTCTGTGGACCAAACAAAGTCCTGCGGCGGGGAAAAGGTAAGTGGGGGCCCCTCAGGAACTTGGTTCTATTGAGGGGACCCCCAAGCCTAATATGTCTTTCTGCCTGTTACCTAAAGGTATTCCCGCTAATAGCTGTATATGCCTAAAAAATCCTAGAAATGTCTTTTCATAAAGGAAGTTTTAAAAACTGTAAACCTGGAAATGTTTTTCATAAAGGAGGTTTTAAAAAAAAAAAAAAAAAAAGAGACAAAAGTGCGGTACCTGTGTTTGTCCACTAGAGGCCGCTGTGGAACGTCTTTTTTTCTTGGGACTATTCCTTCCATGGTGAAAGTCCAGGCAGATGAGTGAGCTCTCTATTAGGGAAGCTGCATTCCTCTGTCATGCTGCCAAGTAGTTTCCTTCCATCCCCGAGTCCTGGTGAAACAGGGACCCTGGCTCCTCGCCCTACAGGGCGCCAAGAGCGCACACGTGCACGCGCGCGCACACACGCTTTCTTTTTATAGATTTAGCTTCAAAAAAGTGGGCGGAGCCTGGCGGATGACGCGCTCTGTGCGCCCAGCGCTTCTGCGCATGTGCGGGCGTCCCAGCAAGATAAAAGGACTAAGTCCACGCTGCTTGCTATGGACACAGAGCATGAAAAGGAGCTGGTAGCATGGTATAGGGGCTTACAGCGGGCGGTTGATACAGGCATCCCCAGAAAGACGCATTAGTAGACACCCACTGATGTACATAGCAGCAAATTGCATTAGACTATTTCAGTAAAGGGGTGTATTGCGGCTGGAATACCTCAGCTTTGAACTAAAGAATATGCCGCCTAAAAAACTCTGAGATATACCTCTCAGGAAGTGTAGGGGGTCTCCATCGGGCTCTGAGGATCTGGAGCAGTCATCTGCACCCTCCTCCCCTGAGAAATCAGAGGTTAATACCCATAAGGAACCCCCGGGAGTGCCAGGTACTGCGGCTGTCCTCAGTCCACCTGCTCCTGCATATATAACAGAGGAGGTTTTTTCCTCAACTCTGGAGGGATTGGAGCAGAGATTGGCAGCATTGATCGCTTCTTCTCTGCAGGAAAGAAAGCG
The DNA here is from genome assembly GCA_029206835.1 of Rana muscosa. Classification (NCBI taxonomy): domain Eukaryota; kingdom Metazoa; phylum Chordata; class Amphibia; order Anura; family Ranidae; genus Rana; species Rana muscosa. The sequence continues at coordinate 669,711,591 of CM055118.1, forward strand.
CGCCAGATCTCCATCACCTCCATTAGAGTGCCTGTTGGCAGAGCAACAGTCCCAGGAAGGGACCGACCTACCTGAAGGGGATCAGGAGGAGGTTAACTCTGTTTTTGAGGAATCGACAGTAGATGAACCATTTTCAGCATCACAGACTGAAAGATTGTGGGTCCAGACCCTAACTGACATGGTTCGATCTGCATTTAAAATGCCTCTTGTTGAACCATCAACTACTGCTGTCTCCTCATTGGGGTCGCTCAAAGCTCCCCAGGTTAATTGCTCCTTTCCAATACATCCATTATTGGAAGGACTTATATACCAGGACTGGGAACATCCTGATAAACTATTTGTTCCGCCTAAGAAATTTCCGGTGATCTATCCCATGGAGGAAAAGTTCACCCAGAGATGGAATGTTCCTACGGTGGATGCAGCCATCTCTTCTGTGAACAAATCACTGACATGCCCAGTAGATAATGTTCAAATGTTCAAAGATCCAGTAGATAAAAAATTGGAATCTTTATTAAAATCTGCTTTTTCCACAGCAGGGGCTGTTACACAGCCAGCAGTGGCAGCTATTGGGGTCTGCCAAGCTTTAAAGGATCAGATGAAAATGGTCCTGAGGGATTTGCCAGACCAGCAGGCCCAGGCTCTGGCTGATCTGCCTAGAGCATTATGCTTTGCGGTTGACGCCATCAAGGATTCTATCCATCAGGCCTCCCGCCTCACGCTGTCTTTGGTACATATGCGTAGGCTTCTGTGGCTCAAAAACTGGTCTGCTGAAGCTCCCTGTAAGAAGCTCTTAGTTAGCTTCCCATTTCATGGGGAACGCCTTTTTGGCGAGGACCTGGATAAGTATATCCAGAAGATTTCCAGTGGTAAAAGTACTCTCTTACCGAGTAAGAAGAGGTCTAGGGGTCCATCTTTTAAGAGGACTACCTCTCCTATCCCTGCGACGTCTGCTACTAAGCAGTTCCGACGGCCTCCTCGGTCAAACTCAGGGGGTAAAAATCAGGGACAGTCACAGGGTAATAAGAAACCCTGGATCCGAAGGGGTACTAAACCAGCCTCCAAGTCAAGCCTATGAAGGGCTGCCCCCACTCAAACGGGTGGGGGGAAGACTTCAGTTGTTCGCAGAGACCTGGCGGGAGACGATCAAAGACAGATGGGTGCTCTCCGCAGTAACTCTGGGATACAAGGTTGGAGTTAAAAGAGTCTCCTCCTTCCCATTTTATGTGGTCAGGCATGCCAAGAGACCCTCTGAAAAGAGGGTCTCTCCTATTGGCGTTAGAACAACTATTGCTCCAAGGAGTAATTATGGAGGTTCCTATGGAAGAGTGGGGGTTGGGTTTCTACTCAAACCTTTTCACAGTCCCGAAGCCAAACGGGGACATAAGACCCATATTGGACCTAAAGAGTCTAAACAAATTTCTAAACGTCCGGTCTTTCCGGATGGAGTCGATCCGATCGGTCACCGCTGCCCTACAGGGGGAGGAATGGTTAGCCTCGATCGACATCAAAGATGCTTACTTGCATGTTCCCATCTTTCCAGGTCATCAAAAATTTCTACGCTTTGCAGTAGAAGGGCGCCATTTTCAGTTCAGAGCCTTACCATTCGGTCTGGCCACAGCACCACGAGTGTTCACAAAAATTCTGGCCCCACTGTTGGCCGATCTAAGAACACGAGGTGTAACGATAATGGCATACCTACACGACCTGTTGTTGATGGACCACTCAGTTGCCAAGCTAGAAGTGGTAATTGTCGATACAATCAAGTATCTAGAATCTCACGGTTGGGTCATCAACCTGGACAAGTCAGCCCTACAGCCAGTGAAAAACCTGGTATATCTAGGGCTACGGCTGGATTCAGACCAGAGGAAGATTTTCTTACCTCTAGACAAGGTATCCTCTCTGAGGGGCTTGGTCCGTCTGCTTTGTGCAAAAAGACAGCCGTCCATACGCCTGTGCATGAGGCTGCTAGGAAAGATGGTAGCATCATTCGAAGCTGTGCCATACGCCCAATTCCACTCAAGGAATTTACAGAGGGCCATATTGTCAGCCTGGAACGGAAAGATTCAGGCTCTAGACTTCCCGATGGCTTTGTCCCCTTCCGTTCGGAAGAGTCTCTGCTGGTGGTTGATCCCCCAGAATCTCCAGAAGGGAAAACCCTTCAGTCCGATATCCTGGAAGGTGGTCACTACAGATGCCAGCCTTATAGGCTGGGGGGCAGTACTGGAGCAATGGTCTCTCCAGGGCAGATGGTCAAATGTAGTAAGAACCCTGCCCATCAATCTCTTAGAGATACGAGCAGCCCGGTATGCCCTAGTAGCCTGGACATCCAGACTCCAAGGGTCCCCTGTCAGAATCAATCAGACAATGCCACAGCAGTGGCATATATCAATCATCAGGGAGGCACCAGGAGTCGTGCAGCCCAGAGGGAAGTAAGTCACATCCTGGAATGGGCAGAAAAGCATGTCCCATGTATATCAGCTGTCTTCATTCCAGGGGTGGAGAATTGGAAGGCGGACTTTCTGAGTCGCCAACAGTTATGCCCAGGGGAATGGTCCCTTCATCCCGAGGTCTTCCGAGCAATATGTCAGCGGTGGGGAACACCGGATGTAGATCTGCTAGCATCCAGATTCAACGCAAAGGTGGACAGATTTGTCTCCCGGACAAGGGATCCCCTCGCTTGCGGCGCGGATGCTCTGGTGTTCCCTTGGGATCAGTTCAGACTGATATATGCATTCCCTCCGCTACAATTGTTGCCTCGACTCCTTCGCAGAGTCAGGTTGGAAAAGAAGCCGGTGATCCTGGTGGCTCCAGCGTGGCCCCGAAGGGCCTGGTACGCGGAGATCATCAAAATGTCTGTGGGGAGTCCTTGGACCCTTCCACGTCGACCGGACCTGCTTTCGCAAGGACCGATATACCACCCTTCCTTACTAACTCTAAGTTTAACGGCCTGGCTATTGAATCCCACATCCTAAAGAAGAGAGGTCTCTCTAACTCTGTGGTATCAACTATAATCAATGCCAGGAAGCCTGTATCCAGGCAGATCTACTATAGAGTTTGGAAGGCGTACATCACTTGGTGCGAGGCCAGAAAATGGCATCCACGTAAGTACGTTATAGGCAGAATTCTGGACTTCCTGCAGTGGGCTGTAGACAGGAAGTTTGCCTTAAGTACTATCAAGGGCCAGGTTTCGGCCTTATCAATACTATTTCAAAGGCCCCTGGCTATGCATTCACTTGTCAAATCCTTTATGCAAGGGGTGACTCGTATTATTCCACCAATTAAAGCTCCCATATGCCCATGGGATCTAAATTTGGTTCTGTCGGTTCTGCAGAAGCAGCCATTTGAACCTTTGCGGCACATTTCCTTGGTTCTACTCACCAGAAAATTGATATTTTTAGTAGCCATATGCTCGGCTAGAAGAGTGTCGGAATTAGCCGCCATGTCCTGTAAAGAGCCATGTCTGGTTATTCATAAGGACAGAGTAGTATTACGCCCTCACCCAGCCTTTCTTCCTAAGGTGGTATCGAGGTTTCACTTGAACCAGGATGTGGTTCTTCCTTCTTTTTTCCCCAAACCAAGCTCGGTAGAGGAAAAGTTATTGCATTCTTTGGATGTAGTAAGAGCAGTTAAAGCTTATCTAAAAGCCACTGCTCAGATTCGTAGAACGGATTCTTTGTTTGTTCTGCCGGAAGGCCCCAGAAAGGGTCAGGCAGCATCAAAATCTACTTTAGCCAAGTGGATTCGACAGGTCATAATACAAGCCTATGGCTTGAGAAGTAGACCGCCTCCGTTCAAAGTTAGGGCGCACTCCACAAGAGCAGTTGGAACTTCATGGGCAGTGCATCACCAGGCCTCCCTGGCTCAAATTTGTAAGGCCGCAACATGGTCTTCAGTGCACACGTTTACTAGGTTCTACCAGGTGGACGTTAGAAGTCAGGAGGATGTCGCCTTTGGGCGCAGTGTGTTGCAGGCCGCAAAAGATCCTCATGCCTGATGGCGCCCAGCTTATGTATGGTGTATCCCCCCCCTCATTTGGCATTGCTTTGGGACGTCCCACATAGTAATGACTATGCTGCTCTGTGTCCCGTGATGTATGAACAAGAAAGTAGGATTTTTAAAACAGCTTACCTGTAAAATCCTTTTCTTGGAGTACATCACGGGACACAGAGCTCCCACCCCTCTTTTGGGGACACGTATTGCTTTGCTACAAAACTGAGGTACTCCCGGATGGGAGGGGCTTATATAGGGGAGGGTACTTCCTGTTTTGGAAGTTGCCAGTGCCAGCACCTGAAGGTATTTCTATATAACCCACATAGTAATGACTATGCTGCTCTGTGTCCCGTGATGTACTCCAAGAAAAGGATTTTACAGGTAAGCTGTTTTAAAAATCCTACTTTTTCAAAAGAGGCATTGCAAGTCTCTTCTAGAATAAAAAGCCTGCCTGTTTGCAACCCAAAAAAAAATTGGGACACTGTAAAATCTACATAAAAACACAAAGCAATGATTTTCAAATCACCTAAACCCATATTTTATTTACGATAGAAAGTAGAAAACGCATGAATTGTTTAAACTTAGAATGTACCGTTTTCTAAGGAAAAAAATGAGCTAATTTTGAAATTGATAGCAGCAACACATCTCAAAAAAAATTGGAACAGGGCAACAAAAAGTGGTACTAACCAGAAAGAGCTGGAAGAACATTTTGCAACTAATTAGGTTAATTGGCAACAGGTCAGAACATGATTGGGTATAAAAAGAGCATCTTGGAGAGTCAGAGTGTCTCAGAAGTAAAGATGGGCAGAGGTTCACCAATCTGTGCAAAGCTGCATCTAAAAATTGTCGAACAATTTCAGAATGATGTTCCTCAATGTAAAATTGCAGCAATTTTAAATATATCTACAGCAGGGATATGTAATTAGCGGACCACCAGCTGTTGCAGAACTACAAGTCCCATGTGGCCTAGCAAGACTGAGAGCCACAAGCATGACACCTAAAGGCAGAGGCATGATGGGACTTGTAGGTTTGCAACAGCTAGAGGTCCGCTAATTGCATATCCCTGATCTACAGTATAGAATATCAAAAGATTTCAAGAATCTGGAGAAATCTCTATGCGAAAGGTATAAAAGCTGAAACGTAGTATTGGGTGCCCAACATCTTCGGGCCCTCGGACAGCACTGCATTAATAACTGGCATGATTCTGTGATTTACACTGCATGGGCTCAGGAAAACTTCCAAAAAATCAGTCTGTGCACACAGTTCACTGTGCTATTCAAAAATGCAAGTTAAAACTCTATTATGCGAAGAAGTCATATCTGAACATGATCCAGAAACACAGCTGTCTTCTCTGGGCCAAAGCTCATGTAAAATGGTGTGTTGCAAAGTGGAAAACTGTTCTGTGGTCAGATGAATCCAAATTTTTAATTATTTTTGGCAATCATGGTGCCATGTCCTCTGGACTGAAGAGGAGATGGGCCTTCCGACTTATCAGCACTCAGTTCAAAGGCCTGCATCTTTGATGGTATGGTGGGCAGGGGTGGGGGGGGGGGGTGAATTTGTGCATAAAAATGGGAAGCCTGCACCGTCTGAAAAGGCACTGTCAGTGCTGAAAAATATATCCAGGTTTTAGTGCAGCATATGCTCCCACCTGGATGACATCTTTTTCAAGGAAGGCCAAGGCATATTTCAGCAGGACAATGCTAAACAGCATGATGGATCTATGACAACAGCATGGTTCCATAGTAGAAGAGTCCAGGAACTTAACTGACCTACCTGCAGTCCAGACCTTTCCCCAATTGAAATTATTTGACGCATCTTGCAATGAAAAATAAGACAAGACCCAGGACTGTTGAGCACTTGGAATCCTATAGCAGGCAAGAATGGGACAACAGTCCTCTCCCAAAATTCCAGTAGCTGGTCTCTTCTGTTAGGAGAAATGACAGATCGCTGCTCCAGGTGAGTATAATAATCCACCAAAAAGGAAGGGCTGGGTGCAAGCTCTGGCTAGCAACCCTGAACATGTAGACCAAGTGAGAAAAATTAGCTGCGCACCAACATTCGTCCAACAGGTTTATTGAAAGACTGCCACCAGGACTAAAACAGCCCAGGGGTTTTGAAGAAGCACAATGTATGTGTGAAACGTTGTCACCCCTTGGTCTGTTGTTTTGGGGACAGTCTTTCAATAAATCTGCTGAACGGATGTTGGTGTGCAGCTAATTTTTCTCACTTGGTCTACAACGGTCTCTTCAGTTCCCAGACTTTTAAAGAGTGCTGTTAAAAGAGGGGATGGCTACGCCTTGGTAAAAATGGCCCTGTCATAACTTTTTGAGAACTACTGTTGCCATCATAAAAAAAAAATGGGTTTATGAGATTTTCAAATCATTGCTTTATGTTTATAAGTAGATTTTACACTGCGTCCCAACTTCTTTAGAATTTGGGTTGTAGTTGAGCCTTAAATTAATGGCCTTAGTTCTGCTTTAAATTATTCTACAAATTTTTATAGCTTCGGTCTCCAAAAATGGGATATCTTATATCGTACAGTATAGGACACAAGCATAGTATTTATTGGGCACTGTCAAAGTACATGCCCCCCTGTGGCTGCCTCTCCTAAAACCCTGCCAAACTCCATGAATCCTTAGTTTTTTGCTAGTGTACTAATGTTGCTTTAGGTACGAAGGGGCAAAGCCTGGACCCTTTATGGGGACTAATGGCGCATAAAGTACAGGAGGACCTGGAAGAAGTTAAGAAAAGGACATCAGAAGATATCTATCTTCCAGGTCCCTGGGCACAGGCTACTATAGCCTCACACAATCAATCTGTTGATACAAAGTTACTTGGCTCTTCTGTTCGCTAGTGTCTTGGTTGGGGATTTTCTCCCCAAAGATCATCACAAATCTCTATACTATGGAAACTGAGTTTACTACGCAATGGATGGTATTTGTGGAAGATGCAACAGTTTTTTTTTTACTTGAATAAGCATCTCACTATTTGACCAGAAGTTATCTTTTAGAATCCTGTACATAGAAATTTGAAGCACTCCTTAAGAGCTCTTTAGGCTGGCCGATCAAGCTCTGCAGCCTGCAATTGCTACTTTGTCTATCTGTCAGACTGCAGCCACCTGGCCCTGGAGCATGTTCAACCAACACGATCCTTTTTTCCTGTTCTGGAATTGGAATTCCTATTCTGGGAATAGGGTATCTTGCCTGAGATTTCAGTTACTGATAAGCACATCCAGCCCTAGCCGGAGAGCAGTTATACACTTGATCACTTCCATTAAAGAAGTTGTTCTACATTAGTTATGCCCCCTTTTCAGTTAGGCTTTGCTGCTATAAGTAATTTCCACCTCTGTCCTGGTGGCTACGTGGAGTCGGGCAACCTAAATTATTAGATCTCATATCCCTTCACCTGAAAAAATGCTGCCCAACAATCTCTCCATCTAGGGCGTCGATAACATATACATCATTACCCAAGGATATGGACCTCTTGATCTGACATTGTTCATTTCAATGTCAAGTCACCCTCCAATTTTTATTTAATTTTTTATACATGTATCTAATGTCACTTAAACATCTGGATCCATAGGATTTGATCTTCAAGGCCGAAAATTGTTTCCTGGCCTCAACCCAGGCTTATTCTTTATCGTTATTCTAAAAATACGAAGATCTAGAACAGGTTGTGGAAGATTATTTTTATTCCTTGCTGCTTGTTTTAACCTAACTCGTTTTTCTACCATTGCCTTATATAAGGTAAACCATTTTCAGCTTTGCCCTCTGTATACTTATCAATTTTTTGCTTCCCTATTATACAAGAAAAACGTCTTATCCTCAGAGCGCACTCTGTAACCCAGTTTTCTTTTGGTCCCACTCCTAACCACTTTGCCACATCTGGGCCCTACACCCTTGTTATTGCACTGGGGCTACTGCTGTCCTTTTCATCTGTGTGTACACATAAATGTTTCAAAACTGAAATTGTACAGAGTAGAGCCTTCAGCTTCCCTTTTTAATCCCCCTTTTTTTTTTTACCATCTTGTGCCAGCTTTAAACCCTTCTCTACGCCAACAAAACACACATACAGAACTTGCCAATCAGTAGTCGATCCCTCCTTCCAACCGCCTTCTAGGCAGTCTGCCTTAGACATTCCTGACATCACTGGCACACCCATAAGGGGAATTTTTTCATTCCCCTTGTGAACGGTTTGGCACTACTCTACATACAGTATCTCACAAAAGTGAGTGCACTCACTTTTTTTGCCAGCGGTTTAGATATTAATTGCTGAGTGTTGAGTTATTTTGAGGGGACATCAAATTTACACGGTTATACAAGCTGTACACTCACTACTTTACATTGTAGCAAAGTGTAATTTCTTCAGTGTTGTCACATGTTATATAATAAAATATTTGCAAAAATGTGAGGGGTGTACTCACTTTTGTGAGATGCTGTATATCCACGTGGGTTGCATCCTTCTCGTCCCATAGGCAAAAGCCTATTACTCTTTCGTCCATGGACCGACACAGCTTCTCTATTGACAAAGTGGGTATTATCCGTTAATTAGGAGTGACTAGGCAGAAAAACTTGTAAAAAGTGTTGCATCACACCTTCTACAGTACCGCCCAGGGGGCGGACCCTCTGGGTATACCCTCTCAGTCTGCACATCGCAGATCAGTTTTTTTTCTGTCTAGCAAGGAGTAGGACATGGCTCCCTTCGGGCTCATTGGTCCAGGGAAAAAAGATATATATATTTTTTATTTTTTTGCTACATTTGTTGTTTCCTGCGATCTTCGATCAACTGCCGACTGGGTGACAGGCTGGATCCTCGATCCTTGTAGTCTCCCCGGTTTCGGCCATCGAGCGTGTGCCGACCCTAGCTACGCGCTGGGTTTTCCACTACATGCCCGTCGCTCCACGGGTGGCCGGTGAGCCTACGCTCCAGGGCCTGCATCGGACCGCTCAGCTTCGGCTGACCTTACGGCCGAGTCGCAGCAGCCTGGCCGGTGAGCTTACGCTCCAAGGCTTGCATCGGACCGCTCAGCTTCGGCTGACCTTACGGCCGAGTCGCAGCAGCCTGTCCGGTGAGCGTCATGCTCCAGGGCATACATATGATCGTCCCTTCTGGGTCCAATCACAGCATGCCTGGCCAACAGTCACCTTCCGTGCGCGGACGATGATCTGTTTGGAATGTCTTCCAGCAGAATACATGCAGGATAGGTAAGTAAAACTCCCCTGCCTCGGCTGGGTGATTTAGCTGGACATTCCTGGAGAGATCAAGTAAGTGGTTGTGGCCCCTTTCTTCCCTCTCTCCCTGCCTTTCCCTCCTCCCTGGGCTTCTAGCTAAAGGTTGCTGGGTGCTGGGGGTCACCTAGGGGGTCCCACTGGAGCGGGGCTGGCTGTAACTAACATTTAAAAGAAATGTCATTTTTGCTTACCTGTGTTTCTGTGTCTCCATGCTGTCGGCGGCCATTTTGAGGTGGTCCATGCCAAGTTTGGCCTCTTGTAACTGCCTGGCGGCCATCTTCCTGTAGTTCGGCCACACCCACTGGCCCCTATCAGGTGATCGGCGGCCATGTTTGTCCACCCTGTATGCAGATATTGCCGTTCGGCGGCCATCTTTTTTGTGGGCTATGGCTGCCTGACCTCTATCTTCTGTCGGCGGCCATTTTCTTAGAGCCCACATTATCTTCCATACAGACGGTTTTGGCAACCATTTTGCGAGAGCCTCCGGCCTCTAGGGTGCATTACACTGGCGCGAAAATTCACACAGGAAGTGCTGATAAAAGAAGCAGACTGACACAGCAGCAAGGGGACAGCATCATAGGCGCAGCATAGCAGTACCTATCCAGGGTGGTGAGTCCTCTAGGTAACCCAGCATCTCTGCAGCGCAGGAGGGTGGCCTATTGATATCTTGCCTGGAGCCCTGTGAGTGTCAGCGTGTGGTCAGCATGGCATCTGAGCCAGATGTCTTCTCCCCTGAAACACCAGATTTAGCAGCTGGTGTCCCTGAGGTGTCTATGGACGCTATGTCGGCAATCCTAGAGGCGTTTGCTGCCAGGGTGGAAGCAGCACACGGGAATACAGGGGGTAATAAACGCCCCCGTCCCCTGCAATCTTCTGGGGATATTTCTGATGCAGAACCAGGTCCAGCTACGGCTCATGGCCCAGATTCTGATGCATCAGAGACTGCAGACCGTGACCGATCGGACAGTGAGGAGGACTCCAAGTCCAGGTCAGTACGCGAGACGGCTTTGGTATCTGACCTTATTACTGCAGTGCGGGATACGCTAAAGTTGGAAAGGACTGAAGAAGTAGCAGATACTCCAGTCCCCTTTGGGTTTCGTAAACCTGCCCGCACTGCTAAGGTGTTCCCTTGTGTGTCTTATTTTGACAAACTCTTATACAAGGAATGGGAGAACCCACTGAGGGTCTTTACAGCCCCAAAGAGGTTTGCAGTACGGTACCCCTTTGAGGAGAGTTTTCTGAAGATATGGACCTCTCCCCCTATAGTGGACCCTTCGGTGTCCAGACTTAATAGAGCCACCACTATTCCAGTAGAAGGGGCTCCTGTTTTCAAGGACCCTGTGGATAAGAAGGCTGAAGCACTCGCTCGCTACCTATACTCAGTGGTAGGCTCAGCAGTACGCCCGGCATTGGCGGGGGCCCTAGTGTCTCAGACACTTACTGAATGGGCAAAATTGCTACTCCAGGGGTTAAAGGAGCGAGATGCTCCTCCTAATGAGATAACTTTGGCCGACCAGTTGGTCCAGGGCCTTAAGTTTGTCTGCGAGTCAGACATGGATACTATTCCCCTGCTGTCAAGAGCTTCGGTTTATGCAGTAGCAATACGCCGCCTGATCTGGCTAAAGGGCTGGTCTGTGGACCAGACTTCCAAGAAAGCCCTATTGGATCTGCCTTTTAAGGGCGACAGACTTTTTGGGGCTTCTCTGGATGACATCATCAAGGATGCTACAGGAGGTAAAAGCACTTTGCTTCCCCAAACTAGCAAGGGTAGGGGACCACGCCAAGGGCAAGGGCCCTCCTTTACTGCACGTAAGCGGTTTTTTCGCCCTCTTAAGGCGACAGGGAAAAGACCCCAGGCCGATAAAGCGCCTGCCCAAGGACAAAAGCGTCCTTGGTCCCGCAGACCCAACAAGCCTGTGGACAAATCTGCGTCCACATGAAGGTCCGCCCCCACCCAGCTCTCGGGTGGGGGGATGTCTTCGCAAATTCGCGACTCAGTGGACTGCTCTAGTCTCCGACAGGTGGGTTTGCGAAGTAATCTCCTCAGGCTACAAGATAGAATTTCTCTCTTGTCCACCAGACAGATTCATCACCTCCAATCTCCAGCTACTACCGACCCGTCGGGAGGCCCTGTATGGGGCGGTCCAGGGTCTACTGGAACGCGGGGTAGTTATTCCAGTTCCAGAACTGGAACGGGGTCAGGGTTTTTACTCAAATCTGTTCATTGTGCCAAAGAAGGAGGGGGTTCGTCCAATCTTGGATCTCAGAGCCCTCAATTGCTTTGTGAAGGTACAAAGATTTCGGATGGAGTCGGTTCGATCCGTAGTCACGGCTCTCCATCCGGGGGACTTTCTGGCCTCCTTGGACATCAAGGACGCATACCTGCATGTCCCCATATACTCCAGACACCAGAGGTTTCTGCGATTTGCTATCGGGAAGAACCACTACCAGTTTGTGGCCCTCCCGTTTGGCCTTGCCTCAGCACCCAGGACGTTCACCAAGGTGCTCGCTCCGATTCTGGCACTTCTAAGACAGCGGGGTATCGCTATCACAGGTTACTTGGACGACCTTCTGCTGAAGGGCCCTTCAAGCTCAGAATTAGAGGTAAGCGTGTCCATTACCTGTCAGACTCTTCGAGACTGTGGTTGGATACTAAACACGCAAAAGTCAGTATTGGTGCCCACTCAACGCCTAGTGTACCTGGGGTTGATTCTGGATTCCTCAGAGGCAAAGGTATTACTCCCTGTGGAGAAGTTGCAGACCCTCCGGGCTGCAGTACGGCAGCTGACTTCCAGGAATTGGTCGTCACTCCGTTTTTGCATGCGAGTGTTGGGCCTCATGGTAGCCTCCTTCGAGGCGGTCCCATATGCTCAATACCACACTCGAGTGTTACAGAGGGAAGTTCTGTCCAGATGGAACAGATGCCCTTCATCTCTGGATTATCAAATCCGAGTGAGCCACCTAGTCAGGAGATCCCTGGTATGGTGGCTGACAGCACCGGCTCTAATGGCCGGGAAGTCATTTCTTCCGGTTTACTGGATAGTGATCACGACGGACGCCAGCCTTACAGGTTGGGGGGGAGTCTGGGGTGTCCAGTCGGCGCAAGGTCGCTGGACCCCAGAGGAAGCCCTCCTGCCGATCAATGTCCTGGAGATCCGGGCGATCAAGCTGTGCCTCTTCAAATGGTCTCAGAGACTGCAAGGGCGTCCAGTCAGGATCCAGTCAGACAACGCCACAGCAGTGGCATATGTCAATCATCAAGGAGGAACAAGAAGCTCAGCTGCAGCATCGGAGATCGCTCGCATCCTGAAGTGGGCAGAGAGGAGCGTACCGGCACTGTCGGCCGTGTACATTCCGGGTGTGGAAAACTGGCAGGCGGACTAACTGAGCCGCCAGATGCTGGACCAGGGAGAATGGTCCTTACACCCGGAGGTGTTCCAACTCCTCTGCCAAAGATGGGGCACACCAGACGTAGATCTTCTGGCTTCCCGACTCAATCGGAAGGTATTGAGGTTTGTGGCCCGGTCAAGAGACCCATGGGCAGACGCAACGGACGCGTTGGTAGCATCGTGGGGCCAGTATCGGCTAATCTATGCCTTCCCTCCCCTAAGGCTTCTTCCTCTTCTGTTCCGCAGAGTGGAGGCAGAGGGAATTCCAATGATCCTAATCGCTCCAGATTGGCCTCAGCGTCCTTGGTACGCCGATCTAGTACGTCTGGTAGCAGACGTCCCCTGGCGCCTACCACTACGGAAGGACCTGCTGTCGCAAGGTCCCATATTCCATCCTGCTTTACAGTCATTGGCTTTAATGGCATGGCTGTTGAGAACCAGGTACTGAGAGACCGGGGCCTGTCAGACTCAGTAATTTCTACTATGAGAAGTGCTCGGAAACCGTCCTCTAGGAAGGTCTATCACCGCACTTGGAGGGCCTACATCTCCATGTGTGAGGAAATGAAATGGCATCCGCGTACCTATTTGGTTTCCAGAATCCTGCTGTTTTTACAGCATGGGGTAGACCAAAGGCTTGCCCTAAGTACGATTAAGGGACAGATATCTGCCCTGGCTGTCTTTTTTCAGCGACCCCTGGCGACTCACTCTCTCGTGAGTACATTTGTGCAGGGGGTTCGACATGTGGCCCCTCCGGTCCGCCCCCCGTTACCTCCGTGGGACTTGAACCTGGTCCTCTCGGTGCTACAGAAGGCACCGTTTGAGAATATTAGAGATATTCCCCTGTTGACACTTTCTCAGAAGGTGGTCTTTTTGGTGGCTGTTACGTCAGTTAGACGAGTCTCTGAGCTGGCAGCCTTGTCCTGCAAGGCTCCCTATTTTGATTTTCCACAAGGATAAGGTGGTGCTGCGGCCGCAGCCTTCCTTTCTTCCGAAGGTCGTTTCGGCTTTTCATCTCAACGAAGACATTGTACTTCCATCCTTGTGTCCTCAGCCGTCGAATCCTAAGGAGTCGGCGTTGCATTCCTTGGACGTTGTCCGAGCTTTGAGAGTATACATATCTGCTACTTCCCTGTTCCGGAAGTCAGACTCACTGTTTGTTTCGGTGGCTGGTCCCAAGAAGGGCCAAGCAGTCTCATCGGCCACCATCTCTAGGTGGATCCGACAGATAGTAATCCAGGCTTACGCCTTAAAGGGTCAGGCGCCCCCCTTTCCTGTCACGGCGCATTCGACCAGGGCAATAGGTGCCTCTTGGGCTTTCCGACATCAAGCGTCTGTTTCCCAACTATGTAAAGCGGCGACTTGGTCGTCCGCTCACACTTTCACAAAATTCTACAAAGTTGATGTAGGTGCATCTTCGGATGCCTCTTTCGGCCGCAAGGTTTTGCAGGCGGCTGTTTAGAGTTGCAACTCCTCCGTTGGAGGAGTGCTGTTTTGTGTTTTGGGGTGAAGTTTGTTTTTATGCTGTTACCACCCCTCGTTTTTTCTCTGACACTGCTTTGGGACGTCCCACTTTGTCAATAGAGAAGCTGTGTCGGTCCATGGACGAAAGAGTAAATAGGATTTTTTACTCACCGTAAAATCCTTTTCTCTGAGTCCATGGACCGACACAGCACCCACCCCTCCTTTTAAGTTTGTACTGCTTTTTGACGAACTGATCTGCGAAGATGCAGACTGAGAGGGTATACCCAGAGGGTCCGCCCCCTGGGCGGTACTGTAGAAGGTGTGATGCAACACTTTTTACAAGTTTTTCTGCCTAGTCACTCCTAATTAACGGATAATACCCACTTTGTCAATAGAGAAGCTGTGTCGGTCCATGGACTCAGAGAAAAGGATTTTACGGTGAGTAAAAAATCCTATTTTAGCAGGGGTTCCATCACCACACTTCTGAATTCTAGTGACATTTTGTCTTCCTCTCATCAACGCCAGCTGAACAGATAAGCCACACTGAGCTGAATTGAGACCTACTGCTTTTTCAGTCATGTTACTCCGCCACTAAGCTGGACCTTGTTTATCAGTCTTGTGGTTAGTTCTGGAGCTGCATGTCATCATCATTTTCATATTGCTTGCTATCTATATATACTTTTATATTTATATAAAGACACGGGCCAGGTGGGCGTGTCTTCAAGAAATTTGCCAGTGTCCAATCACCTGAAAGTACAAGCCTATAACCCAGGGTCTACTAATGCCATGCCTGTGTCCTGCACTGTACTCCGAGACATGGAATTTACAGGCAAGTCAAGATTCCTTTTTGTGTGCTAACCATAAAATCCATTTCTTGGAGTTCATTGGGGGTCACAGAAATTAGGACCGTTTGATTATACTGCTGCTTATGGGTGGATTATTTGAGCACTGAAACACTAAAAACAGTGACCTACTTGGTACGGCCCATTATACTCTTAGCATCCCTTAGCTTGATGTAAAAGCATTACCAAGAGCATGATCCTAGAGAGAGACTTGTGTTCCCCAATTGTTTATGGTAAGTACAAATGTCCCATTTTCTTTCCCGTTCATTGACGGACGAAGGAACTCAAAGATTGGTGTGACATTAAAAAGCCGCCCAATTAAGGGGTGCGCAATAGCAACAAAATACCAACAGGCCCACAATGGAACTAGATACTGCATAGTTAGTCGGGTTGAAAAAAGACACAAGTCCATCTAGTTCAACCATAATAAATAAAATAAAAAATATCGTACAATCCCATATACCTAATTCTATACCCACAGTTGATCCAGAGGAAGGCAAAAAACCCCATCAGAGCATGCTCCAATTTGCTACAGCAGGTGAAAAAGTTCCTTCCTGATCCCCCGAGAAGCAATTGGATTTTCCTCGGATCAAATTTCCTAAATGTACATAATATAACTGGGTACTAACATTTATATGAAAAGTATCCAGACCTTTCTTAACGCAATCTACTGAGCGGGCCAGAACCACCTCTGGAGGGAGTCTATTCCACATTTTCACAGCTCTTACTGTGGAGTAACCTTTCCGTATTTGGAGATGAAATCTCTTTTCCAAAACGTCTTTCAGGACAGCACCCGAGAGATCATGGCTCCTCCTCCTACAGGAAACACCTCATCAATTAATTCTTTTAATTGGAGGCCTCCACGTTGCTTCCTTCAGTTTTTTGTGTTTCCTCCAGCTGGAGGAACACCTCTGGGAGAGCCACGATCTCTCAGGGCTTTCCTGGGAGACAAGGTTCTCAAATCAGTTTTTTTTTTTTTTTTTTAGGAGATTGATCCTCCCACTTACCTCCTAGCATGGACGGTCCCGTGGGCTCCCTCTCCCTCTTCCGTGCTCGGGGAGAGCCTGTACAGCCCGGGAGGGCTGCCTCCTTTTTTCTTCAGAGCGGTGGTTGCTGTACTCTCACCGACCGCTGGCGAAAGCGGCGTGGAGCTCTGCGGCGGCCGCCATTGTTCTGGTGGCCGAGGAGAGCCTCGGCCACGTCCTGTATGGGAAGAGGCAGCACTTCCGGGTCGGCGCGCGCGTCATTTCCGGCCGCAAAGCGCAGAGGGAGAGGGCAGGGTCACCTGGTGCCTTAAAGTTCCGGTTCCAGGTCAGCGCGGCGGCGTTTTTGAATCTGGAACCGGCGTTTTTCTCTTCACCACGCATCCGCAGACAGCTATGGATAGCGATGCAGCGGATAAGGGGGCAAGCCAAGGCACCAGCAAGGCTAAGGTAAGGGACTGTGTCCTATTTTACACTGGGCCGCTTTCTCCTGTAGAGGGGGGGGGGTATTCACCCTTCTCCCCCCTCCATCTCCCCCACCCCCCATCTCCCTGGTGGGGCAGTGGCTGGTGATTTAGCATGTCTGCATAATATCTAGGGGTCTTTTTGTAAAAGTTGATGGTGGTGGTGCATGGCTTGCGGGGCACAAGGAAGTGAAAGTGTTTTTTTCCTATGTGCACCTGGGTGTATTGATTTGTACTGTGTAACAGTTTTTTCTTAGCGTGGTCCCTGGTTTTTTTTTTTCTTTTCTGTTTGTGCAGGCCAAAAGTTCTGCTCAACCAGTGAAGAGAAGGTGCCCTGTCTGCAAGGAAAAGTTAAGCGAGGCTTGGACCAAGTCGCTTTGTGCAGATTGCACTGCAAATGTAGTCAGGGAAGAGTCTCCATCCTTTTGTGGCGATCTAGTATCTACAATTAAGGATGAACTCCGTGCCACCTTTCAAGCTTTTAGGTCAAACCTAAGAGAAGAACCAGGCCCTTCAAGGGAACCTAGGGCTCCGCAGCCTTCTTCAGAACCCCAAGACGGCTCTCAAATATTATTGGGAGGTCCGATAGACGCTTCCCAAGAATCTGCTTCCCTTGCTCCAGATGGAACAGACTCTGAGGAGGAAGAAAATGAAGCAGAGAGCGCTTCTAAGTACAAAATGTCGCTTGAAGAAGTCGCAGGACTTTTAAAAGTAATCCATGCGACTTTGGGGATTGAAGAGGAAAAGAAGGAGCTCTCCCTACATGACCGCATGTATGCAGGTTTGGGTGATCCGAAAAGCCGTGTTTTTCCAGTCCATTCAATAATCTCGGACATGATTAAAAAAAGAGTGGTTGGAACCTGAGAAAAAGCCATTTTTTTTTCCCGGTCTCATAAGAGAAGATTTCCATTTGAGGACAACCCGGATTCCATCTGGAACAAGGTTCCAAAACTGGACTCTGCTTTTTCACAGGTCTCAAAATCAACTGACCTTGCCTTTGAGGACATGGGCATGTTAAAGGAGCCCATGGACAAAAGAATGGATTTGCTTCTTAAAAGGGCTTGGCAGTCTGTGATGAACAATCTAAAACCAGCAATGGCAACAACCTGTGTCGCTAGGAATTTAGAACACTGGATTAACCAGATGAAGGCCCATGTTACGGCGGATTCTCCAAAACAGGAGATTCTGGACTCATTTACAACGCTTTCTGCAGCAGTATCATATATTGCGGATGCTTCAGCAGAATCCATTCGTATGTCAGCCAGGTCAGCGGCTTTGACCAATTCTGCTAGGAGAGCATTGTGGCTTAAAACTTGGCCAGGAGATGCTGCATCTAAAAATAGACTGTGTAGCATTCCCTTTGCAGGGGATTTGCTATTTGGTTCGGAGCTGGAGTCCATTCTTGACCGTACGGCTGACAAAAAGAAGGCGTTTCCGGTCAAAAAACAACAGGTACAGACCCGTAAGCGTTTTTTTCGTCCCCAAAAAGGACAACAGGAAGGAAAAACGCAAACCAAAAGGAAGCAGTGGTCTTCCCAGAAACCAAAAGGTAGGAGTGGAGTGCTCTTCCATCCTCCTGCGACCCCCGGAAAGCCGCAGTGACAATCCACCCCAAGTAGGGGGAAGACTCCAGGAGTTCATTCCCCAGTGGAGAGACATCACTACAAATCAATATATTGTAAACATGCTCTCCCAAGGATATGTGGTGGAATTCACGGAAGAACCCCCAAAGAGATTCCTAGTGACAAACGTCCCGAGGGATCCGGTCAAGGCACTCGCCATGAAGTCCCTAATTCAGGAACTGATATCCCAGAGAGTCATTGTTCCGGTTCCAACAAGGGAGTTCTTCCAGGGGTTCTATTCTCACGTTTTCCTTGTACAGAAACCTTCAGGAAAGTACCGCCTCATCCTAAATCTAAAAATGCTGAATTTGTCAGTAGAATACAAAAGATTTCGGATGGATTCCATTTTCTCAGTAAGAAGCCTCCTGAGTCAAGGATGCTTCATGGCGTCAATAGATTTGCAGGACGCATACCTCCACATTCCTATTGCTGCCAGATCTCAGAGATATCTGAGGTTAGCACTGAGAGAAGGGAAGAAGGTGGTACACCTGCAATTCAGAGCTCTTCATTCGGCCTGTCATCTTCTCCAAGGGTGTTCACGAAGGTAATGGCCGAAGCTCTAGCACCCTTGCGTCTAGAGGGAATTTCAGTGATTCCTTATCTAGACGACCTGCTACTGTTTGCCCAAACAAGAGATGGACTTCAGAGAAACTTGGACAGAGCACGTGCTCACCTAGAATCCATCGGATGGATACTAAACCTCCAAAAGTCCAATCTGATTCCCTCTCAGGAGGTGTTATTCCTGGGTTTCCGTATCAACTCTGTGGAGCAAAAGATTTTTCTCCCAGAAGAAAAACGGGAAAAGCTGTTAAAGGTTGTGTCACTCTTACAAACCAGTCAGCTTCTGTCCATCAGGAGGGTCATGTCAGCATTAGGAACCCTGACCTCTTCCATACCGGCAGTACAATGGGCAAAGCTCCATTTCAGGCCACTGCAAAAGTTTCTGTTAAAAATCTGGGATCGCCAGCAGAATTCACTAGATTCACTGGTGAAGATCCCCACCAAAGTAAAGAGGAGTCTCTGGTGGTGGAAGAACCAGGCAAGACTCTCAGCAGGCCTGTTATGGTCCTTTCCAACCCAGGTAAGGCTAACAACCGATGCCAGCTCCTGGGGTTGGGGGGCTCACATGAGCGGTCGTTGGGCTCAGGGATCTTGGTCCACAAGGGAAGCAATGAGATCTTCAAACTGGAGGGAACTAAAGGCGATAGAAATGGCCTTATTGTTCTTTGCAGAAGAAGTCCAAGGGCGACATACACAAATTCTGTCGGACAACGCCACGGCGGTGGCTTACATAAACCGACAAGGGGGAACCAGAAGCAGAATACTTCAAGGCCTAGCAGAGAGCATTCTAAATTGGGCAGAGCTCCATACTCAATCCTTGTCCGCGGTCCATCTAAAAGGGACCCTAAACAGGATAGCGGATTTCCTCAGCAGGAACCAGGTGTACGATGCGGAGTGGCAATTGAATCCAGATGTCTTCAATCTAATAGTGAAGAAATGGGGACAGCCAAGAGTGGATCTCTTTGCGACTCAGGAAAATACACAAATATCTCTCTTTTTTTCCCTGAACAGGAACGAGTCATCTCTGGGGGTAGATGCTCTGGCGCACAGTTGGAATTTTCACCTCAGCTACGCCTTCCCTCCTTTTCAGCTGATTCCGCAGGTCATAACAAAAATCCGGAAAGAGGATACGACAGTAATCCTCATCACTCCCTTCTGGCCCAAGAGGCCCTGGTTTTCGGCTCTTCTACAGATGCAGATCAAACCATACTGGCAACTTCCCGTGAGACAAGACCTTCTGTTACAAGGTCCGCTGTTTCACCAAGAAGTAGAAAAGCTAAAACTCACAGCCTGGCTTCTGAGGAGCAGCTCTTAAGGAGAAAAGGATTCTCGGATAGGTTGGTGGCTACCCTCCTATCTAGCAGAAAGAATGTTACCAGAGCAATATATCACAAAGTCTGGAAAGTCTTTAACTCCTGGTGCACTACATCCGGCAGACCATTAAAGCAGATTTCTTCTATCTTGGAATTTCTGCAAGAAGGAGCAGACAAGGGCCTAGCGATCAGTACCCTAAAAGTTCAGGTTGCCGCACTGGGGGTATATTTTGAGAAATCTATTTCATCAGAACCCCTAGTAAACAGATTCTTTAAAGCCCTCACTCGGGCTAGACCGATAGTGATCAAAAACTGTCCGTCATGGGACTTATCAGTCGTTCTACAGGCCCTGACCAGGGAACCTTTCGAACCTCTCAATTTAACCTCCCTAAAGCTAATTACTTTAAAAACAATTTTTCTAGTAGCTATTACAACAGCTCGAAGGATCAGTGAGCTGCAAGCTTTATCTATCAGGGAACCATTTTTTTCTATTTTTTCAGACAGAATTGTGCTGAAGACGGATCCTAACTTTTTACCAAAGGTTGCCTCAGTTCAAAATAGAACCCAGGAGATAATACTTCCTACGTTTTGTTCTAATCCGTCGTGTAAGAAGGAAGAAGAATTCCATACCCTGGATGTTAAAAGAGCAGTCTTAAGTTACCTGGAAGCTACTAAAGACTTTAGGCGTTCAGACGCACTATTCATTTTATTTTCCGGAAATAAAAAAGGAAGACAAGCTTCTAGAGGAACCATTGCCAGATGGTTGAGAATGGCTATCTCAGACGCCTATTCCCTTACAGGCCAGGAGAGTCCAGTAAGTATCAGGGCTCATTCTACTAGAGCTTCGGCGGTGAGTTGGGCAGAAAAAGCTGGTGCCACCCCCGAACAAATCTGTAAGGCAGCTACATGGACAAGTCTGACGACCTTTGCCCGTCATTATAGATTTGATCTCATGACGGCTGGGGACCAGGCTTTCGGAAGGAAAGTCTTACAGGCTGTTGTCCCACCCTAAATGGGGTAAGTCTCGATTATCCTCTCGGGTGCTGTCCTGAAAGACATTTTGGAAAAATGCAAGTTAGACTTACCGGTAACTTGTTTTCCAATAGGCTTTCAGGACAGCAGGATCCCGCCCTTTTTTTATGCTGTGGCTGTAATACTATGTAATAACTGTCGCTTATGTGTTGCAGCTGGGGCTGGAGGTTCTCTACAAACAACTGAAGGAAGCAACGTGGAGGCCTCCAATTAAAAGAGTTAATTGATGAGGTGTTTCCTGTAGGAGGAGGAGCCATGATCTCTCGGGTGCTGTCCTGAAAGCCTATTGGAAAACAAGTTACCGGTAAGTCTAACTTGCATTTTTCCTCCTAGACGTAAAGAGTGCCCCAGTGTCCTCTGTGTTGACCGTAAAGTGAAAAGCTCAACACCAAGTTCACTATATGGATCCCTTATATATTTGTACATGTTGATCATATCCCCCTTATTCTCCTCTTTTCAAGAGAGAATAAATTCAGTTCCTCTAATCTTTCCTCATAGCTGAGCTCCTCCATGCCTCTTATCAGTTTGGTTGCCATTCTCTGCACTTTCTCCAGTTCCCCAATATCCTTTTTGAGAACTGGTGCCCAAAACTGAACTGCATATTCCAGATGAGGTCTTACTAATGAATTTGTATAGGGGCACAATTATATCTCTCTCTCTCTGGAGTCCATACCTCTCAATACAAGAAAGGACTTTGCTCGCTTTGGAAACCGCAGCTTGGCATTGCATGCTATTATTGAGCTTATGATCTACCAAAACCCCCAGATCCTTCTCCACTATGGATCCCCCCAGTTGTACTCCCCCTTAGTATGTATGATGCATGCCTATTCTTAGCCCCCAAGTGCATAACTTTACATTTATCAACATTAACCACTTCAATACCATGCACTTATACAGCTTCCTGCCCAAGCCAATTTTGAGCTTTCAGCGCTGTCGCAATTTGAATGACAATTGCGCGGTTGTGCTACACTGTACCCAAACAAATTTTTTATCATTTTGTTCCCACAAATAGAGCTCTCTTTCGGTGGTATTTGATCGCCTCTGCGATTTTTATTTTTTGCGCAACAAATAAAAGCGCGAAAATTAAAAAAAAAAAATGTTTTTCTTTGTTTCTGTTAATTTTTTTTTGTAAATAAGTACCTTTTCTACTTCAATGACGGGCACTGATAAGGCGGCACTGATAAGGCGGCACTGATAAGGCGGCACTGATAAGGCGACACTGATGGGCACCGATGAGGTGGCACCAATGAGGTGGCACTGATGATGGGCACTGGTATGTGGCACTGATTGGCACTCATAGGTGGCACTGATTGGCACTCATAGGCGGCACTGATGGGCACTCATAGGCGGCACTGATGGGCACTCATAGGCGGCACTGATGGGCACTCATAGGCGGCACTGATGGGCACTCATAGGCGGCACTGATGGGCACTCATAGGCGGCACTGATGGGCACTCATAGGCGGCACTGATGGGCACTCATAGGCGGCACTGATGGGCACTCATGGGTGGCACTGATAGGTGGCACGGACGGGCACTGATAGGTGGGCACGGATGGGCACTGATAGGTGGCACTGATGGACACTAGTAGGTGGCACTGCTCCCTAGCAATGCCAGCCACCAGACATTATTTTCTTGGCATGATTGTGCCAGTCAGTGCCCATGTGTGGGCACTGATTGGCATATTTTTTTATGTTTTTTTTTACATATTTTTTTTTTTTTTAACTACATGTGGATGGCCATGGGGGCCATCCACATGCTTAGGGCTTCCCTGGTGGTCCTTGGGGGCTTCCCTGGTGGTCCAGTGTGGGTATCCGAGGGGGGGCTGCGCTGATAAACAATCAGCGCGAACCCCCCTGTCAGGAGAGCCGCCGATCGGCTCTCCTCTACTCGCGTCTGTCAGACGCGAGTGAGGAAGAGCCGATCAACGGCTCTTCCTGTTTACTTCCTGATCAGCCGTGATTCGACACAGCTGATCACATGGTAAAAATCCTCTGACAGAGGCTTTTTACCGAGATCAGTGTAGCGGTGGGTCAGACTGACCCACCGCTCCACCGATCGCCGCGATGCGCGCCCCCCCGGGCGCGCGGCGGCTGTTATCCCGCAGGACGTCATATGACGTCCAGTGTGGATAACAGAACCACTTCCCGGACGTCAATATGCTATTGACTGGGCGGGAAGTGGTTAAACCTCATCTGCCACATAGTCGCCAAATTAGACCGTGCATTAAGGTCGGCTTGTAAATTTAGAGACATCCTGTAAGGACGTTATTCCACTGCATAGCTTGGTGTCATCTGCAAAGACAGAAATGTTACTTTTGATCTCAAACCCAATATCATTTATAAAGATATTAAAAAGTAAGGGTCCCAGCACTGAACCTTGAGGTACACCACTGATGACCTTAGACCATTCAGAGTAAGAATGATTAACCACTACTCTCTGAATTCAGTCTTTTAGCCAGTTTTCTATCAATTTACAAACTGATATTTCCAAGCATGTAGACTTTACCTTGCACATGAGCCGTGTGTGCATGCAGCTCAAAGATGCCTGAAGAACCTTACGCCCAAAACTGCCATCAGACGAGGCCTGAACATCCACCTGGTAAAACTGGGAGAGTGTGTGTGTGTGTGTGTGTGTGTGTGTGTGTGTGTGTGTTAATAGATAGCAGCCTTTAGCGGTATCCTGCTTGAAGAAAAGATAATCTTGGTGGAAGATAATATGGCTAGCGAAAGGTTAGACTTTTCTCAGCAGAGCAGAGAAAATGTATCCACTCTTCTAGGACAATGGCAAAAACCATTTTGGTGGGAGTAGAAAGGGTTATACCTGGCTGGTCACTGTTTGCCAGTGTTTAAATCGTCCTGTATGTAACAGTATAACCCAACAGTCTGCCCTGTCTCCCTCAGTAAAGAATAAAATGTATTTGTCTTGTTAAACATTTGTTTTTCTTTTTTGTGGATACATCTAACATGAGGTGTTTTGTATTAATAAAATTTGCAGCTGAAAAAGGATACTTGGTTCAGTGCAGAGAAGAGTGGGCAAATACAAGGGACCCAGAAGCTGCGCTCAGAAAATTGCCAGTCAAGCGTTGTGTGGAAGGTCAACTGTTAATTGGGCTGTCCAAATACGGTCTGAAGAACATTGTGACTGCTTTTGGCATAGTGAGTATGTTTGTAATGGATTTAGCTAGTGATGTTATTGCCCTATATTAACCACATGGAAAAAAAGTTCAAAAAATAAGAGGCTTATTCCACAGAAGTATGGACCGACCCATCCAAATCAATCCTTTTTACACCAATGCCCAATTGTACATCTAAAACTGCTCGTGTATAGTACAGATACAGCCTAATAATATAGAGACATTTCTTCAAATGGCTTACAGCTGATTTGTGCTTTTTAGCCATAGTCTGTGCACTGTATGGAAACTGTGGCTTCTATGGAGTAGGGCTTGGGACTTCATTAGAAAGTATAACCCAGAAGGTTATGGTGAGAAGAAATAAAAGGAGTCAAAAAGCACTCCACAGAACCAGTGCTTAGCACAGTATAGCCTTCTTATAACAATCTATTTACATGTCTCATTCCATCGCTTCTTCCTAATTCACAAAAAATAGGATTATTCATTACAGGAGTGTGAGAGATGCCATGCAAAACAGTTTTTTGCATCAATGTCCAACTTGCATATTCAGACCTGCCAGGGTGTGTATAGTACAGATACATAATATAGTATTAACCATGGTTTCCATACACTGCATTCATGATGGCCAAAAAGCCTTCTATAACTGTATGCAGTTTTAAATAAATATCTTATTTTTCTTACTTTTGCGTGGAACCACAAAGAATAATAACAGTAATGCAGTACAAGGTGAAAGGTTGTCAAGAGAAGAAAATTATTTTAACAGATTCTACAAAGCTTGCTGACTTAACTCGTTCATTTTCAAAATATATAAACGTGAAAGTTAATGCTGAACTTTTGCAACCCAGCTACCTTGTAAAATTAGCTGAATTAGTAAGGGTCAAGTCCGGTAAGGTGCATGTGACATTGTGGACTTATCCTTTCAATTTACAGTTACAATTTTTTTCTATTGCTGTGCTTTCGGCACTCCCACACTGGACCCTCTGGTCTCAGCTCTTGAGGCTGCAGAGTTGCATGAACCTGCAGTGCCAACTCCTCTCCTCTCCTCTCCTCTCCCCTCCTCTCCCCTCCTCTCCCCTCCTCTCCCCTCCTCTCCCCTCCTCTCCCCTCCCCTCCCCTCCCCTCCCCTCCCCTCCCGCCCAATCACTAACTACTTTGTATTACGTTAACTCTGTCACAGAATACAAGGGCTCCTGTATATGAACAATGGAGGGCAAGGGAAGGCAGGAATTCTTTTTGTGAGAACACAGAGGGGGTTATTTAATAAAGGCGAATCCACTTTGCACTACAAGTGCAAACTACACTTGAAATTGCACTGATCCGAGGGGGACATGCAAGGAATATAAAAAAAAAAACAGCATTTCAGCTTGCACATGATTGGATAATATCAGCAGAGCTTCCCCTCATTTCAGAGCAATTTCAAGTGCACTTTGCACTTGTAGTGCAAAGTGGATTTGCCTTAAGTAAATAACCTCCAGAATCTCTCATGTCAGTGCACTGGGATGTGTAACGATAGTTGTACTCCCAGAGATTCGTAAAATTGTGAGATGTAATTAAAGAGAAGTGATCTGCACCTTATTGAACTTTACTCAAAGTATGCTAGAACAATTTACAAAGTGGCTGAATTCATTTCGTTCAGCTCTAAACTACATTGTCTTGTGTGACACCACACCATTTATGATTTAACAATTTACAGTGTATGTGGTGACACTACAGGTGCTGGCAGTATTCTCCTTTTAATAGTTGGTCTACTACCTTGGTTTATTTATATTAACACATTTTTTTGGGGCAAAAACTGTAATTATTAGACACAAGGTAGCGCACAAGTTATTACACTTTATATTTTCCACTGAAAGGATTTGGCTTATTCCAGACATGGACCGTTTCAACCCAAACCTCATTTGGCAGTGTTTTTTATTTAGATGGATGGATGGATGGATAGATAGATCGGTCTATCTAGCGGAGGACAGAATAGATATTCAGGGAAATCACTGGTTTTGAAGTGTGGCCATAGTCTTATTTACTGTTACAGATCAATTCTTCCTCCTTGGGAGGCGATTAACATTTCCATAGAGCTAAAATTCTGGCCTGTGCTGCTCTACTGTATCTGTAAAGGCATGGAATGGGGATAATTGGTCCCCCTGCAGAGTTTTTATTGCTGCCTGTGTCTCCACTGGAAATGCACCCCTCCTTTTGGTCCTGGTGACCTTTTGTGGGGGGAAAATTTCCAAAATGGAACACCTGTTCCTGTGATAACTGTGAAGATGGAAATTCTGTTCACTTTGGAGATATTTCCTCCTATTCTGTGGTGCACCTTCAGGACAAAAAGCGAAGGAAAATCTGCTCTGTGGGAGACGGGCAGAAAACAAAAACTATTTAACTGGCTTTATGTGCAGTTTAAAGTGGTTCTAAAGCCTAAATATTTTTTAAGGAAAATATATTCCAGGACTAGTGTATAGTTGAATATTGTTCAAAGTCCATTAGAGGATCTTCTCATGGATTATAAGGGAATCCAATACACATATAGACAATATTAGTGGGCCACTCCATGTGGCCAGTGGTATTGGGTTCATTTGGGCTGTAGTATGAGATCAGCCTACGTTTGAACAATATGATGGGCCACCATACAGTGCCTTGAAAAGGTATTCATACCCCTTGACGTTTTCCACATTTTGTCATGTTACAACCAAAAATGTAAATATATTTTATCAGGATTTTATGTGATAGACCAACGAAAAGTGGCACGTAATTGTGAAGTGGAAGGAAAATTTATAAATGGTTTTCAATTTTTTTTTTTTTTTACAAATATGTGAAGTGCGGCGTGCATTTGTATTCAGCCCCTCTAAATTAATACTTTGTAGAACCACATTTTGCTGCAGTTACATCTGCAAGTCTTTTTTTAATATGTCTCTACCAGGTTTGCACATCTAGAGTGACATTTTTGCTCATTCTTCCTTGCAAAATAGCTCATGCTCTGTCGGATTGGATCTGTGAACAGCAATTTTCAAGTCTTGCCACAGATTCTCAATTGGATTTAGGTCTGGACTTTGACTGGGCCATGCTAACACATAAATATGTTTTGATCTAAACCATTCCATTGTAGCTCTGGCTGTATGTTTAGGGTCGTTGTCCTGCTGGAAGGTGAACTTCCTCCCAAGTCTCAAGTCTTTTGCAGACTCTAACAGGTTTTCTTCTGAGATTGCCCTGTATTTGGCTCCATCCATCTTTCCATCAACTCTGACCAGCTTTCCTGTCCCTGCTGAAGAAAAACATACCTACAACATGATGTTGCCATTACCATGTTTCGGGGTGGAGATGTTGTGTTCAGGGTGATGTGCAGTGTTAGTTTTCCGCCACACAGCGTTTTGCTTTCAGGCCAAAAATAGGGTATTGGCATTCTGCCCTCACTTTATTGCCAACTGGATAGGCACAGGAGAACTCCAACTGTGTGGTATATAATTCATTATTGCCCAGTGTGGGAGCCATCAGTATAAATCAAAGAGGAATTTCAAGCCATATAGCTTGAACCGGCTGCCGTACACACGGGCCACATGTCGGCCGGTTTCTGTTGAACCAACCGATGCCGCCCAATATTCGACCCATGTGTATGGCCCTTAAAGCAGGGGTCTCAAACCTGCGGCCCTCCAGCTGTTGCAGAACTAAAAGTCCCATCATGCCTCTGCCTATGGGAGTCCTGTTTGTAACTGTTTAGCCTTGCAATGCCTCATGGGAATTGTAGTTCTGCAACAGCTGGAGGGCCACCAGTTTGAGACCCCTGCCTTAAAGGGTAACTCCACTTTTTTGGGGGGAAAATGTTTAGCAAATGACGAAAAAATAATATAGGGCATACAATTGCGACACAAGTCCTATTGTGATTGAATGTTATTAAAAAAATTACCTTTCCTTTTCAATCTGCAGCTGCTGTAGTTTTCAGAAAATACAATGCAATATGGCTATCTGGAGGTGTTCTGTACACAGAACGCCCCCCAGAAACATAATTTCTTGCTTGTGTGATTGGCTCACTGATTTTCCCAGAAGATACAAGTCAGATATCAGGCATTCCCTGCAACAAAAAATTTATTTTTGGTGAGCTACTGCCAACAGAAAATCGCATCTAAAAGGATGCATGCCCATCAGCTTTCCTCATTAGAGCCCTGCAGGTGCACAGCTGATTGATAATTCTAAAACCACTCCCACTAGACTTCCTTTGCCACATGGACACAGACAAACACGGATTTCTTCAGAATAACAAAAAGTTATTTTCAACAAAGTTTGTTAAAATCCTTGCAATGCATATAGATAACCAAGAGGGGATTTTTTATTTTTGTCAACAAAAGTAGTTTGAGGTTGTAAACCTCCCTTTTGTAATTTGTACCTATAGGTAAGCCCTAGAATAAGGCTTACCTATAGGTACTGTAAATAGCTCCTAAACACGCGCCATTTAGGAGCTATTTACTGTATACTGCCATGACATCAGCGCATGCGTTCCTTCTGGAGCGTTTGCCGTGACCAGCGGCTCCCGTGCGCATGTGTGGGAGTGATGTCACATGGCTCCGGCCAGTTGCACAGCCGGAGTCCGCGGCCCCGGAAGGAAGACAGGTGACGATGAATGCGGCCTGCAGCGGGCTTGGTTTTATTTACTGGATGTGATGGTGTCCTTCGTGCCAAGTGTGAGTAAACAAATGTCACTAAGTGTCAGAAGTAGTGATATAGTGAGAAAATTGCAGCAAAACCTAAAAGTGCTTACATTACACAAACTAAGATATAGTAAAGTGATCTTGCGCAATTATCATAAACACATAAATATCCAGAATGATAAAGTGCTGAATAATAACTATAGCCAGAACACTATAGTAAAGCCACAAAATAAATGCGGAAATACGCTAAAAAGTGATAAAAAATATATATATATCAAAAAATAGGTGAAGTGATCCAGCAATATACAGTGGGTACGGAAAGTATTCAGACCCCCTTAAATTTTAACATTAATCTTTGTTATATTGCAGCCATTTGCTAAAATCATTTAAATTCATTTTTTTTCCTCAATGTACAAACAGCACCCCATATTGACAGAAAAACACACAATTGTTGACATTTTTGCAGATTTATTAACCACTTTGCGCCCGTCATACGACAAATGACGGCCGAAAAGTGGTTCTATAATGCCGGGAGGCCGTCATTATACGGCTTCCGCTCCTCCGGCCACTGGGGGGGTGCGCGAGCGGCGGCACATCACTGAGATGCATGTGCCTGGCGGCCGCGATGTCCGCCAGGTACCCGCGATCGGCCGGTACACAGACAAGGACATGGATCTGTGTGTAAACACACAGATCCATGTCCTGTCAGGGAGAGAGGAGACCGATGCTCTGTCCCTTGTACATAGGGACACAGATCGGTCACCTCCCCCAGTCAGTCCCCTCCCCCCACAGTAGCAATCACTCATAGGAAACATATTTAACCCCTTCCTCGCCCCCTAGTGTTAACCCCTTCCCTGCCAGTCACATTTATACAGTACTCAGTGCAGTTTTATAGCACTAATCGCTGTATAAATGTGAATGGTCCCAAAAATGTGTCCAATGTGTCCGACGCAATATCGCAGTCCTGACAAAAATCGCAGATCGCCGCCATTACTAGTAAAAAAAAAAAAGACAGAATTCCATCCCCTATTTTGTAGACGCTATAACTTTTGCGCAAACCAATCGCTATATGCTTATTGGGATTTTTTTTAACCAAAAATATGTAGAAGAATACGTATCGGCCTAAACTGAGGAAAAAATTGTTTAAAAAAAAAAAAAAAAAAATGGGATATTTATTATAGCAAAAATCAAAAAATATTGTGTTTTTTTATTTTTTTTTTATTTTTTTTATCGTCGCTCTTTTTTGGTTTATAGCGCAAAAAATAAAAACCACAGAGGTGATCAAATACCACCAAAAGAAAGCTCTATTTGTGGGGAAAAAAGGACGTAAATTTTGTTTGGGAGCCACGTCACACGACCGCACAATTGTCATTCAAAGCGACGCAGTGCCGAAAGCTGAAATTTCGCCTGGGCAGGAAGGGGGTTTATGTGCCCAGTAGGCAAGTGGTTAAAAAAAACTGAAATATCACATGGTCCAAAGTATT
This sequence comes from Rana muscosa, assembly GCA_029206835.1. Lineage (NCBI taxonomy): Eukaryota > Metazoa > Chordata > Amphibia > Anura > Ranidae > Rana > Rana muscosa. The sequence continues at coordinate 669,741,732 of CM055118.1, forward strand.
CAGACCCTTTGCTATGACACTCCTATATATATATATATATATATATATATATATATATATATATATATATATGTATATGTATATGTGTGTGTGTATGTAGATATATATATATATGTATGTATGTATAACACAGGTGCTGTCCATTTCTTCTGATCATCCTTGAGATGGTTCTACACCTTCATTTGAGTCCAGCTGTGTTTGATTATACTGATTTGGACTTGATTAGGAAAGCCACACACTTGTCTATATAAGACCTTGCAGCTCACAGTGCATGTCAGAGCAAATGAAAATCATGAGGTCAAAGGAACTGCCTGAAGAGCTCAGAGACAGAATTGTGGCAAGGCACAGATCTGGCCAAGGTTACAAAAAAATTTCTGCTGCACTTAAGGTTCCTAAGAGCACAGTGGCCTCCATAATCCTTAAATGGAAGACGTTTGGGACGACCAGAACCCTTCCTAGAGCTGGCCGTCCGGCCAAACTGAGCTATCGGGGGAGAAGAGCCTTGGTGAGAGAGGTAAAGAAGAACTTAAAGATCACTGTGGCTGAGCTCCAGAGATGCAGTCGGGAGATGGGAGAAAGTTGTAGAAAGTCAACCATCACTGCAGCCCTCCACCAGTCGGGGCTTTATGGCAGAGTGGCCCGACGGAAGCCTCTCCTCAGTGCAAGACACATGAAAGCCTGCATGGAGTTTGCTAAAAAAAAAACACCTGAAGGACTCCAAGATGGTGAGGAATAAGATTCTCTGGTCTGATGAGACCAAGATAGAACTTTTTGGCCTCAATTCTAAGTGGTATGTGTGGAGAAAACCAGGCACTGCTCATCACCTGTCCAATACAGTCCCAACAGTGAAGCATGGTGGTGGCAGCATCATGCTGTGGGGGTGTTTTCAGCTGCAGGGACAGGATGACTGGTTGCAATCGAGGGAAAGATAAATGCGGCTAAGTACAGGGATATCCTGGACGAAAACCTTCTCCAGAGTGCTCAGAACCTCAGACTGGGCCGAAGGTTTTCCTTCCAACAAGACAATGACCCTAAGCACACAGCTAATTTTAACGAAGGAGTGGCTTCACAACAACTCCGTGACTGTTCTTAAATGGCCCAGCCAGAGCCCTGACTTAAACCCAATTGAGCATCTCTGGAGAGACTTAAAAAATGGCCGTCCACCAACGTTTACCATCCAACCTGACCGAACTGGAGAGGATCTGCAAGGAGGAATGGCAGAGGATCCCCAAATCCAGGTGTGGAAAACCTGTTGCATCTTTCCCAAAAAGACTCATGGCTGCATTAGATCAAAAGGGTGCAAATACTAAATACTGAGCAAAGGGTCTGAATAAGGACCATGTGATATTTCAGTTTTTCTTTTTTAATAAATCTGCAAAAATTTCAACAATTCTGTGTTTTTCTGTCAATATGGGGTGCTGTGTGTACCTTAATGAGGGAGAAAAAATTTACTTAAATGATTTTAGCAAATGGGTGCAATATAACAAAGAGTGAAAAATTTAAGGGGGTCTGAATACTACATGGTAAATGTTTTTTTTTTTTTTTTTTTTTTTAAAGTAAATGTAGTAAAGAATCTTTCTTTATATAGCTCCACAGGCATGCAGTTTCTTGATATCCAGAGAGAACAGTCTCTCAGAACTCTCACCTCATAAGCTGAAGTAATTGGCATCAAGAAGATACAGCATTTATATGATCTTCATGCAGAATTACTTCCAGGCGTCCTAATAGTACTCCTTCCACTCAATAAGGTTGTTGGAATATCCTATATCCGTCCTGGGGCCAGATCCAATCTCCACAGCGTGTACCTATTACCTCCAGTAAACCGTGGGTGAAGAGGGGAAAGAAGCCTCCAATAGTGCAGTATTTTGTGAACTATGGATGGTATTTTATTAAAACGACACATATATGGATGTACTCTTACATTTAAACAGATAAAAACAATCAAAACGAAATACAATGGCGTTCTCAACGCCTCCTCACGTCACTTCTGGTGTACGTCTAGGGAGTGGCCGGAGGCAGACGTACACCGGAAGTGATGTAGGAGGAGTACTATTGGGAAGTAATTCTGCATGAAGGTCATATGAATGCTGCTGTATCCTCTTGATGCCAATTACTTCAGCTTATGAGGTGAGAGTTCTGAGAGACTGTTGTCTCTGGATATCAAGAAACTGCATGCCTGTGGAGCTATATAAAGAAAGATTCTTAACTACATTTACATTCAAATAAAACCATTTTACTATTTTATCTGTGGGATCTAGAGACCTTTTTACCCTATAATATATTTTTACTCCGTTTTGATCACGTTAATATATATATTGCTGGATCACTTCACCTATTTTTTTATGTATATTTTTTTATAATTTTTAGCGGATTTACGCATTTATTTTTGTGGCTTTACTATAGTGTTCTGGCTATAGTTATTATTCAGCACATTATCTTTCTGGATATTTATGTGTTTATGATAATTGCCCAAGATCACTTTTTTACTATATCTTCGTTTATATACTAGCACATTATGCCTTTGCTTTACAGGTAAGAAAAAACAAACAAAAAAAACTGTTTACTTCCTCTTAAGCCAACAATTATTCCCTCACATAAGAAGTATTAGGGAGTACTTTTTCATACAACACGTATACTTTAAAGAGAGATATTTTATATATATATATATATTGTATATATATATATGTGTGTGTGTGTGTATATATATATATATATATATATATATATATATATATATATATATATATATATATATATATATATAAATTTTTTATTTATTTTTTCAGATTCCTAGGAACAATCGATTGATGTATATCCACAGTTATCAAAGCTATGTCTGGAATTGCATGGTGAGCAGGAGAATTGACGAGTATGGACTAAAAGTTGTACCGGGTGACCTTGTACTAAAAGGAGGTAATAATTATTTCTATGGAGATATTTTAAAAGCATTAAGAATGCTTTTATTTTTGCTAAGAATATTTTTGCCCAACTTATAAGCCTTAGTCGGTTAAAGTGGTTGTAAAGCCACTTCTATAAAATACTGCCATCCCCTCTGTATTAGAACAATAAGTTCCCCTGTGTCTGTTATATCATAAATATGCTTATCTGTACTGATAACTGTGTCTTCCTGCGCTCAGGTGCCTCCTCTCCTCTGCCCGGCTCACAGTTCCAGTGCTCAGGGCCAAGCTCTGCTGCTGACGTCAGCTGTGAGGAGAGGAGAGACAGAGCCGAAGAGTCTCATGATCGCAGGAAGACGGTGTGTTATCGGTACAGATGAGCATATTGTATAACACAGACACAGGGGAACTTATTGTTCTAATACAGAGGGGGTGGGAGCTTTTTTTTTTTTTACATTGAACATAGGTTTTATTGATCAAAAGGTGCATACATGTTAAGCATACTTTGCATAGAAACTTGGTAACTGAAACAGTAAAGTCATACATTAGGTAGGCAAGGTATCAGGTACATTTGTCATTGCCATATGAGCACGCTTTATAAGAATACATTGAACACCCGGAGACTATCCCAAAGAAACATGTGTCTGAGTGTTCATTCCTGACTGATATAGTTTTGTTATGCACAGGTATCAGACTCTTGAAGCCAGCGGTCCCATATCTTATCATACTTGGGGCAACCTCTGTTGATATATATACATTTCTTATATGGCAGGGTATTATTCACTTCTTCTATTTTCCATTCTACTATTTTTGGAGGTGTGTGTCTCATCCATTTTTTAGCAATAAGTTTCCTAGCTGAGAACAGCGTCTCATGGAGAAATATTTTTGTATATTTATCCATTGTATCTGGTAACATCCCGAGAAGGCATTGTTTGGGGTCTAATGCTAAGGGTGAGCCCATGTTGTCATGTAGAAACGTCACGATTTGTTTCCACAGCCCCTGTATCCTAGGGCATGTCCAGATTAGGTGAAAAAAGGGGCCTGTCTCCTGCCCACACATCAAACATGTTGTAGACTGGGTACGTTTGTATCTTGCTACTCTGAGGGGTGTGAGATGCGCTCTATGTAGAATATAAAGTTGCGAAAGTCGATCGGATAGCTTGGGAGACACTGCTTTACAGGACTCCAGTGCCTCGCCCCACTCCTCATCCTCTATTGGCACCACCTCCCTCTCCCATCTGGGTTTCAGATCGTACGCTATTTTAGTAGAAATGGGGGTGGAAAGCATATTGTAAAATTCTGAGATCAGCTTGTGGGGATCTGTGCTTTTAATTACATTGGGCACGGGATGGAAGCTTTTAAAATGAAAAAAGGAAAGCAGCGAGGGGGGCAAGGGGGTGTGTGACATAAGCACAGTCAGAGGGGAGAGGATGGAGGAGAGGACACAGCCGACACAGAGCAGGCTGCGGCTGACAGAGGCACTTGCGCTAACCACGGTGTCAGGGCTCAGCAGCACTGATATATCGGAATCAGCATACAGGGGGGAGGCAGGCTGGTTCAGAGAGGTGTTACAGGGGGCCAAATGACACAGCACAAGTACTGTGCTGTATAACATGCTTTACTCTTTCGTCCATGGACCGACACAGCTTCTCTATTGACAAAGTGGGTATTATCCGTTAATTAGGAGTGACTAGGCAGAAAAACTTGTAAAAAGTGTTGCATCACACCTTCTAAAGTACCGCCCAGGGGGCGGACCCTCTGGGTATACCCTCAGTCTGCATCTTCGCAGATCAGTTTTTTTCTGTCTAGCAAGGAGTAGGACATGGCTCCCTTTGGGCCCATTGGTCCGGGGAAAAAATATATATATATATATATATATATATATATATATATATATATATATATTTTAATTTTTTTTTGCTACATTTGTTGTTTCCTGCGATCTTCGATCAACTGCCGACTGGGTGACAGGCTGGATCCTCGATCCTTGTAGTCTCCCCAGTTTCGGCCATCGAGCGTGTGCCGACCCTAGCTACGCGCTGGGTTTTCCACGACATGCCCGTCGCTCCACGGGTGGCCGGTGAGCTTACGCTCCAGGGCCTGCATCGGACCGCTCAGCTTCGGCTGACCTTACGGCCGAGTCGCAGCAGCCTGGCCGGTGAGCTTACGCTCCAAGGCTTGCATCGGACCGCTCAGCTTCGGCTGACCTTACGGCCGAGTCGCAGCAGCCTGTCCGGTGAGCGTCATGCTCCAGGGCATATATATGATCGTCCCTTCTGGGTCCAATCACAGCATGCCTGGCCAACAGTCACCTTCCGTGCGCGGACGATGATCTGTTTGGAATGTCTTCCAGCAGAATACATGCAGGATAGGTAAGTAAAACTCCCCTGCCTCGGCTGGGTGATTTAGCTGGACATTCCTGGAGAGATCAAGTAAGTGGTTGTGGCCCCTTTCTTCCCTCTCTCCCTGCCTTTCCCTCCTCCCTGGGCTTCTAGCTAAAGGTTGCTGGGTGCTGGGGGTCACCAAGAGGGTCCCACTGGAGCGGGGCTGGCTGTAACTAACATTTAAAAGAAATGTCATTTTTTCTTACCTGCGTTTGTGTCCTTCTTCCTCCATGCTGTCGGCGGCCATTTTGAGGTGGTCCATGCCAAGTTTGGCCTCTTGTGACTGCCCGGCGGCCATCTTCCTGTGGTTCGGCCACACCCACTGGCCCCTATCAGCTGATCGGCGGCCATGTTTGTCCACCCTGTATGCAGATATTGCCGTTCGGCGGCCATCTTTTTGTGGGCTATGGCTGCTTGACCTCTATCTTCTGTCGGCGGCCATTTTCTTAGAGCCCACATTATCTTCCATACAGACGTTTTTGGCAACCATTTTTCGAGAGCCTCCGGCCTCTAGGGTGCATTACACTGGCGCGAAAATTCACACAGGAAGTGCTGATAAAAGAAGCAGACTGACACAGCAGCAGTGGGACAGCATCACAGGCGCAGCATAGCAGTACCTATCCAGGGTGGTGAGTCCTCTGGGTGACCCGGCCTCTCTGCAGCACAGGAGGGTGGCCTATTGATATCTTGCCTGGAGCCCTGTGAGTGTCAGCGTGTGGTCAGCATGGCATCTGAGCCAGATGTCTTCTCCCCTGAAACACCAGATTTAGCAGCTGGTGCCCCTGAGGTGTCTATGAACGCTATGACTGCAATCCTAGAGGCGTTTGCTGCCAGGGTGGAAGCAGCACACGGGAATACAGGGGGTAGTAAACGCCCCATCCCCTGCAAGCTTCTGGGGATAATTCTGGTGCAGAACCAGGTCCAGCTACGGCTCGGGGCCCAGATTCTGACGCATCAGAGACTGCAGACCGTGACCGGACAGTGAGAATGACTCAAAGTCCAGGTCAGTACGCGAGACGGCTTTGGTATCTGACCTTATTACTGCAGTGCGGGATATGCTAAAATTGGAAAATACTGCAGAAGCAGCAGAGACTCCGGTCCACTTGGGTTTCATAGACCTGCCCGCACTGCTAAGGTGTTCCCTTGTGTGTCTTTTGATAAACTCTTATACAAGGAATGGGAGAACCCACTGAGGGTCTTTACAGCCCCAAAGAGGTTTGCGGTACGGTACCCCTTTTGAGGAGAGTTTTCTGAAGAAATGGACCTCTCCCCCCTATAGTGGACCCTCCGGTGTCCAGACTTTATAGAGCCATCACAATTCCTGTAGAAGGGGCTCCTGTTTTCAAGGACCCTGTGGATAAGAAGGCTGAAGCACTCGCTTGCTACCCTATACTCAGTGGTAGGCTCGGCAGTACGCCCGGCATTGGCGGGGGCCCTAGTGTCTCACACACTTACTGAATGGGCAAGATTGCTACTCCAGGGGTTAAGGAGCGAGATGCTCCTCCTGATGAGATAACATTGGCCGACCTGTTGGTCCAGGGCCTTAGGTTTGTCTGCGAGTCAGACATGAATACTATTCCCCTGCTGTCTAAAACTTCGGTTTATGCAGTAGCAATACGCCGCCTGATCTGGCTAAAAGGCTGGTCTGCGGACCAGACTTCCAAGAAAGCCCTGTTGGATCTGCCTTTTAAGGGCGACAGACTTTTTGGGGCTTCTCTGGATGACATCATCAAGGATGCCACAGGAAGTAAAAGCACTTTGCTTCCCCAAATTAGCAAGGGTAAGGGGCCACGCCAAGGGCAAGGGCCCTCCTTTACTGCACACAAGTGGTTTTTTCGTCCCCCTAGGGCGACAGGGAAAAGACCCCAGGCCGATAAAGCGCCTGCCCAAGGACAAAAGCGTCCCTGGTCTTGCATACCCAATAAGCCTGCGGACAAATTTGCGTCCGCATGAAGGTCCACCCCCACCCAGCTCTCGGGTGGGGAGACCTCTTCGCAAATTCGCGACTCAGTGGACAGCACTAATCTCCGACAGGTGGGTTTGCGAAGTAATCTCCTCAGGCTACAAGATAGAGTTTCTCTCTTGTCCACCGGACAGATTCAACACCTCCAATCTCCAGCTACTACCGACCCGTCGGGAGGCCCTGTATGGGGCGGTGCAGGGTCTACTGGAACGCGGGGTAGTTATTCCAGTTCCAGAACTGGAACGGGGTTTTTACTCAAATCTGTTCATTGTGCCGAAGAAGGAGGGGGTTCGTCCAAGCTTGGATCTCAGAGCCCTCAATTGCTTTGTGAAGGTACAAAGTTTTCGGATGGAGTCGGTTCGATCTGTAGTCACGGCTCTCCATCCGGGGGACTTTCTGGCCTCCTTAGACATCAAGGACGCATACCTGCATGTCCCCATATACTCCAGACACCAGAGGTTTCTGCGATTTGCTATCGGGAAGGACCACTACCAGTTTGTGGCCCTCCCGTTGGGCCTTGCCTCAGCACCCAGGACGTTCACCAAGGTGCTCGCTCCGATTCTGGCACTTCTAAGACAGCGGGGTATCGCTATCACAGGCTACTTATACGACCTTCTGCTGAAGGCCCCTTCAAGCTCAGAATTAGAGGTAAGCGTGTCCATTACCTGTCAGACTCTTCGAGACTGTGGTTGGATACTAAACACGCAAAAGTCAGTATTGGTGCCCACTCAACGCCTAGGGTACCTGGGGTTGATTCTGGATTCTTCAGAGGCAAAGGTATTCCTCCCTGTGGAGAAGTTGCAGACCCTCCGGGCTGCAGTACGGCAGCTGACTTCCAGGAATTGGTCGTCACTCCGTTTTTTGCATGCGAGTGTTGGGCCTCAGGGTAGCCTCCTTCGAGGCGGTTCCATATGCTCAATACCACACTCGAGTGTTACAGACGGAAGTTCTGTCCAGATGGAACAGATGTCCATCATCTCTGGATTATCAAATCCGAGTGAGCCACATAGTCAGGAGATCCCTGGTATGGTGGCTGACAGCACCGGCTCTAATGGCCGGGAAGTCATTTCTTCCGGTTTACTGGATAGTGATCACGACGGACGCCAGCCTTACAGGTTGGGGGGGAGTCTGGGGTGTTCAGTCGGCGCAAGGTCGCTGGACCCCAGAGGAAGCCCTCCTGCCGATCAATGTCCTGGTAATCCGGGCGATCAGGCTGTGCCTCTTCAAATGGTCTCAGAGGCTGCAAGGGCGTCCAGTCAGGATCCAGTCAGACAACGCCACAGCAGTGGCATATGTCAATCATCAAGGAGGAACAAGAAGCTCAGCTGCAACATCGGAGATCGCTCGCATCCTGAAGTGGGCAGAGAGGAGCGTACCGGCACTGTCGGCCGTGTACATTCCGGGTGTGGAAAACTGGCAGGCGGACTACCTGAGCCGCCAGATGCTGGACCAGGGAGAAGGGTCCTTACACCCGGAGGTGTTCCAACTCCTCTGCCAAAGATGGGGCACACCAGACGTAGATCTTCTGGCTTCCCGACTCAATCGGAAGGTATTGAGATTTGTGGCCCGGTCAAGAGACCCATGGGCAGACGCAATGGACGCGTTGGTAGCATCGTGGGGTCAGTATCGGCTAATCTATGCCTTCCCTCCCTTAAGGCTTCTTCCTCTTCTGCTCCGCAGAGTGGAGGCAGAGGGAATTCCAATGATCCTAATCGCTCCAGATTGGCCTCAGCGTCCTTGGTACGACGATCTAGTACGTCTGGTAGCAGACGTCCCCTGGCGCCTACCACTACGGAAGGACCTGCTATCGCAAGGTCCCATATTCCATCCTGCTTTACAGTCATTGGCTTTAACGGCATGGCTGTTGAGAACCAGGTACTGAGAGACCGGGGCCTGTCAGACTCAGTAATCTCTACTATGAGAAGTGCTCGAAAACCGTCCTCTAGGAAGGTCTATCACCGCACTTGGAGGGCCTACATCTCCATGTGTGAGGAAATGAAATGGCATCCGCGTACCTATTTGGTTTCCAGAATCCTGCTGTTTTTACAGCATGGGGTGGACCAAGGGCTTGCCCTAAGTACGATTTAAGGGACAGATATCTGCCCTGGCTGTCTTTTTTCAGCGACCCCTGGCGACTCACTCTCTCGTGAGTACATTTGTGCAGGGGGTCCGACATGTGGCCCCTCCTGTCCGTCCCCCGTTACCTCCGTGGGACTTGAACCTGGTCCTCTCGGTGCTTCAGAAGGCACCGTTTGAGAATATTAGAGATATTCCCCTGTTGACACTTTCTCAGAAAGTGGTCTTTTTGGTGGCTGTTACGTCAGTTAGACGAGTCTCTGAGCTGGCAGCCTTGTCCTGCAAGGCTCCCTATTTGATTTTCCACAAGGATAAGGTGGTGCTGCGGCCACAGCCTTCCCTTCTTCCGAAAGTCGTTTCGGCTTTTCATCTCAACGAAGACATTGTACTTCCATCCTTGTGTCCTCAGCCGTCGAATCCTAAGGAGTCGGCGTTGCATTCCTTGGACTTTGTCCGAGCTTTGAGAGTATACCTATCTGCTACTTCCCTGTCCTGGAAGTCAGACTCACTGTTTGTTTCGGTGGCTGGTCCCAAGATGGGCCAAGCAGTCTCATCGGCCACCATCTCTAGGTGGATCCGACAGATAGTAATCCAGGCTTACGCCTTAAAGGGTCAGGTGCCCCCCTTTCCTGTCACGGCGCATTCGACCAGGGCAATAGGTGCCTCTTGGGCTTTCCGACATCAAGCGTCTGTTTCCCAATTATGTAAAGCGGCGACTTGGTCGTCCGCTCACACTTTCACAAAATTCTACAAAATTGATGTAGGTGCATCTTCGGATGCCTCTTTTGGCCGCAAGGTTTTGCAAGCGGCTGTTTAGAGTTGCAACTCCTCCGTTGGAGTGCTGTTTTGTGTTTGGGGTGAAGTTTATTTTTATGCTGTTACCACCCCTCGTTTTTTCTCTGACACTGCTTTGGGACGTCCCACTTTGTCAATAGAGAAGCTGTGTCGGTCCATGGACGAAAGAGTAAATAGGATTTTTTACTCACCGTAAAATCCTTTTCTCTGAGTCCATGGACCGACACAGCACCCACCCCTCCTTTTAAGTTTGTACTGCTTTTTGACGAACTGATCTGCGAAGATGCAGACTGAGGGTATACCCAGAGGGTCCGCCCCCTGGGCGGTACTTTAGAAGGTGTGATGCAACACTTTTTACAAGTTTTTCTGCCTAGTCACTCCTAATTAACGGATAATACCCACTTTGTCAATAGAGAAGCTGTGTCGGTCCATGGACTCAGAGAAAAGGATTTTACGGTGAGTAAAAAATCCTATTTTTTTTTTTTTTTTTATTGGGGGGGGTTTTAACAAATGCTTTAACCACTTAAGCCCCGGACCATTTGGTAGCTAGAGGACCAGAGGTGAATTCAGAATTTTGCACTGCGCTGCTTTAACTGTAAATTGTGCGGACATGCAATGTTGTACCCAAACAAAATTTGCGTCCTTTTCTTCCCACAAATAGCTTTCTTTTAATGGTATTTGATTGCCTCTGCGATTTTTATTTTTTGCGATATAAACGGAAACCGAAAATTTTGAAAAAAAATGATATTTTCTACTTTTTGTTATAAGAAAAATCGAATAAACTCAATTTTAGTCATACATTTAGGCCAAAATGTATTCAGCCACATGTCTTTAGTAAAAAAAAATGTCAATAAGCGTATATTTATCGGTTTGCGCAAAAGTTATAGCGTTTACAAACTAGGGTACATTTTCTGGAATTTACACAGCTTTTAATTTATGACTGCCTATCTCATTTCTTGAGGTGCTAAAATGACAGGGCAGTACAAAACCCCCCCAAATGACCCCATTTTAGAAAGTAGACACCCCAAGGAAATTGCTGAGAGGCATGTTGAGCCCATTGAATATTTTTTTTTTTGTCCCAAGTGATTGAATAATGACAAAAAAAAAAAAATTACAAAAAGTTGTCACTAAATGATATATTGCTCACACATTCCATGGTTATACGTGGAATTGCACCCCAAAATACATTCTGCTGCTTCTCCTGAGTACGGGGATACCACATGTGTGGGACTTTTTAGGAGCCTAGCCACGTACGGGACCCCGGAAACCAAGCACCGCCTTCAGGATTTCTAAGGGCGCAAATTTTTGATTTCACTCCTCACTACCTATCACAGTTTTGAAGGCCATAAAATGCCAAAATAGCACAAACCCCCCCCCCCAAATGACCCCATTTTAGAAAGTAGACACCCCAAGGAAATTGCTGAGAGGCATGTTGAGCCCATTGAATATTTTTTTTTTTTGTCCCAAGTGATTGAATAATGACAAAAAAATAAATAAACGGGGATCAGAGGTCACGCTTGACTTTCCTAGTAAAAAGTAAAGATTTTCATAGAACTTCAGATGAATGTCTCTGTGGATTCAGATTGTGGGAACATGCAGCTTTTACTCTCGCTATCCCAATGTATCCTCCAAAACCCCCCCAAATGACCCCATTTTGGAAAGTAGACACCCCAAGCTGTTTGCTGAGAGGCATGGTGAGTATTTTACAGCTCTCATTTGTTTTTGAAAATGAAGAAAGAACATTTTTGAAAATTGAAAAAAAAAAAAAAAAAAAAAAAAACTTTGTGACAAAAAGCGAGATCTGCAAAATACTCACAATACCTCTCAGCAAATAGCTTGGGGTGTCTACTTTCCAAAATGGGGTCATTTGGGGGGATTTTGTGCCATCTGGGCATTCCATGGCCTCCGAAACTGTGATAGGCAGTGAGAAGTGAAATCAAAAATTACCACCCTTAGAAAGCCTGAAGGCGGTGATTGGTTTTTGGGGTCCCGTACGCGGCTAGGCTCCCAAAAAGTCTCACACATGTGGTATCCCCGTACTCAGGAGAAGCAACAGAATGTATTTTGGGGTGTAATTCCACATATGCCCATGGCATGTTTGAGCAATATATCATTTAGTGACAACTTTGTGCAAAAAAAAAAAAAATATATATATTTTTTCCGCAACTTGTGTCAACATATAAAATATTCCATGGACTCGACATGCCTCTCAGTATATAGCTTGGGGTGTCTACTTTCCAAAATGGGGTCATTTGGAGGGGTTTTGAACTGTTCTGGCATTTTATACACAACATTAGGAAGCTTACATCCACTCTTCTAACCACTTGAAGACAAAGCCCTTTTTGACACTTTTTGTTTACATGAAAACATATTTTTTTTTGCAAGAAAATTATGTTGAACCCCCAAACATTATATATATTTTTAAAGCAAAGGCCCTACAGAATAAAATGGTGGGTGTTGCATTTTTTTTTTCTACACAGTATTTGCGCAGCGATTTTTCAAACGCATTTTTTTGGGAAAAAATGCACTTTTTTTAATTTTAATGCACTAAAACACACTATATTGCCCAAATGTTTGATGAAATAAAAAAGATGATCTTAGGCCGAGTACATAGATACCAAACACGACATGCTTTAAAATTTCGCACAAACGCGCATTGGCGACAAACTACATACATTTTTAAAAGCCTTTAAAAGCATTTACAGGTTACCCCGTTAGATTTACAGAGGAGGTCTACTGCTAAAATTACTGCCCTCGATCTGACCTTCGCGGTGATACCTCACATGCATGGTGCAATTGCTGTTTACATATGACGCCAGACCGACGCTTGCGTTCGCCATTGGGCAAGAGCAGGGCAGGACAGGGGTGCTTTTTTTTTTTTTTTTTTTTTTTTTTTTAAACTGTTGCTTCCATATTTATTTTTATCACTTTTATTGTTATCTCAGGGAATGTAAATATCCCCTATGATAGCAATAGGTAATGACAGGTACTCTTTTTTGAAAAAACTGGGGTCTATTGGACCCTAGATCTTTCCTCTGCCCTCAAAGCATCTGACCACACCAAGATCGGTGTGATAAAATGCTTTCCCAATTTCCCAATGGCGCTTTTTATATCCGGGGGGGGGACATTCCCTCCCACTGCTTGTAAAAGCAGTCCAGAGGCTAATTAGCCACTAGGATTGCTTTTACATGAAAGCCGGCCGCTGGCTGAAAAGAATGATACCAAGATGATACCTAAACCCGCAGGCATCATTCTGGTATAAACATTCAAATTCCAGCAACATACCAGTACGTTGCTGGTCCTTGTTGGACATGTATTGTAATCTTTTTTTTCATGCAGCCTGTTGGCTGAACGAAAAAAAAAGATTGATCGGTGGGTATGCCCACCATTAGAATACCGCCCTTCATCCACCCACTTCTAATGATGGGCATACATGCACCATTTATATATGCCGAAGCATGGGGGCATCTTCTCGCAAAAGTTATGCCGCGTACATATGGTCAGACTTTTCCACGGGCAAGCCTCCATCGGAATTTCGACCGTATATACGCGGCATTAGGAGCAAAATCGCTCCTCCGCTCCTGCTGCCCCAATGCTTCGGCATATATGCTTTTTCTTTTTAACTGTGGTGGTGAAATCACCTCCTACAGCACTGGAGTCGCAGGGATCAGGCCTGTCTCTGCGAACGCTGCAGTTATGTGTGTTGTGTTTTGTAAGTGACAGTGATCGATCGATACTGCACTTCGGTGGCCTGGGCTGGACGGAGGGGCAAAACGCAGGTGCTAGCAGGTATCTGGGCTGATCCCGCTAACACTGCGTTTTTGGGAACCCTAAACTGCTGGGGACGCTAGTATAGATCTGATCAGATCAGATATTGATCTGTTCAGATACTATACCACTAAGGGAGGTGTATGCTTCACGTGTGGGTGTTAGCGCTACTGGCACTAACCTGACGCTGCCTGGGGTGTGACGCAGACCCTCTCTGACGCTAAAACCTAACTGATATCACCCGCCGGGCGATCAGGGGGTTAAACCTTTATTGGGTTATATATGGCGGGTGCCCTGACACTATAAAAAGCAAACTAACTAACCAGCGTCACCCGTAACACTTATATGATGATCACTGGTGAAAGGGTTAACTAGGGGCAATTAGGGGGTTAAAACCTTTATTAGGTAATATATGGGGGTACCTGACGCTATATAAAAACCTAACGGCGAACCTAAAAAATTTTTACTGGCTACCTATCGGCATCACCGACACTAAGACAACGATCATAAAAACGATTGCTTAGCGACAGTGGTGATAGGGGGTGAAAGGGTTACCTGGGGGGCGATCAGGGGGTTAAACCTTTATTAGATAATATATGGGGGTACCTGACGCTATAAAAACCTGCGGCGAACCTAAAAAAAATTACTGGCTACCGATCAGCATCACCGACGCTAAGACATCGATCAGAAAAATGATCGCATAGTGACGGCGGTGCTAGGGGGTGAAAGGGTTACCTGGGGGGTGATCAAGGGGGTTACACCTTTATTAGGTAATATATGGGGGTACCCGACGCTATAAAAACCTGCGGCGAACCTAAAAAAAATTACTGGCTACCGATCAGCATCGCCGACGCTAAGACATCGATCAGAAAAATTATCGCTTAGTGACAGTGGTGATAGGGGGTGAAAGGGTTACCTGGGGGGCGATCAAGGGGGTTAAACCTTTATTAGGTAATATATGGGGGTACCCGACGCTATAAAAACCTGCGGCGAACCTAAAAAAAATTACTGGCTACCGATCAGCATCACCGACGCTAAGACATCGATCAGAAAAATGATCGCATAGCCACGGCGGTGCTAGGGGGTGAAAAGGTTACCTGGGGGGTGATCAAGGGGGTTAAACCTTTATTAGGTAATATATGGGGGTACCCGACGCTATAAAAACATGCGGCGAACCTAAAAAAAATTACTGGCTACCGATCAGCATCGCCGACGCTAAGACATCGATCAGAAAAATTATAACTTAGTGACAGTGGTGATAGGGGGTGAAAGGGTTACCTGGGGGGCGATCAAGGGGGTTAAACCTTCATTAGGTAATATATGGGGGTACCCGACGCTCTAAAAACCTGCGGCGAACCTAAAAAAAATTACTGGCTACCTATCAGCATCACCGACGCTAAGACATCGATCAGAAAAATGATTGCTTAGTGACAGTGGTGATAGGGGGTGAAAGGGTTATCTGGGGGGTGATCAGGGGGTTAAACCTTTATTAGGGGGGGTAAGGGGGCTACACTGGACCTAAAACTAAATGTACTGACACTTTTACAGTCACAAATGTCACTGATTGCAGTGATCACTAAATAAATGGTCACTGCAATCAGTGACACTGTGACTGGGGGGGGGGGCTGGGGGGTGATCTGGGGGGGCGATTTATGTGCCTATGTGTCCTGGTGTCAGTGTGCTGTTCTGTGTACTAACCTGGCATCTTCTCCTGTACGGCGCTCGGTATATGTGAGCGCCCCAGGAGAGATGACATCACTTCCTCCTTCCTGGCAGGCAGGGGAAGCTCTCTCATTCGCCGGGAGCGATCGAGAGGGGGTGGTCGGAATCGAACGGCCGTCCCCTCATGCCGGATCGCTCCCGAAGGTAAAACGACCACTCACTGTAAAGAAGGGGGGTCCGATCGGACCCCCCAACTATACAAAGGCAATCACGTACATATACGTGATTCTGCCTGTCGGTGCCATTCTGCTGACGTATATTTACAGTGGGCGGTCGTTAAGTGGTTAAGTCATGTCTCTATAGCAGTAATATTTAGTTTGAGATTTTTCTGCCCCCGCTGTTTTTGTTTGATTATTTTAATTATTTCAAAGGTAGCATCCTTTTTGGCAAGGAAGCATGGGTCTGATTTTTAAAGTAGACATGAAGAAAAAGTGTCACTACTGCCAATTTATTAAATTGTATAATCGTATCACCATTTACAGAATAACTATAAAGCAAATTCATCTTCTTGGGGGGCCATAGCTAACCACTGACCTGGATGGGCTGCATTTGAGAGGTCCTGCTAAAAGCCCTACAATTCTGTCTGTCTACTAGACATGCAATGCTCTTCTTGCACTTCACTGTGACTAGACCTTTTATTCTAACTTATAAGCAGAAATTGGCAGCAGACTGCCTCTAAACAGCTAAAGGAATTTTCTAGATCTGGCTGCCATGACTGATTGCGGAGCTCTCCTTATACTAGGTCTGTGGTGGGGACATGGATAACACCGAAAGGAATGCTGGAGCATGTAAAAGAACAAGTTCATCAGCTATTACAGCCTGCAGTGCATCCTTAACAGGGAAAATTTAAGAAATTAAAATTTGAACAACATGAGGCAAAGGGTCACTGAGAGGGAACATATTTCCTCACTAGAGATGCTTTGGACCCGATTTTTTTCTGTAGCTAATAAAATAAAGTTTTTCTGGCAGCACAAAGCAAATGATTTAAACTAGGTTTACAACTATGCATTTTTAGTGCGTTTTTCAGTTTGCAGAAACGCACTACAGTCCATTTAACATGGTTTTCTATGGTACACATTCACATCTATGCGTTTTTGAGCCAGTGCTTTTTTGGAAAGGGTCTGGGACTTTGTTTTCCCCGCAGCAAATTGCGTTTTCGTGTAATAGACTTCAATGGAAGTGTTGCGTTTATGATGCTTTTTTATTTATTTTTTCCTTTCCATAACAAGCCGTGTATAGCTTCCTTAAGAACTGATCAGTCGTCCGCTGACGGCGGTATTCCCTGCTGACAGTTGAATGTAAAAAAATAAGTGTGCAATAAAAAAATCGGGGGGAAAACAGTCCACCCTGTCAGTCAATCCATACCAGTTCTTTTTTGGGTTTTAGTTTTTTTAGATTAAAAAAATAAATAAAAAAATAAATGGCGTGGGGTCCCACCCAAAATCAATTTCTGACCCTTATCCAAGCATGCAGGTCAGGAAAGGGAGAGGACAGGGGGGCCTACTATGGTTCGGGGGGCTCTCACTCATCCACTCTTTCCTGACCTGCCGGGCTGCATGCTCGGATAAGGGTCTGGTAATAATTTTGGGAGGGGGGCCCCCACACCATGTTTTGGGTTTTTTGTTTTTGTTTTGCTGACCGCTGATGACTTCCTGGCCCATTTCTTAAAAAACAGCTCTACACTGTTTTGACACCACTAAAATCTGAGGGGAGATGCAATCCACCCCAACTGGACACAGGCCATTCTGCTTTGTATGCTTTGGTTAATTTGCATAGCTTGCTAAAAAAAAAAAATCACAAAGTGAGACAGGCTCAT
The DNA here is from genome assembly GCA_029206835.1 of Rana muscosa. NCBI lineage: Eukaryota > Metazoa > Chordata > Amphibia > Anura > Ranidae > Rana > Rana muscosa. The sequence continues at coordinate 669,759,153 of CM055118.1, forward strand.
AAGGGAGACACCCCAGGGGAGCATGTCTTGCAGGGCTTTGCCAGTGTCCCTTCACCTGAAGATATGAGCGTACAACCCAGAGTCCATAGATACTATGTCTGTTTCCTGTTTTGTACTTGAAGATATGGAAGTAAGTCAAAATTCTGCTTTCTCGTAGCTTTAGGTCACCAACAAGGGGAGGCTTCTGTAGGTGGGACGGGGATCAGAGGTCACGCTTGACTTTCCTAGTAAAAAGTAAAGATTTTCATAGAACTTCAGATGAATGTCTCTGTGGATTCAGATTGTGGGAACATGCAGCTTTTACTCTCGCTATCCCAATGTATCCTCCATTTATGTACTTTCTTCACATGCTCGTCGTAAGTGACCAGGCTATTAACTGGTTTCATTAATTTATTATTTTTTTTCACTTTGTTGTGTAGCTTTTAAAAATGGTTAAGCCTCAAATTTGGTGTTTATTTTTTTTGTTTTTCACAGCAACTGCAGTAGTTGTAGAAGAAAATGACATTGAAAGCTACAGCATTAATGATATTGTGATGCCACTGCCAGGCTTTGATGTAATCTACCCAAAGCACAAACGTAAGTATCGAGACTGTCCCTTTCAATTACGTTTTCAGTCTATTTACTTCTGTTTATTGTTTGTTTTGGGAAGAAAAGTGCTGATATCCAGGTAAGTGGGCAATTGCATTGGTTTTTTTGGGTTTATTTTTTTTTTAGAAGAGGATTACAGAGATTAATTGGTCCCTTTCAGACAGTTGTTCTGATCAGGTCCACCAGTCAGTTTTTCAGGCCGGCCTGATTGGAAGGTCCACTCATCCCTATGGACAAGCGGGTATAATTGGACTTGTGTCTGTTTTAACCCGCCTACCTCTGGGTCCAATCGGGCCCCTTTAGTAGATTGGAGGTAGCCAGGTGTAATGGATAGCCGAGTCCGTTTACTCCCGGATGCCCATAGAACAGAGTGGGCTTTGCCTGTGTTTTTGTTCTGCAGATACTGAGCGGACACTGGTTTCAGCTCACAAATCCCCTGCTGATCACAATAGAACCTGCCCTGTGTGAAAGGGGCCTATGTTGTCATGTATAAGCATGAGAATAAAAGGATTTTTCTTATTCATTGAGAAACACAGGAAGTCTTAACAGTCAAGATATACTGCCACATAACAGGGAAACCTTAGCAAACCAAAAAAAAAAAGACTGCAGGCCAGCCCAGGATAACCCCTCCAACTAACTACCAGCACGCCTCAACTGTTTGTTTTGTTGTTTTTTTGCTGGTGTCCTAGGAGGATGCACATCTTTTTTTTACTGCTCTGCTGTGCCAAGACTAACCTATTGTTGTTGTTTTTTTATTATTTATTTATTTTTTGCTAGCATGACTTTTTTTTTTTATTCCACCATTCTGTGTTGCTTGTGCTTTGATTGTAGCTTCTTGGCGTGGTTGTCCTCAGCCTGGCTTTTGGAGTACTGAGTTAGGACCCAACTGGACTATGGGAAATACTGTAGGCTAAAAGTGACCTTCTGACTCTATTGTGGTAAAAGCTGTGGAGCACTGTCCAGAGCCGTTCTGTTTCTGAAGACCGACTTAATAGGACTGTCGAGCTGACCACCAGGAGCTACCTCAATTTTTGGGCTGCTACAGAAGGGGATAATGCTGTGGGACCAAGAACTGGTGTTGTCAGCTTGATGTAGTGTGACACTCTACAGTGCAAAGAAATTACTTCCTGCTGCTGCTCCTGCTTAAAAAAGCCACATGAAACTTTGTTGTGTTTCTGCTGCTCTCCTATAGTGACTTGGTTCACCTCCAGCCATCCAACTCTCACCTGCTATCAACTGTCTAGGTTTTTTATACAACATCCAGCACTACCCAGAAAATAAATATATAAATAATAATTGATACCAGAACAAATCTTCTATACAAATTTAAAAATACATGGATTAGATCCATACATCAATGTATTAATAAATATAAAAACAAATAAAATAATTTCACAAAAATGCTGTGCAAATCAATAAAGATGCATCAGATCAATACATCAATATCCCACCCCACAGTCAAATCAGAGAAAACATTTATTTCTTTCTCGTACATCACGGGACACAGAGCGACATAGTCATTACTAATGGGTTATATAGATACCGTCAGGTGCTGGCACTGGCAACTTCCAAAACCGGAAGTACCCTCCCCTATATAAGCCCCTCCCATCCGGGAGCACCTCAGTTTTTTGCCAGTGTCTAAGGTGTTGGCCAAGAAGAAACATGTGTTTTTCACTGAGCTTGCGTACAGGTTCTTTTGGGCCTCAGTAAGCTATTCCGGATCCGACCAAAAAAGCTTCATAGCTAAACGGTCGGTACCCGGGCCTTGCAGAGAAGAGCAAGGTTTTGCCTGTAATGCTTCTCTTAGGAGAGCTGGACCCTGGGATCCAGAGCTCTGGTCATACCCACGACCAAGATGTTTTCTGTGCAGGGTGCTATACAGGTCCAGGGGAGTGGAATCCTTGGGAACCCGGTCCCTGAAGGTTTGATTACAATGCCTGCCGTGATAGGTGAAGTTTGGGCTTTTGTGGACCAAACAAAGTCCTGCGGCGAGGAACAGGTAAGTGGGGGCCCCCAGGAACTTGGTTCTATTGGGGGACCCCCAAGCCTAATTTGTCTTTCTGTCTGTTACCTAATGGTATTCCCGCAAAATTCTGTGCATGCCTGTAACTACTAAAAAAATGTAATAATTTTTAATGGTGGTCAAGAAAAAAAAAAAAAATTTTTTTTATATATATTTAATATATTAGACTGCGGTACCTGTGTTTGTCCACTAGAGGCCGCTGTGGAATGTTTTCTTGTCATGTGGACTAGCTTCTTCTCAGCAGAGCAAAGTCCAGGCAGATGGTGAGTTCTCTTATAGGAAACTGCTTCCTCTGCCATGTTGCAGTGCTCGTCCATCCCCCGGCCTGCGGCAAAGAGGGGCCCTGGCTCCTGTCCCTTGTTACCATATTTGAAATTAGCGCCGAAGGCGCACGTGCCCGCGCGCGTGCACGCGCCTCTATATATAGAGGTGAGCCGGGAAAGGGGGCGGAGCCTGGGGGATGACGCTCTGTGCGCGCTGCAGCGCTTCTGCGCATGTGCGGGCGTCCCAGCAGTTTAAAAAAACCACAATATTGTAGTGAGCTGGCTATGAAGTACAGAGACAGAGCTGGCAACATTTAAAGGCATACAGCAAGCGGTTGATACAGGCATCCCCTAGAAAGGCACATTAGTAGACACCAACTGTGATATAGCAGCAATTGTGCTAGACTATTCTCAGTAAAAGTGGTGTATTACGGCTGGAATACCTCAGCTTTAGGCTTAGGAATATGCCGTCCAGAAGCTCCGGAACTGAATCTTCCAGGAAGCGAAGGGGGTCTCATCGGGCTCGGAGGATCTTGGGCATACTCCTGCTGCACCAGTCTCCCCTGAAGTTCAGAGGTAAGTGACCGTAGAGACCCCGCAGGGTACTTGGTACTGTGGCTGTCCTCAGTTCACCTGCTCCTGTGTATGTAACAGAGGAGGTTTTTTCCTCAGCTCTGGGAGGATTAGAGAGAGATTGTCAACATTTATCGCTGCCTCCCTGTCAGGGAAAGCACGCCCGATCTCCGTCTCCTCCTTCAGAGTGCCTGTTAGCAGAGCAACAGTCCCATACAGGGATCGACCTGCCTGAAGGGGATCAGGATGAGGTTGATTCTGTTATAGAGGAATCAACAGTGGGGGAACCTTTTCTCAGCATCTTAAGCTGAAAGATTATGGGTTCAGTCTCTGACTAACATGGTCCGATCAGCATTTAAAAATGCACCTTGCGGAACCATCAACCACTACTGTATCCTCGTTGGGGTCGCTAGAAGCCCCCAGACTGTTTGTTCTTTTCCACTTCACCCTTTACTGAAAGGGCTCATTTACCAGGATTGGGAACGTCCTGAGAAAATATTTATTCCCCCAAGAGATTTCCGGTGGTCTATCCCATGGAGGATAAGTTCATCAAAAAAAAAAAAAAAAATGGAAGGTCCCTACAGTGGACGCAGCCATCTCTTGTATGTATAAATCACTGACATGTCCAGTGGATAATGTCCAAATGTTCAAGAACCCAATAGATAAAAGATTGGAGTCCTTATGAAAATCTGCTTGGTGATACAACCAGCAGTAGCAGCTATTGGGGTCTGCTAAGCAGTGAAGGATCAGTTGAAACAGGTCTTGAGGGACTTGACAGATCAGCAGGCTTTGCCCTAGCTGATCTACCTAGAGCCTTAGGCTTTGCGGTTGACGCCATAGAGGATTCAGTCCATCAGGCCTCCCGCCTTACGCTGTCTATAGTACATATGCGTAGGCTCCTATGGCTCAAAAACTGGTCTGCTGAAGCTCCCTGTAAAGAATGGCTGGTTAGCGTCCCATTTCATGGTGAACGCTTATTCAGGGAAAACCTGGACAAATATATCCAGAAAATTTCCAGCGGTAAAAATACGCTCTTGCCGGTTAAAAGCAGAGTTAGAGGTCCCTCTTTAAGAGGCCTGCTTCTCCAGTCCCTGGGGCATCGGCTGTGTAACAGTTCCGACGGTCTCCTCGGTCAAATCCCGGGGGTAAAAAACAGGGACAGTAGCAGGGTAATGAGAAACCCTGGGTCAGGGGAGGTACAAAACCTCCCCCAAAGTTAAATTCATTGAAGCCCCCACTCAGTCGGGTGGGGGGAGGACTCCAGTTGTTCGCAAGAGACCTGGCGGGACACGATCAAGACAGATAGGTGCTCTCCGCAGTAGGTTTGGGATACAGTTTGGAGTTAAAAGACTCTCCTCCTTCCCATTTTTGAGGTCAAACGTGCCAAGGGATCCCCGGAAGAGAGAGTCCCTCCTGTTGGCACTAGAACAACTATTGCTCCAAGGAGTAATTATGGAGGTTCCCCTGGAAGAATGAGGGTTCGGGTTTTACTCAAACCTCTTTACAGTCCCGAAGCAAACGCGGACGGGAGGCCCATATTAATTCTAAAAGGGCTATACAAATTCCTGTATATCAGGACTTTCCGATGGAGTCGATCTGATCGGTGGCCACTGCCCTACAAGGGGAGGATTGGTTAGCCACGATCGACATCAAAGATGCTTATTTGCACATTCCCATCTTTCCAGTCCACCAAAAATTTCTACGCTTTGCAGTAGAAGGGCGCCATTTTCAGTTCAGAGCCTTACCCTTCGGTTTGGCCACAGCACCACGAGTGTTTACAAAAATTCTGGCCCTTTATTGGCCAATCTAAGAACACAAGGTGTAATGATAATGGCATATCTGGATGACTTGTTGCTGATAGACCACTCAGTGAAAAAACTAGACGTGGTCGTTCACAAGACGATCAAGTATCTGGAATCTCACGGTTGGATTATCAACCGAGACAAGTCAGCCCTAAAAACCAGTCAAAAGTCTGGAATACTTGGGGCTAAGGTTGGATTCAGGCCAGAGAAAAATATTCTTGCCTCGAGGAAAGGTGTTGTCTTTGAAAGATTTGATCCACTTAGTGGGTACAAAAAAGACAGCCGTCCATACGCCTGTATATGAGGCTGCTGGGAAAAATGGTGGCATCATTCGAAGCAGTACCCTACGGTCAATTCCATTCAAGGAATTTGCAAGGGGCCATACTGTCAGCCTGGAACAAAAAAGTTCAGGCCCTAGACTTACAATGTCCTTGTCCCCTTCCGTTCGCAAGAGCCTCCGTTGGTGGTTGGTTCCCCAGAATCTGGAAAAAAGGAAATCCTTCAGTCCGATTTCTTGGAAGGTGGTCACTACAGATGCCAGCCTTATAGGCTGGGGAGCAGTACTGGAGCAATAGTCTCTCCAGGGCAGATGGTCGGATGCAGAAAAGGCCCTGCCCATCAATCTCTTAGAGATACGAGCAGCCCGGTATGCCCTAGTAGCATGGACATCCAAACTCCAAGGGTCCCCTGTCAGAATTCAATCAGACAATGCCACAGCAGTGGCATATATCAATCATCAGGGGGGCACCAGGAGTCGTGCAGCCCAGAGGGAAGTAAATTACATCCTGAAATGGGCAGAAAAATATGTCCCAGCCATATCTGCGGTATTCATTCCAGGAGTGGAGAATTGGAAGGCGGACTTTCTAAGTCGCCAGCAATTAGGCCCAGAGGAAGGGTCCCTTCACCCCGAGGTTTTCTGGACAATATGTCAGCGGTGGGGAACATCGGATGTAGATCTTCTAGCATCCAGATTCAACGCAAAGGGGGACAGGTTTGTCTCTCGGACAAGGGATCCCCTAGCTTGCGGCTCGGATGCCCTAGTGTTCCCTTGGGATCAGTTCAAGCTGATATATGCATTCACACCGCCAATGGTTACCTCGATTACTCCGCAGAATCAGGGTAGAAAAGAAACCAGTGATTCCGGTGGCTCCAGCGTGGCCCCGAAGAGCGTGGTACGCGGAGATTGTAAAATTTCAGTGGGGAGTCCTTGGACTCTCCCACGTCGTCCGGCTTTCGCAAGGACCGATATACCACCCTTCCTTACCAGCCCTAGGTTTGACGGCCTGGCTATTGAAGCCCACATTCTAAAAAAGAGAGGGCTCTCTAATGCTGTGGTATCTACCATGATCAATGCCAGGAAGCCGGTATCCAGGCAGATCTACTATAGAATCTGGAAGGCGTACATTGCGTGGTGTGAGGCCAAGAAATGGCATCCACATAAGTACGTAATAGGTAGGATTCTGGACTTCCTACAGTGGGCTGTAGATAGGAAGCTTGCCTTGAGTACTATCAAGGGTCAGATTTCGGCCTTGTCAATATTTTTTCAAAGGCCCTTGGCTTCGCATTCACTAGTCAAAGCCTTTATACAAGGAGTGATGCGTATTAGTCCTCCGGTTAATATTCCCATATGTCCATGGGACCTAAACTTGGTTCTGTCGGTTCTACAGAAACAACCATTTGAACCATTACAGCATATTTCCTTGGTGCTTCTCACCAGGAAATTGATTTTTCTAGTAGCCATTTGTTCGGCTAAAAGAGTATCGGAATTAGCAGCTATGTCCTGTAAGGAGCCATATCTGGTTATCCATAAGGACAGAGTAGTGTTACGTCCTCATCCAGCCTTTCTTCCTAAGGTGGTATCGAGGTTTCATTTGAACCAAGATGTGGTTCTTCCTTCTTTTTTCCCCAAACCTACTTCGGTAGAGGAAAAGTTATTGCATTCTTTGGATGTAGTAAGAGCAGTTAAAGCTTATCTAAAAGCCACTGCTCAGATTCGCAGAACGGATACTTTGTTTATTCTGCCGGAAGGCCCCAGAAAGGGTCAGGCAGCGTCAAAGTCTACTTTAGCCAGGTGGATTCGACAGGTCATTATGCAAGCTTATGGCTTGAGAAGGAGACCACCTCCGTTCAAAGTTAGAGCGCACTCCACGAGAGCAGTTGGAACTTCATGGGCAGTGCATCACCAGGCCTCCCTGGCTCAAATCTGTAAGGCCGCAACATGGTCTTCGGTACACACGTTTACTAGGTCCTACCAGGTGGACGTTAGAAGTCAGGAGGATGTCGCCTTTGGGCGCAGTGTGTTGCAGGCCGCAAAAGATCCTCATGTCTGATAGCGCTCAGCTTATATATGGTGTATCCCCCCCCTCATTTGGCATTGCTTTAGGACATCCCATTAGTAATGACTATGTCGCTCTGTGTCCCGTGATGTACGAGAAAGAAAATAGGATTTTTATAACAGCTTACCTGTAAAATCCTTTTCTTGGAGTACATCACGGGACACAGAGCTCCCGCCCCTCTTTAGGGACACTTATTGCTTTGCTACAAAACTGAGGTGCTCCCGGATGGGAGGGGCTTATATAGGGGAGGGTACTTCCGGTTTTGGAAGTTGCCAGTGCCAGCACCTGACGGTATCTATATAACCCATTAGTAATGACTATGTCGCTCTGTGTCCCGTGATGTACTCCAAGAAAAGGATTTTACAGGTAAGCTGTTATAAAAATCCTATTTTTGTGCAGATTCAATCCAACTGCATATAGTAAATCCATTATAGGTCTATAAACCATGTAGTGTTTAAACAAATGTATTTCACACAGTGAGAAATGTGATCACAAATCTAAAGTACCTGTTCCTCACACCTTCACAATGCACTTCAGTGGTATATCTCACTTATCAGATTTAAGTGACCACTTGTTACAGTATGGTCAATCGGCATCTACTGATGACACCCATGTAGACTAAACGCGTTGGGATGGGGCTCGAGTACTGTCACTTTTAGATTCTTCTGAATTGAGCACTCTGAGTACCACTGTTTTCATAAATTAGTATGACTTTTTATGAAAGAATTTTTACACTATAAGGCTTTTTCTCCTTTTTTACTTCTTTAACCTCTTCGCGTCGGCACTATAGCCGAATGATGTCTTCAGCGCGGACCTAGATTGCCGGGACGCTGTCATGACGTCCTCCCCTTTGCGCGCTCTAGTGCGCCCCCTGTGTGAGTCAATGAGACTCGGCTGATCACAGATCGGAGTAAGGGCCGATCCAGGGCCCCTTACCACGTTATCAGTTAACCGCCAATTGTATACAGAAATATCGGTAATCTTTTTTTTTTTTTTTTTTCTCCTTGCGCTGACAGCGTGAGGAGAAAAAAAGCCGATCACCGGCTTCTGTGAAAGGGACATCAGTCCCGAAGAGGAAGAGCCACAGCCACCTTATCTGTGCCCACCAGTGCCGCCTGCCAATGTCCACCAGTGCCACCTATCAATACCCACCAGTGGTGCCAAGCGGTGGCGCCCATTGCTGCCACCTATCAATGCCCTCCAGTGCCACCTATCCGTGTCCATCAGTGCAGCCTCATCAGCGTACATCAATGAAAGAGAAAGGTTACCGGTTTGCAAAATTTTATAACAAAATATAAAACAGTTTTTGTTCTATTTTTTTTCCCCCAAATTTTTGGTCTTCTTCTTTTTTTTTTTTTTTTTTTTTTTTTACAAAAAATAAAAAACCCAGCAGTGATTAAATGCCACCAAAATAAAGCTCTATTTGTGGGGGGGGGGGAATGATAAAAATGTCATTTGGGTACAGTGTTTGGCATGACCACGCAATTGTCAGTCAAAATGTGATGGCACTGGAAAGCTGAAAATTGGTCTGGGCAGGAAAGGGGTATAAGTGCCCAGTAAGCAAATGGTTAAATGGGGCCGCCTTTAACTAAATATTATGAAGCTTAAAGGAACCAAAGTATTTTAAGCAATCTTATCATGTGCTGCTTGACCATTTTGTAATAGGTGGTCAATTAAAACTGGTGAATGATTTATACCACTGTTGTGCACTGTCAAGAGTGTGAAGCATAGGCACCTTACCACACTGAAGGGGTGGGGTTCAGGGAAGGAAGACAAAAGAGAGGGGGGGGGTTATGAGGAAGGGTGGTGCCTCTGGGGGGGGGGAGGAAATGGGGATTTGAATAAGGGGTAGATAGGTTAGGGGTGGGAAGAGGGAAGGAAAAGGAGGGGTGGGGACTTTAACATCTTATTCATAATAATACTTAACATCTCACTGAAAGTTGAGCCCCTTCGGTAAAAATAAAGGGACCTCCAGCAGACAGCTTGTGATTGACGACCTCAGCTATGTTCCTGTGTACACAGGAGTGTGTCCTTCCCTCCAATCAGCTCTGAGCTGTTGTACAGTGTGTAACTGCAGCTTCCCACCCCCTGCTTTCAGAGTCTGTGATGAATCCTTTTCATCTCTGAGTTTTACAACGATGTACAGGACAAATGGCTGCAAATAAACAGGCACAACTTATGTTAGAATGATTTGTATTTTCTTGTGGAAAAAAAAAATGATTTGTATTACCTCTGTGTATCACTTGAGGCCAGTCGCCTCACTGGGTACAGTATATGGTAAGGCTTTACAACCACTTTAACTTGTTTTGGAGGATCCTTTTGGGTTGGGGTGGAGTACTGGCCACCCTATTGGTTCAGGGGACTTGGTCACTGAAAGAGTCTTGTCTCCCATTTTAACATCCTGAAACTTTGAGCAATTTGACTGTATGTTCAGTGTTTGCAATGCTGCCACCTGGTCTTCTGTGCACGTTTCATACGTTTTACTTGGTTGATGTTGCAGCCTCATCTGATGCCAATTTTGTGTAAAAGGTCCTTCAGACAGATCTTTGAGCTTCAGGCAGTCCCCAGTTTTCTGTTTTGTTGGTGTTTGCGGTGTTGCCAACACCTTAGTTGAACTCGTTTTGGACTCCCTGAAGGATAAGATTTCCTTCATGTTTGGAGGAAGAAAAATGCTGACTATGACCCTAAGAACAAAAAAGCGGTTTCTCTGCTAAAGGTACAGGCCGACTTTAATGCATTAAAGGTGCCAATGGGCAGCCATGTATTGTAAAATCTTGGATTAGAACCTTTATCCCCCAGCCAGAACACTGAAGATATGTCTTGGATGCGTCTTCCAGCATGACCATGACCCAAAACATACCACCAAGGCAATAAAGGAGTGACACAAGAAGAAACTCATTAAAGTCATGGAGTGACCTAGTCAGTCTCCAGACCATAATCCTATAGATAATTTATGGAGGGAGCTGAAAGTTGCCAAGTGACAACCAACAAACCTTTAAGGATTTAGAGAAGATCTGTAAAGAAGAGTGGACCAAAATCCCTCCTTAGATGTGTAAAAACTTGGTCACCAACTACAAGAAATGTCTTAACTCTGTGCTTGCCATCAAGGGTTTCTCCACCAAGTACTAAGTCATGTTTTGCTTGGGGATCAAATACTTAATTTATTCACTGAACTGCTACTTAATTTATAGCATTTGTTTTATGTGCTTTTTCTGGATTTTTGGTTGACATTCTGTCTATCATTTTAAATACACCAATGATAAAAATGAATAGACCCTTAATTTCTTTGCAAGTGGGCAAACTTACAAAATCTGCAGGGGATCAAACAAATATTTTCCTCACTGTAGTTTAACAGTTACTGTTTTGGTAAAGTTGAAACCTTTTTGTAAATTTTAAAGATTTTTTTTTTCTCCCCCCTTAAGTTGCTGCAGCTTATGAAGAAATGCTTGCCGCTGATAAACTTGACATTAAGAACATGAGGCATAAAATTAAAGATTACTCTCTAGCTGGAGCTTACCGAAAAATTCTGATGCGTCCTCAAGATGTCAGCTGGTAAGCAGTGCATTTCTCTTTATTTTTTGTATATGTGTTGGGGTGATGTTGTATGGGCGCTTTTTATGCTGCAGTTCTTTTAATTCAGTTGTATACGTTTTAATAATTGCAGTGCACAATGAGTCGATTCATCATATGGTTAAGTATTTATTTTCTATAATATTTATAGGGAAATTGTTGCATATGATGACGCCAAAATCCCTCTAGTTGGAACTGATCTGGAAAAGCTGCAAGGGAAGCCATTACCTGTATTTAACAAAGGTAATCAAGTTTGTGTTTGTGCCTGAAAGTCTAACTTTAGCCAAGCAGCAAATTTATAGTACATGTATGAAAACCTTTTTACCTGCCAAAGAAGTTGTAATTCTGTTCAGCCAGCCTTTTGATATAGGCACCCCTTGCCAGGGACCAGCAACCGTACGTCTAGTCATGAGGATCCCCGAACTTCCTGATTGAATAATGGAGTGGCAGCACACTAATTAGTCATCACTCCTCACTCTACTCAGTATGTTTTACTGTTGGCACATATGTGCTGCACCAGGAGGCATTCTAGTATTAGAAAAATGTATTTTAAATTTATTAAAAAATTATGATGTCATTTTTTTTTACTTCATTTTTAGACAAAGGAAAATAAGAATGGTCATGTTTAAAAATACACATGCATGCACGACGTAAAGCGGCTCTTCACCCTTTAAAGTGGTTGTAAAGGCCAAAGGTTTTTTACCTTCATGCATTCTATGTATGAAAGTAAAAACACCTTCAGTGTGCGATCTTAATCCAGCGACGTGCACGAGACCCAAGCCTCTCCCAGCTCTCTTCCTGCTGATTGGCTGAGATTAAGCAGCGGGGAGCCATTGGCTCCCACTGCTGTCAGTCAGTGAGGCGGGATCGGTGCTGAGCCATACTGTGTTCTGTGTCCTATGGCTTCAGAGAGCTGGCTCGGGAGCAAGCACGCACGAGTGCCCCCACAGGAATCGACTTGCTGTGGGGGGCACTTGACAAGGGGGAGGGGCCCGGAGTGCCGGCGGGGGACCTGAGAAGAGGATGGGGCTGCTCTGTGCAAAACCACTGCACAGAGCAGGTACGTATGACATGTGTCAAGAAGAAACGTACAGAACAGTTAAAAAATTTACTAGAGGAATTGGCTAGACTAGAGTCAAAACATAAACAGACACGTTCATTATCACTGGAGAGAAATCTCATTGATAAACGAACACAAGTTTCAGATCTTCTTTACTACAAAGCTAAAGCAGCCTTACAGAAATGCAGGAAGTTCTCATACGAATCCGGGGATAAATGTGGGAAACTACTGGCCAGAACCTTACAAGAACAGAAGTTAAGTAATTATATACCACATATTATCTCCTCAAATAAATCTAAGGCAACGAAACCACAGGAGATAGTAAGAGAATTCCAAGAATTCTACCATACTCTCTATAATTTAGCGAGTAAACCTCCTACGCAGGAGCAAATAGATTGTTATCTCTCAGAGTCATTAATGACAAGACTTTCAGAAATAGATAGAGAGAAATTGGAGGATCCCATAACTAGAGACGAAGTAGAGGAAGCTGTAGGTTCTATGAAATTGGGGAAAGCCCCGGGACCGGATGGCCTTACGGCACAATATTCTAAAATACTATTTCCCTATCTATCTGAATACATGGTTAAGCTTTTCAACAACCTAGGGTCTTCAGCTACTTTAACAAAAGATACCCTATTAGCATATATCACAGTGATACCAAAAGAGGGGAAAGACCCAGCCGCATGCAGAAGTTATCGTCCAATTTCCTTGTTAAATATAGATCTACAATTGTTCTCTAAGGTTCTGGCGAATAGGATTCAACAGTTTGTGCCAAATCTGATACATCTAGACCAAGTGGGATTTGTTCCCACAAGAGAAGCTTGTGACAACACAACGAAAGTCATTAATCTTCTACAGATAGCCAATAAAACACAGATGCAATGTGTATTTTTGAATACAGACGCAGAGAAGGCCTTTGACAGGGTTAATTGGAAGTGGATGCGGGCAGTCCTTCAACACGGAGGGTTCGGAAGTAAGATACTACGGTGGATTGCCGCTATATATTCCTGCCCAACGGCTCGGGTCCGGGCGAATGGAATATTATCAGAACCCTCCCTATTACAAATGGGACAAGACAGGGATGCCCCCTGTCCCCACTCCTCTTCGCCCTGTCATTGGAACCGTTTCTTAGCACAGTGTGATTGAACCAGGATATTTTAGGGATTCAAATAGGGAATATTCAATGTAAAATTTCGGCTTACGCGGACGACATGTTGTTCACCCTTACCAACCCCCTGATTACGATTCCAAATTTGATGAGGGAATTTGAGAAATACGGGGCACTCTCGAATCTCCGTATTAACTTTAAAAAATCTGAAGCAATGGGGGTTAATCTAATACCCACATCGCTAACACAGATGAAACAAAATTATAAGTTTAAATGGACAGACAGAGCCTTAACCTATGTAGGAACGTTGATTCCAAGAAATATAGCGAAGATCTATGAGTTAAATTTCCCCCCGCTATTGCAAAAGGTCAAGAGCCTCTTAGACAAATGGAGTTCCGGCTTACATACCTGGATAGGACGTTGCAATATCATTAAGATGAGTATACTTCCCAAATTCCTATATCTACTACAGGCACTACCAATAAATATTCTGATTTAGTTTTTTTAAACAAACTCAGAAGATAATATTTGAATATATATGGGCACATAAACAACCAAGGATGCAACGGAAACAATTAATGTATATTAAGAGACAGGGAGGCCTGGCTGTACCGGATATACGGAAGTATTATCAAGCAGCACATTTGAATAGAGTTGTGGACTGGAACAGGCATGTAGACACTAAACTATGGGTACAAATCGAAAATGCGCAGTCTCCAGTACCCTTAAGTGGAGCACCATGGTGCTACGCTGCATTACCAAGAGAGGTGACTGCCAGCCCGGTGGTGGGTAACACGGTCAGGTTATGCTCAACTCTGCTTCCCACTATTGGAGTAACACCTATGTCTTCTCCCTTATATCCAATACTAGGTAACCCTCTCTTCCAGCCAGGTTGTGGAGAGAGCGCATTTCAATATTTAATGAGAAAAGGATATACCCGAGCACTTAAATATATACATAATGGAACATAGCTCACAATAAAGGAGCTGACGGAACAAGGAAACACTTTTAGATTAAAATTTTGGAACGCCCTACAGATCACTCATTTTCTTGGCACTCTACCGAACCCGGGACAGTTTGACAGACCCCTAACTATATTTGAGAAACTCTGTAATGAGAAGGGAGCAATATCGCACACATTATCTATATGCTATGGACTTTTGATCACACAGCCGGAAACCCACCCCTTGAAATGTGTGCAGGAATGGGAAAAGGAACTGGGGAGGACCTTTAGCCTGGAACAGTGACAGAAGATGTTGAGGCTGACACATGAGACATCAATATGTGTTAAAATACAAGAAACCAATTTTAAGATTTTTTCTAGGTGGTATAGAACACCAGAGAAGCTTGGGAAAATGTTTCCGGAGGTCTCAGATCTGTGCTGGAGATGCCAAGAAGATAAAGGCACTATGCTGCACATCTTCTGGGACTGCACCAGGCTAAGGCGCTTTTGGCTGGGGATCAAACAGATCCTCCAATGCTGTACGGAACTAACAATACCGGAGGACCCGGTGTTCTTCCTTCTACATGTTAATCAGATACCTGAGAGGACATATAAGGAATCGTGCATCCCCCACCTTTTAGATGCTGCAAAGGCATGTATTCCGTTAAAATGGAAATCATCATCATCACCACCGACAATTGAGATGTGGATACGTAAGGTGAAGGAGGTCAATAAACTAGAAGACTTAGTCCTCTCGGTACGCCAACAGCAGGGAAAGTATTCCGAGACTTGGTCTGCTTGGAATGCCTTCCTTGCCTCGGATGAGGGGAGAATCCTCCTTGAGAATGGAGGAAGGGAGGAAGAGACCTGAGGAGACTTAAGTATTTAGGGCTTTGTGGTGGTCATGGAGGGAGAGAGAAGGTGGAGGGAGGGGGTGTTTGCTTGTTTGTTTGTTCCCCCTTTTGTCTTCCCTTTTTTTTTTTTTTTGTTGTTGTCCTTTTTTCCCGCCTTGAAGAGGAGGGTATGTTTTAGATATATTGTGTTGTTAGGTTAGTGGAATTATTGATGGGGAATTTGAAACAATATGTATGTATGGATATTCTGTATTCCCGTGTATTGATAAAATAATTAAAAAGAAAGTAATAAAAACCGCAGAGGTGATCAAATACAACCAAAAGAAAGCTCTATTTATGGGGGAAAAAAATTACATACATTTTTATTTGGGTACAGCGTCGCACAACCGCACAATTGTCAAAGTAACGCAGTGCCGTATTACAAAAAATGCCCTGGTAAGGAAGGGGGTTAAATCCTTCTGTGGCTGAAGTGGTTAAACACACTGAAAGGACAGGTTTCATCCTAGTCATTGCTAGAGCTTCTGAAGGACAAAATTCCTCTTTTGCTCTTTTACACCCACCCTGCCATGATGGTGGATTTTTCCTGGATGTTCCAGCACCAAGCCTTTGTAGCCCAGCTTTGTAAGGCCCACCACCTGGTCCCAATCATCTGCTGATGTAGCTGATGCCGCATTGTTGCCCCTTGTTTTTGGGGCCTGTTAGCACAGTTCTTTTTGCCTAGTTGTACCACACCCTTTTAATTTATTGCTTTGGGATGTCCCAGGGTCTCTGAATTTTCAGCCTGTGTTATGTGCTACAAAACTAGGGACTTAAGGAGTGGGTTAGGGTGATAGGGGTGGCACCCAGGGGGTAACGTGTCCTCAAAAGCTTTGCCACTGTCCAATCACCTTAAAGCGGAGTTTCACCCACTTATTAGGCCTCATGCTGCTGCTAAATGGACGTTTAGGAGCAGTTGGGCGTTTTTTTTTTGTTTTGTTTTTTCAACTGCCCCTGAACTAGAGCTGCAGGATTCTGGCTAAAAGGAGAATCACATTTTTTTTGCTTAGAATTAAGGTCCCGATTCTCACGGTGTAACATCTTCTTTCACATTATACAAAAAAATTGGGCTAATTTTACTGTCTTCATTTTTTTTATTTTTTTTTATTCATTCCAAGTGTATTTTTTCAAAAAACAAATGCGTTTGAAAAACCGCTGTACATGTACAGTGTGACATAAAATATTGCAACTACCACCATTTTTTTCTCTAGGGTCTCTGCAAAAAAATAAAATATATCAAGTAATTTTCTAGCAGAAAATAATGATTGTTACTTGTAAACATCAAATGTCAGAAAAGGTTTGGTCTTTAAATGGTTAAACATCCCTCATCTACACACCCGAGTTCTTTCCTTTGATGAAAGAACGAAAAGATACTTTTGTTTCTACTTATTTTTTGTGTGTTGTGATAAAACTTGGCAGGCTTCCTGTATTCTTTATTTTTTTCCCAGCTGTTAGAACTCTCTGCACTTGTTTAGAAAGAATCGTGACATGCTGTTTTGAAGATCGGGAAGGGATAAAGATTGCGATTTTGATTCTTAACGATTAATCGTGCAGCTCTACCCTGAACTCTCCTCTGTTATCTGTCCATGTACACAGGGTCGTTTACAGTCATTTCTAGGCAGTTGAGTTCAGAGGCATTTTTTGGAACGCAAAAAAATGCATTCAGAAGCTGAGTTTACAAGCGCCAAATACGTCTAAACGTGGTAACTCGTGTTTAGCCGCGTTTTTTCATTTACAGGCAGTTTTTTTTTTTGTTTTTTTTCATTATTTTTTTGCCCTCTCTTTCACCCTCTAGTTAACCCATGCATCTTAACGTATTGGCTAACTTTCTTTTTCTGAGTTTTTTACCTTTTTTTTTTTTTCCATTGTTCTTCTTCACTTCCTATATACCCCGCCACAGCAAGGTACGTAATTTCCCTGATTAGCTCAGCTTTCCACCTCGTCGCCCCCCCCCCCACCCCGCTGCCTTCTGGGACCTGTGTGTGTGTGTGTCCCAAAAGACCATGGGACCACTCGGCAAGCGCAGCGCGACCCTGCATGCGCAGTTGGAAACCGGCTGTGAAGCCTTCACTGTCACTGCCGGTTCCCCTTAGTTGCAATGCCAGCGCCTGCATCGGAAGCCAATAGATGAATCGGCTTGGGGTGCGGACTTTGCGGGAACCCTGGAAAGGTAAGTGTCTTTATATTAAAAGTTGGCAGCTACAGTATTTGTAGCTGCTGACTTTTAATTATTCCTTTTTTTTGTACAGGCTGGAACTCTGCTTTAAGGTTACCAGCCTATAACCAAGAGAGTATGAATGATATGCCTGTGTCCTGTACTGTACTCCAAGACCCAGAATTTACAAGCAAGTAAAAATTCCTCTCTCCCTCCTGCATACTATATAGTCTCTATGATAATCCAAAAACCACAAACAAAATTAATACCGTATTTATCGGCGTATAACACGCACCCTAACTTTAAGAGGGAAGTTTCAGGAGAAAAAATTTCCACAGCCCCCTGCGTATAACACGGAAGCACAGTTTACCCTTTATTTTCAGGGTAAAAAAGTGAGTGTTGTACGCCAATAAATACAGTAATTTTTATTTATTGATTGTAGTTTGTGCATGCACCAAATCAATGAGCACTTTACTGATATATGTTGTACCCCTGAAAAATGTGCAAATGTGGAGAAACATATTGGGTTGGTTATATCAGTTGGAATGCAGTTGCTAACTTAAGTCAAGCTTTAAGAGCTATAGGCAATGTTTTAATATTATAGGGAATATACGGTATAATGTGTGCAGAAGAGAAAAGTATGTTGCAGATGGAATGCCTACACATTTTTTTTTATTTCACGGGTTGCATTACTGTTTTTATTCTATAGATGGAAAATACAGGGCACTCAAGATGGAATTTTCCTTGCCTTCCTCCACGTATGCTACAATGGCCATCAGAGAAGTACTGAAAATGGACACCAGCATTAAGAATCAGACTCAGCTTAACACTGTGTGGCTGCGATAGGCTTATTCTGTGACCTCTCCCATTGTATATTAGTAGCATTTCATGCTCCATTATTTTAATAAATACTTTAATTTACCCCACAAAGGGAAAAGAAAAAGGTATGAACTATTTTAACATGGAGAATTTTACACTTATGTTTGTTGCGTTATTTGAAATGTGGTGTTTTTTAGTTTTTTTTTTGGTTTGTTTTCAATGAGTTTTGTGAGCTGCGACTTCACTATTGGCAAATAAATTTGATTCTGCTTCATCTTCATGTTCTACCTAGTAATATATCACTAGGTTAAATTGGGATTAATTTGGTTTAGGCTGAAGGTTAGGTTGAGTTTTATTGGCAAATTGATCAGTCGGCCTTCCTTTTGCCAGTCCCCCTCTTTTTGTAGAGTATTGTGGTTTAAGAAGTAGCATAGTGGAGTGGTATTTTGCCTCTGCCTGGCGCCAAAGTGAAATTTCATGACAGGTGTGTTTATCAACTAGCCGATGAGTTGTTTAGTACATAAAATAATTTGTGTGATATGGTTATATTGCCACATTGGAGGTGTGTGATTCCTACACTAAACTTTCTATAGCTGGACACATTTTATGTATTATTACACTGAAATGTTATAGACCATCTAGTAAGCCTAAATTAATAAAATACCTAGTTGTACATATATGTAGATATTTATATATAATTGTGGAAATAAGAATTAGAGATGCCAAAACTGTGAGATTTGAGTTCCGAAACAGGTTAAATACTTTCCATAAGATTTTTTTTACGTGATATACAATCGGATATTGTTTGACTGTTTATAAAAATCCAGAATACATTTTCTTTCGCAATGTTTAATTTTACTCC
Source organism: Rana muscosa (assembly GCA_029206835.1). NCBI lineage: Eukaryota > Metazoa > Chordata > Amphibia > Anura > Ranidae > Rana > Rana muscosa. The sequence continues at coordinate 669,778,145 of CM055118.1, forward strand.
CTTTTTTTTTTACATATCAATTAACATATCTGGTAATAAAGCGAGTAGCACTGCTTCAGAGGAAAAGTGTGCTTAAAAATGCTGCATGAGCTTCAAACAAGTGTTTTAAATATGTTTTCACTTTCAGTTTATATGTGTACTCTGGCTTTTCCTGCATCTGATCGAAGTATGCCTCCAGGTAAGAACCAGTGCAACTCGGCTACATATCAGACAAGGAAGCCATTGACTGTTATTGTACAGGCAGTTCACATATGAACAGACAAAAACCCAAAGCAGCCAATATACCCACATTTAGTGCATGGTGTGTTTGAGATTGTACCTGCCTGTATACTATACATATTCTGAGACTCCTGATTGACATGCAGCTGGATAATGTAGGTTCTATAGAAATGCCATAAAATGTTCAGCACCCCGAATACAATGGGACAAGTCAATGAGCAAAAGCCTGTTTTTTTTTTTCTTTTCTTGTATATAATAAACCTACAGATAACTAGCCTCTTCAATTGTTGAACAATATTTACATGTGCTATCCAAGGACGAATTATTATGTATAAGGCTATTATAAAGATTAATTAATCTGTTTCTGTTCTGATTTTTAGAGCTGTGTTACTAAAGCATTTTTTTAATAAACAAGAGTGGTAAAAAAACAAAATTCAGCCATTAGTTCTGTAATTTATTGGAACATAATGCTTTATTTGAGCTAATCATTAATTATTATGGGCAAGCATTTTTTGCTTAATGTCAAGAAGTTGGGCCTACAACTTGTACTGTTTTTTTTTTTTTTCTCTCAAATAGATTTTTTATTTTTTTTCAATAAAAATAACAAAGAAATGTTATACAAATATATCTTATACTTGCCTGCCCAGTGATGTGAATTTGCAGAGAGCAGCCTAGATCCTCCGCTTCTCGGGTTTCTCTTCTGTGCTCCTGGCCCTTGCCTCCTGTTGGGAGTGAATGGTTCCGCTGCTGTGTCTCAGCCAATCAGGAGGGAGAGTCTCAGCCAGCCAAGACATTTGTGGACATCGCTGGCATTTGTTAACCCCCAAAAAAATAACTGATTCTGTTCCTTTAAAGCATGTTGCTCAGCACAGCTGCTGCAGGAATAACCAATGCATTTTTTCACTATTTGTTCTGTATCCTAATATTGTACAGTCTGTGTTTTCATAAAAAAAAAAAAAATCCTTCACCGTATCTCACGGCGGCTTCCGCCGATCACGTGACTGGCTGTGTCTCCTCTTCTCCTCGCGTCCTGCTGATGTCAGCGGGGAAACCTCGGCCCTGCAGAGAGGAGACACAGCTGGTTGTCTGAACATCAGGAGCCACCGTGAGATGCGGTGAAGGAGGAATTTTTTTTAATGGAACGGAGACAGGGAGGCACTATATTAGGATACAGAACAGATAGTGTAAATGATGCAAAGTGGGTTAACAACCACTTTATTGCATTAAATGCATTATGATAAAATGCATTTTGACCTGACTTTATAACCACTTTAGACTTGAGGACAGGAATGTTCCACCCACTTCTGGTCCAGGCCATTTTTTGGATTTCAGCACTCACACTAACAAATACTTTGCCTTGCAACACTATACCCAAATTAAAGTGGTTGTAAACCTACTTTGACAACATGCACCTATAGGTAAGCCTAGATTAAGGTTTACCTGTAGGTGCATGAAATATCTCCTTAACCTACACGGTTAAGGAGCTATTTGCTGAAAAACACAGCACCGATGACGTCCCACGCATGCGCACTATCGGGCCGGTTTTCTGAATGGGATCTTGCCGGCCTGGGCGCGCATGCGTGTGACGTCATCGGTGCTATGTGACCTCATCGCTGCTCCGGCCAATTATAGCGCCGGAGCGGCGATAACAGGAAGAAGCTCCGAGCGGACATGGCGGAGAACGAGGAGGACTTCGGGGGCTTCGATTTCAGATAAGTGCCACATAATAAGCTTTCATAGACTCCCATGTTAAACGGTAATTTCTCCGGTGACTTTGGGGTACCGGCCGGTCGTAGATCCCCCTGGACCCGACACTTTGCACACTTGTAGAAGAGTGTGGCTACATGTGTGCCAAGTTTTTTGTCTGGGGGACCTACGGCCGGGGATCACCGATTTTTCAAAGCCGGGCACCCCTTCCATAGACTCCCATGTTAAACATCAGTCTAGTCATGGGCACAGTGAGGCATGCAGATGGACACTCTAGGCTTATACTCGAGTCAATACGTTTTCCCATTTTTTGTGGTAAAATTAGGTGCCTTGGCTTAAATTCGGGTCGGCTTATACTCGAGTATATACAGTGTGTGTGTGTATGTATGTATGTGTGTATGTATATGTATATATATATATATATATAATATAAAATTATGGTATTTATTCAGCACTGGGTTTTTTTACTTAATAAAGGAAAGACCAAAAATTTGAAGGGAAAAAAAAAGTCTAAGTGTCTGTTTATAAAACTTTGCAAACAATTTTCTTCATAAATTTGGGTCAAAATGTATTCTGCTACATTTCTTTGGTGGGGGAAAAAAACAAAAACAAATGTATATGATTTAGTCTGTATGAAAGTTAGTCTACAAATTATGATATACAGTATATCTATGGTGCCCAAGAGGCTGCATGTGGCCCTTTGGTACTTTTTGTGTGGCCCTTACAAACACTAATCTGCATTTTTCCTATTGCCCTGTTATAGTAAAGTCTATGGCTGTCTATTGAAGCATGTCCCCAGTCTCCAACAATTACTGTAGTATGTTCGCAGTCCCTGCAGCATATCTCCAGTCGCTGACCATCTGTACCAATGTCCGCAGTCTGACCATCTCCTGTATCATGTTTGCAGTCTCTGACCAAATCCTGTACCATGTCAGCAGTCTTCAACCATCTTTTACATTATGTGCATAGTCTCTTACCATCTTGTGTATCATCTCCATAGTCTGACAATCTCCTGGAATATGTCCATGGTTTCTGACAATCTCTTGTATCATGCCCTTCAGTTTTTTCTGTCTAGCAAGGAGTAGGACATGGCTCCCTTCGGGCCCATTGGTCCGGGGGAAAAAAAATATATATTTTTTTGCTACATTTGTTGTTTCCTGCGATCTTCGATCAACTGCCGACTGGGTGACAGGCTGGATCCTCGATCCTTGTCTCCCCAGTTTCGGCCATCGAGCGTGTGCCGACCCTAGCTACGCGCTGGGTTTTCCACGACATGCCCGTCGCTCCACGGGTGGCCAGTGAGCCTACGCTCCAGGGCCTGCATCGGACCGCTCAGCTTCGGCTGACCTTACGGCCGAGTCGCAGCAGCCTGGCCGGTGAGCTCAGCTCCAAGGCTTGCATCGGACCACTCAGCTTCGGCTGACCTTACGGCCGAGTCGCAGCAGCCTGTCCGGTGAGCGTCACGCTCCAGGGCATACATATGATCGTCCCTTTTGGGTCCAATCACAGCATGCCTGGCCAACAGTCACCTTCCGTGCGCGGACGATGATCTGTTTGGAATGTCTTCCAGCATAATACATGCAGGATAGGTAAGTAAAACTCCCCTGCCTCGGCTGGGTGATTTAGCTGGACATTCCTGGAGAGATCAAGTAAGTGGTTGTGGCCCCTTTCTTCCCTCTCTCCCTGCCTTTCCCTCCTCCCTGGGCTTCTAGCTAAAGGTTGCTGGGTGCTGGGGGTCACCTAAGGGGTTCCACTGGAGCGGGGCTGGCTGTAACTAACATTTAAAAGAAATGTCATTTCTGCTTACCTGTATGTGCTTCCTCCTCCATGCTGTCGGTGGCCATTTTGGGGTGGTCCATGCCGAGTTCGGCCTCTTGTGACTGCCCGGCGGCCATCTTCCTGTGGTTCGGCCACACCCACTGGCCCCTATCAGCTGATCGGCGGCCATGTTTGTCCACCCTGTATGTATATATTGCCGTTCGGCGGCCATCTTTTTGTGGGCTACAGCTGCTTGGCCTCTATCTTCAGCTCGGCGGCCATTTTCTTAGAGCCCACATTATCTTCCATACAGACGTTTTTGGCAACCATTTTGCGAGAGCCTCTGGCCTCTAGGGTGCATTACACTGGCGCGAAAATTCACACAGGAATTGCTGATAAAAGAAGCAGACTGACACAGCAGCAGTGGGACAGCATCACAGGCGCAGCACACGGCAGCATAGCAGTACCGGTCCAGGGTGGCGAGTCCTCTGGGTAACCCAGCATCTCTGCAGCGCTCCCGTTCCCTGCAATCTTCTGGGGATATTTCTGATGCAGAACCAGGTCCAGCTACGGCTCAGGGCCCAGATTCTGATGCATCAGAGACTGCAGACGGTGACCGATCGGACAGTGAGGAGGACTCCAAGTCCAGGTCAGTACGCGAGACGGCTTTGGTATCTGACCTTATTACTGCAGTGCAGGATACGCTAAAGTTGGAAAATACTGCAGAAGCAGCAGAAACTCCAGTCCCCTTTGGGTTTTGTAAACCTGCCCGCACTGCTAAGGTGTTCCCTTGTGTGTCTTATTTTGACAAACTTTTATACAAGGAATGGGAGAACCCACTGAGAGTCTTTACAGCCCCAAAGAGGTTTGCGGTACGGTACCCCTTTTGAGCAGAGTTTTCTGAAGATATGGACCTCTCCCCCTATAGTGGACCCTTCGGTGTCCAGACTTAATAGAGCCACCACTATTCCAGTAGAAGGGGCTCCTGTTTTCAAGGACCCTGTGGATAAGAAGGCTGAAGCACGCGCTCGCTAACTATACTCAGTGGTAGGCTCGGCAGTACGCCCGGCATTGGTGGGGGCCCTAGTGTCTCAGACACTTACTGAATGGGCAAAATTGCTACTCCAGGGGTTAAAAGAGGGAGATGCTCCTCCTAATGAGATAACTTTGGCCGACCAGTTGGTCCAGGGCCTTAAGTTTGTCTGCGAGTCAGACATGGATACTATTCCCCTGCTGTCAAAAGCTTTGGTTTATGCAGTAGCAATACGCCGCCTGATCTGGCTAAAGGGCTGGTCTGCGGACCAGACTTCCAAGAAAGCCCTGTTGGATCTGCCTTTTAAGGGCGACAGACTTTTTGGGGCTTCTCTGGATGACATCATCAAGGATGCCACAGGAGGTAAAAGCACTTTGCTTCCCCAAACTAGCAAGAGTAAGGGGTCACGCCAAGGGCCCTCCTTTACTGCACGCAAGCGTTTTTTTCGTCCCCTTAGGGCAACAGGGAAAAGACCCCAGGCCGATAAAGCGCCTGCCCAAGGACAAAAGCGTCCTTGATCCCGCAGACCCAACAAGCCTGCGGACAAATCTGCGTCCGCATGAAGGTCCGCCCCCACCCAGCTCTCAGGTGGGGGGACTTTTTCGCAAATTCGCGACTCAATGGACAGCTCTAGTCTCCGACAGGTGGGTTTGCGAAGTAATCTCCTCAAGCTACAAGATAGAATTTCTCTCTTGTCCACCGGACAGATTCATCACCTCCAATCTCCAGCTACTACTGACCCGTCGGGAGGCCCTGTATGGGGCGGTCCAGGGTCTACTGGAACATGGGGTAGTTGTTCCAGAACAGGAACGGGGTCAGGGTTTTTACTCAAATCTGTTCATTGTGCGGAAGAAGGAGGGGGGTGCGTCCAATCTTGGATCTCAGAGCCCTCAATTGCTTTGTGAAAGTACAAAGATTTCGGATGGAGTCGGTTCGATCTGTAGTCATGGCTCTCCATCCGGGGGACTTTCTGGCCTCCTTGGACATCAAGGACGCATACCTGCATGTCCCCATATACTCCAGACACCAGAGGTTTCTGCGATTTGCTGTCGGGAAGAACCACTACCAGTTTGTGGCTCTCCCGTTTGGCCTTGCCTCAGCACCCAGGACGTTCAACAAGGTGCTCGCTCCGATTCTGGCACTTCTAAGACAGCGGGGTATCGCTATCACAAGCTACTTGGACGATCTTCTGCTGAAGGCCCCTTCAAGCTCAGAATTAGAGGTAAGCGTGTCTATTACCTGTCAGACTCTTCGAGACTGTGGTTGGATACTAAACACGCAAAAGTCAGTATTGGTGCCCACTCAACGCCTAGTGTACCTGGGGTTGATTCTGGATTCCTCAGAGGCAAAGGTATTCCTCCCTGTGGAGAAGTTGCAGACCCTCCGGGCTGCAGTACGGCAGCTGACTTCCAGGAATTGGTCGTCACTCAGTTTTTGCATGCAAGTGTTGGGCCTCATGGTAGCCTCCTTTGAGGCGGTCCCATATGCTCAATACCACACTCGAGTGTTACAGAAGGAAGTTCTGTCCAGATGGAACAGATGCCCTTCATCTCTGGATTATCAAATCCGAGTGAGCCACCTAGTCAGGAGATCCCTGGTATGGTGGCTGACAGCACCGGCTCTAATGGCCGGGAAGTCATTTCTTCCGGTTTACTGGAAAGTGATCACGACGGACGCCAGCCTTACAGGTTGGGGGTGGGGGAGTCTGGGGTTTTCAGTCGGCGCAAGGTCGCTGGACCCCAGAGGAAGCCCTCCTGCCGATCAATGTCCTGGAAATCCGGGCGATCAGGCTGTGCCTCTTCAAATAGTCTGAGGCTACAAGGGCGTCCAGTCAGGATCCAGTCAGACAATGCCACAGCGGTGGCATATGTCAATCATCAAGGAGGAACAAGAAGCTCAGCTGCAGCATCGGAGGTTGCTTGCATCCTGAAGTGGGCAGAGAAGAGCGTACCGGCACTGTCGGCCGTGTAAATTCCGGGTGTGGAGAACTGGCAGGCGGACTGCCTGAGCCGCCAGATGCTGGACCAGGGAGAATGGTCCTTACACCCGGAGGTGTTCCAACTCCTCTGCCAAAGATGGGGCACACCAGACGTAGATATTCTGGCTTCCCGACTCAATCGGAAGGTATTGAGGTTAGTGGCCCGGTCAAGAGACCCATGGGCAGACGCAACGGATGCGTTGGTGGCATCGTGGGGTCAGTATCGGCTAATCTATGCCTTCCCTCCCTTAAGGCTTCTTCCTCTTCTGCTTCGCAGAGTGGAGGCAGAGGGAATTCCAATGATCCTAATTGCTCCAGATTGGCCTCGGTGTCCTTGGTACGCCGATCTAGTACGTCTGGTAGCAGACGTCCCCTGGCGCCTACCACTACGGAAGGACCTGCTATCGCAAGGTCCCATACTCCATCCTGTTTACAGTCATTGGCTTTAACGGCATGGCTGTTGAGAACCAGGTCCTGAGAGACCGGGGCCTGTCAGATTCAGTAATCTCTACTATGAGAAGTGCTCGAAAACTGTCCTCTAGGAAGGTTTATCACCACACTTGGAAGGCCTACATCTCCATGTGTGAGGAGATGAAATGGCATCCGCGTACCTATTTGGTTTCCAGAATCCTGCTGTTTTTACAGCATGGGGTGGACCAAAGGCTTGCCTTAAGTACGATTTAAGGGACAGATATCTTCCCTGGCTGTCCTTTTTTTTTCAGCGACCCCTGGCGACTCACTCGCTCGTGAGTACATTTGTGCAGGGGGTTCGACATGTGGCCCCTCCGGTCCGTCCCCCGTTACCTCCGTGGGACTTGAACCTGGTCCTCTCGGTGCTTCAGAAGGCACCGTTTGAGAATATTAGCGATATTCCCCTGTTGACACTTTCTCTTTTTGGTGGCTGTTACGTCAGTTAGACGGATCTCTGAGCTGGCAGCCTTGTCCTGCAAGGCTCCCTATTTGGTTTTCCACAAGGATAAGGTGGTGCTGCGGCCGCAGCCTTCCTTTCTTCCGAAAGTCGTTTCGGCTTTTCATCTCAATGAAGACATTGTACTTCCAACCTTGTGTCCTCATCCGTCGAATCCTAAGGAGTCGGCGTTGCATTCCTTGGATGTTGTCCGAGCTTTGAGAGTATACTTATCTGTTACTTCCCTGTTCCGGAAGTCAGACTCACTGTTTGTTTCGGTGGCTGGGCCCAAGAAGGGCCAAGCAGTCTCGTCGGCCACCATCTCTAGGTGGATCCGACAGTAATCCAGGCTTACGCCTTAAAGGGTCAAGCACCCCCTTTCCTGTCACGGCGCATTCGACCAGGGAAATGGGTGCCTCTTGGGCTTTCCGACATCAATCGTCTCTTTCCCAATTATGTAAAGCGGCGACTTGGTCGTCCACTCACACTTTCACAAAATTCTACAAAGTTGATGTAGGTGCATCTTCGGATGCCTCTTTCGGCCGCAAGGTTTTGCAAGCGGCTGTTTAGAGTTGCAGCTCCTCCGTTGGAGTGCTGTTTTGTGTTTTGGGGTGAAGTTTATTTTTATGCTGTTACCACCCCTCGTTTTTTTCTCTGACACTGCTTTGGGACGTCCCACTTTGTCAATAGAGAAGCTGTGTCGGTCCATGGTCGAAAGAGTAAATAGGATTTTTTACTCACCGTAAAATCCTTTTCTCTGAGTCCATGGACCGACACAGCACCCACCCCTCCTTTTAAGTTTGTACTCCTTTTTGACGAACTGATCTGCGAGATGCAGACTGAGAGGTTATACCAGAGGGTCCGCCCCCTGGGCGGTACTGTAGAAGGTGTGATGCAACACTTTTTACAAGTTTTTCTGCCTAGTCACTCCTAATTAACGGATAGTACCCACTTTGTCAATAGAGAAGCTGTGTCGGTCCATGGACTCAGAGAAAAGGATTTTACGGTGAGTAAAAAAATCCTATTTTTTTTTTTTGTCAATAAGATATTTTTAACACATAGCATAGGTATACTTTATAATTACACCACAAAACACATCTTGCTACTCCTCCCCAGTATGGGGATACTACATGTGAGACGTTTCACAGCCTAGTCACATAGAGGGCCCAAAAATCCAAGGAGCGCACCTTCAGGCTTTGTAGGGTCATGAATTACGCATCCAATTTCCTGAGTACCTCTCGCGTAGTTTGACACTGTGACTGGTGTAGTGGTGATCAGAGACACTAACTGTGGCTGCGCTATTAGTTCACGCGTAAGTTTTAGGGTGTACACGTGCCACGGTTGTGATGCTTTGCAGCTGTGGCAGGAATTCTAACCCCCTTATCTTTTATATTCCTTATTGCTTTTGTGAGATCCAAGGGGTTAAAGCAGAAGGTAAGAAGGCTATATTACACCTCACTGCCTGTCAAATGCTCTCTCACAAGCAATACAAACACGGATTGTTCTTCAAAGAGCATTACATGTGAACGAGACTTTATGGTGAAACTGGGACTGGTGTGGTCATAATTGGGGATACTATGACTGGCTGCACTTTTGTAGATCTTGTCAGTGATCCTAGACAATGTCTGGCTGCACTGAAATAGTGATATCAGAGCATTCAGCCATTGTACATGATCACCGCCACAGCAGTACAATATAACCCCAATGACACTGCAATTGCTCTGGTGACAGTATATTAAAAAAATATATATTTCTCCTACGTTCACTGACTGACACAGCTCCTTTACTTTAGACCATCGGGTTGTTACGCCACCTTCAGGAGAGGACTAGGCAGAACATGTACAAAAAAAAAACAGAACTTTTTAGTTCCGCCCAAGGGGCGGTCCCTTCAGTAACAACCCCCCCCCCCCCCCCCCCCAGCCTGCACCTTGCAGCCTCCAGTTTTTTTTCTGCCTAGTGAAGAAGGACCTAGGAACCCTGCGGGCCCATCGGTCCGTGTTTTTTTTTTTCCTGCAGAAGTTTGCCTTTTGCGCAAGATTAGGATCCTGTGATCTGCTATCAACAGCCGGCTGGGTGACAGGCTGGATAACCTTATCCTTGTAGTCTCCCCAGCCTGGCCAGTGGGTGTGTGCAGACCAGAGCTTCGCGCTGGGTCGGCTACGACATGCCCCACACGCTCCAGGGGTGGCCGGTGAGCGTAATGCTCCGGGGCACACATATGACCGGGCTACTGATGTCTGCGTCACAGTGTGCCAGGCCAGCAGCCACCCCGTACTGATCGGAGAGTGGGTCTGTGATGGAATGTCCCCAGCTCGTCCGGAATGGTAAGTACAGCTTTCCCTGTCCCGGTGGGGCTGAGCAGCTGGGCATTCCCTGGGAGGTAGATTCGGGGGTCCCTCTCTTCTCTCCCATTGGGGATGCTGCACGGTGTGTGTGCCACATGGACAGGGGTCCCCGGGGGGGCTCTCACCTCGGGTGGGGGGGCTGCGCTGGGTGGCTGTGTCCTGGGTGTCTGTTGTCTCTCCCCTGGGTGTCTAGAGGGCTTCTATGCTGATCTCTGCCTGTTTTTTCACTGTGTCTTTCCCTGCATACAGTTGTTTGTCGACCATCTTTGGTGTGCCCAGGGAGAAGCATGGTCAGGAGCCATTTTCTTGTAGTTCGGCGGCCATTTTCCCTGTGATTATGTCCTTTATACTGGATGCTCGGCGGCCATTTTGTTGTAGCCTGGCACATTTTTAATGCTCAGCGCTGATCCAGGGGGCTCAGAATGGCGCGGTTTCCTCTCACAGACTCCTGGGAGCTGACACGGGACACAGGCACATCTAGCTGGATGGCGCAGAACTCGGCCAGGGTGGTGAGTCCTGTGGTGGGGGCCCCTCAGCCTGCAGCAGTTCGGAGGATGGGACCATTCACTGTCCTAAGTCCCCAACAGGCGGCAGACAGGGTGGGTCAGCATGGCTTCAGATCCTAGTGTTTCCTCCCCCGAAATCCAGGCAATTGCAACCGGTTCGCCTGCAGTCAGTGTGGTGCCTCTGGACGCTTTGTCGGCGGTCCTTAACTCGTTCGTTGCCGAGATGGAGGCGGTGCGTGGGCGCAAAGGTGGTAAAAAGCGTTACCCCTTTGAGGAGAGCCTTCTTAAGAGATGGTCGGCTCCTCCGGTCGTGGACCCCCCTGTATCCAGGTTAAATAAGGTAACCACGATCCCGGTAGAGGGGACTCCTGCCTTTAACCACTTCCCGCCCCGTCAATAGCAGATTGACGTCCGGGAAGTGGTTGTGTTATCCACACTGGACGTCATATGACGTCCTGCGGGATAACAGCCGCCGCGCGCCCGCGGTGGGTCAGTCTGACCGCTACACTGATCTCGGTAAAAAGCCTCCGCCGGAGGCTTTTTACCACGTGATCACCCGTGTCCAATCACGGCTGCTCACAATGTAAACAGGAAGAGCCACCATTGATCGGCTCTTCCTCACTCGTGTCTGACAGACGCGAGTAGAGGAGAGCCGATCGGCGGCTCTCCTGACAGGGGGGGTTTGCGCTGATTGTTTATCAGCGCAGCCGCCCCTCAGATACCCACACTGGACCACCAGGGAAGCCCCCCAGGACCACCAGGGAACCCCAAGCATGTGGATGGCCAGGTAAGTCCCCCATGGCCATCCACATGCACAAAGAGATAAAAAATATATGCCAATCAGTGCCCACAAATGGGCACTGATTGGCACCATCATGGCATAAAAAAAATGCATGATGCCCAGCAATGCCAGCCACCAGTGCCACCTACCAGTGTCCATTAGTGCCACCTATCAGTGCCACCCATAAGTATCCATCAGTGCCGCCTATGAGTGCCCATCAGTGCCGCCTATGAGTGCCCATCAGTGCTGCATACCAGTGCCACATATCAGTGCCCATCATCAGTGCCACCTCATCGGTGCCCATCAGTGCCGCCTTATCAGTGCCCATCATTGAAGTAGAAAAGGTACTTATTTACAAAAAAAAATAAACCGAAACAAAAACTTAGTTTTTTTCAAAATTTTCACTCTTTTTTATTTGTTATGTAAAAAATAAAAATCGCAGAGGCGATCTAATACCACCGAAAGAAAGCTCTATTTGTGGGAACAAAATGATAAAAAAAAATTGTTTGGGTACAGTGTTGCATGACTGCGCAATTGTCATTCAAATTGCGACAGCGCTGAAAGCTCAAAATTGGCTTGGGCAGGAAGCTGTATAAGTGCATGGTATTGAAGTGGTTAAGGACCCCACGGACAGGAAGGCTGAGGCAGTGGCCCGTTCCTTATTTATGGTTGTGGGGTCAGCAATGCGACCAGTACTGGCCTCCGCGCTTGTGTCACAGACACTGACCGAGTGGGCAAAACTTTTGCACCGCGAATTGGGGGAACAGGCTTCTCCTGTCTGCGTGGAACTAGCAGACCAGTTAGTACAAGGCCTTAAGTAAGTTTGTGACGGGGCCCTGTATACCCTCCCTCTGTTATCCAGGGCTTCGGTGTCAGCAGTGGTGCTGAGGCGCCTGATTTGGCTAAAATGCTGGTCTGCGGACCAGGCATCTAAAAAAGCATTGACAGATCTACCCTTCCTTGGCGAACGGCTCTTTGGAGCCTCGTTGGATGACATCATTAAGGATGCCACCGGTGGGAAGAGTACCCTACTCCCGCCGACCAGGAAGGCTAAGGAGCCACGCCGTAGGCAAGGGCCCTCTTTTTCCCACTCACAAACTACTTTTTCGTCCCTCCGGGGCTTCGGCTAAACGTCCCCAGCCCGACAGGACGACCTCTGAGGGACAAAAGCGTCCCTGAAACTGCAAGCCTGCGAGCAAAAGCGCTACCGCCCGCCACACGGGTGGGGGGTTCGCCTTCGGGAGTTTGCAGCCCGGTGGGCCTCTCGGCTGTCCGACCGATGGGTCTGCGACCTGATTTCCTCTGGCTACAAGATAGAGTTCCTCTCTTGGCCACCAAACAGATTCTTCCCCTCCAGCATACCCGTGCTCCCGGCTCGCCGGGAGGCCCTCATGGGGGCGGTAAGGGACTTGCTGAGTCACGGGGTGATACTACCTGTTCCGGAGCCGGAAAAATTGCAGGGGTTCTACTCCAATCTGTTTGGCCACACCCCTTCCTTTTTGGGAACTACAATCTTGGACCTAAAAGCCCTCAATTGCTTCGTGAAAGTACAGAGGTTCAGAATGGAATCGGTTCGCTCGGTAGTCGCTGCACTCCATCAAGGGGACTTCCTGGCGTCCTTGGACATCCAGGATGCGTACCTGCACATACCCATATGCCCTCGGCAACAGAAGTTTCTGCATCAGCCCCCCCGAGTCTTTACCAAGGTATTGGCTCCAGTTCTGGCGTTGTTGCGACAATGCGGGATTGCGATCGTAGGCTACCTAGACGATCTCCTCCTGAGAGCATCTTCTGCCTCAGAATTAAAGGAGGATGTGGCGATCACCATGCAGAGCCTGCGGGATTTTGGGTGGCTGTTGAACCTAAAAAAGTCGGTACTCTTACCGACTCAGCGTTTGGAGTACCTGGGCTTACTGCTGGACTCCGTGGAAGCGAGAGTGTTTCTCCCTCCGGACAAGCTACAGACTCTCAGAGCCGCGGTAAACCTGTTGGTGAACCGCAGGTGGTCGTCCCTACGCTTCTGCATGCAAGTCCTGGAGCTCATGGTGGCCTCCTTCGAGGCAGTAGCGTATGTTCCGTTTCACACCAGAGTCTTGCAGAAGGAGATCTTGACAAAATGGGACAAATCTCCGTTATCCCTGGATCGGCAGATTCAGGTGAGCCGGTCGGTCAAGGACTCCCTGCTCTGGTGGCTGAGATCCCCGGCACGTCGGTCCGGAAAGACGTTCCTACCTCTACATTGGACAGTGATCACGACAGACGCCAGCCTGTCCGGCTGGGGTGGAGTACTGGGAGTACAGTCGTCCCAGGGCCTCTGGTCGGAGGAGGAATCCAAGTTGCCGATCAATGTGCTCGAGCTACATGCGATCAGGCTATGCCTCTCCACGTGGTCAATGAGACTTCGAGGACGTTCGATCAGGATCCAGTCCGACAACGCCACGGCAGTGGCATATGTCAATCATCAAGGAGGAACGAGAAGCTCGGCCGCCGCACGGGAGGTCGCTCACATCCTTCAGTGGGCAGAGCGACATGTACCGGCCCTGACGGCCATTTACATCCCGGGAGTGGAGAACTGGCAGGTGGACTACCTAAGTCGCCAGATGCTGGACCCAGGAGAATGGGCGCTGCAACTGGATGTGTTCAGGCTATTGTGCCTGCGGTGGGGCACACCAGACATGGATCTCCTGGCTTCCTGTCTCAATCGGAAGGTGCCGAGGTTCGTGTCCAGGACAAGAGATCCTTGGGCAGACGCGTCAGACGCGCTGGTGGCTCCGTGGGGTCAGTACCAACTGTGATCTATGCTTTTCCTCTGCTCAAGCTACAACCACGTCTGCTCCGCAGAGTGGAGGCAGAGGGGATTCCAGTCATTCTGATTGCCCCAGATTGGCCTCAGCGTCCCTGGTACGCAGTCCTAGTGCAACTGGTGGCGGACGTCCCCTGGCGCCTGCCGTTACGAGAGGACCTTTTATCTCAAGGTCCGATTCTCCATCCTGCTTTACCATTGCTGTGTTTAACGGCATGGCTGTTGAGAGCCAGGTGCTAAGGAACCGGGGCCTATCGGACTCGATGATTTCAACTATGTTGAGAGCTCGGAAATCTTCCTCTCGGAAGATATATCATCGTACCTGGAAGGCCTACATCGCTATGTGTGAGGAGAAAGGCTGGCATCCGCGCTCCTATTCCGTATCTAGGGTCTTGCTGTTTCTGCAGTGAGGAGTTGACCAGAAATTGGCTTTAAGCACCATTAATGGACAAATTTCGGCCTTGGCTGTCTTTTTTTTTCAGCGACCCCTGGCATCTCACTCTCTGGTGAGCACCTTTGTTAAGGGGGTTCGGCATGTAGTTCCTCCGGTGCGTCCACCGTTACCCCCGTGGGATCTGAACCTGGTGTTGTCGGCGCTTCAGAAGCCGCCGTTTGAGAATATCAGAGAGATTCCCTTGTTGACTCTTTCCCAGAAAGTTGTCTTTCTTGTGGCCATTACATCGGCCAGGAGGGTGTCGGAACTGGCGGCTTTGTCTTGCAAGTCGCCTTATCTGGTTATCCGTAAGGATAAGGTGGTGTTGCGTCCGCTACCTTCTTTTCTGCCGAAGGTGGTTTCGGCGTTCCACATCAATGAAGACATTGTATTACCGTCTCTGTGCCCTAGACCTACACATCCCAAGGAGGTAGCCCTCCATTCCCTGGACGTGGTCCGAGCTTTAAGGGTATATTTGTCTGCCACGGCTCCCTTTCGGAAGTCAGACTCTCTCTTTCGGTAGCTGGTCCGAAAAAAGGCATGGCGGTCTCGTCGGCCACCATTTCCAGGTGGATCAGACAGATTGTGGTTCAGGCCTACGCCTTGAAGGGGCAGGTGCCCCACTTTCCGGTCATGGCCCATTCCACCAGGGCAATTGGAACCTCTTGGGCTTTCCGACATCAAGCGTCTGTCGCTCAAGTGTGTAAAGCGGCGACTTGGTCGTCTGTAGAATTTTGTAAAAGTATGAACAAAGTAGATGTCAGTGCATCGGCTGATGCCTGTTTTGGCTGCAAAGTTTTGCAGTTGGCCGTGTAATTTGCAATTGCACTTGATTTTTGGCAAGAACCACAGTTACTTTTCAGTCAATGCACTGTTGCATTGTTACTGCAAGTTCTGAGGCTGTTAGATAAGGTGGTGTCTCCCCTGTTGGGGAGCACTTCTGTTTTTGTGGGTGAAGGTTTTTTTATGCTTTTTCCCACCCCTCGTTTAACACTGCTTGGGGACATCCTGATGGTCTAAAGTAAAGGAGCTGTGTCAGTCAGTGAACGTAGGAGAAAATAGGATTTTTGTACTCACCGTAAAATCCTTTTCTCTGTAGTTCACTGACTGACACAGCACCCACCCCTCCTATTTTTGACGTTATACTGCTTGTTGACGTACTGAGGCTGCAAGGTGCAGGCTGGGGGGTTGTTACTGAAGGGACCGCCCCTTGGGCGGAACTAAAAAGTTCTGGTTTTTTTTGTACATGTTAACATGTTCTGCCTAGTTCTCTCCTGAAGGTGGCGTAACAACCCGATGGTCTAAAGTAAAGGAGCTGTGTCAGTCAGTGAACTACAGAGAAAAGGATTTTACGGTGAGTACAAAAATCCTATTTTCTCTTCTCATCCATGGACCGACACGGCGGCTCTTATTCACTGAACGTGTGGGTTATGTCCCTGCTTGCAGGAGAAGACCTAGGCAGAATGTGAGATGTTATACATACATTCTAAAAGCCAGAGCTGAACAGCCCTGCCCAGGGGGCGGTCCCTCCGGACATAACCCACCCCCTGCAGTCAGCAGACCTCAGTTTTTTTTTTCTGCCTAGCAGAAGGAGAAGACGTGGCTCTCTCAGGAGCCAGTCTCCTGGAAGATTTTACTTTAATTTTTATTCCTTTGGGAATTTTATTTTATTTTTGAGACCTTCAATCAACTGTCGGCTGGGCAACAGGTTTGGTACACTAGTATCCTCGTAGTCTTCCCTGTCCGACCATCGAGCGTGCTGATCCTCGCCTCGTGTGCGTGAGACTCAGTTCACGACATACCCCATGGCTCCAGGGGTGGCCGGGTTGCTTTCATGCTCCCGCGGTCCTCTCAAGATTGAACAGTACCTGACGGACTGTTTCTCTCGCGGTGGACCGGGACGACAGCTGCGCAGTACTACTCTGTGATAGGTCTGTCAGAAACACACCAGTGGGTCCCTCAGGGGACGGGTAAGTAGTCTCTCCTGCCACAGGTGAGTACAAAATGCTGTGCGTGTTTCTCTGTGGGGGATTTTCCCTTTCTCCCCCTGTGTTTTATTGTCACTCTATCACCATTGCTGGTGCTGTGCTGTGGGGGGTGCCTGGGGGTCATACTGTCCTGGGGGGGGGGGCGCTCATGCTCGTCTGCATATCGCTGGGGGCTTTTTGTGTAATTTTGGGGCCTGGGTGCCGTTTGGCGCTGTGTGTGTGCTGTTGTGTATTTTTTAAATGTTATCTGCGCATGGCGGCCATTTTGCCGCGGATCGCCTCAGTGAAGTGCGGCGGACATTTTCTTGTAGCCCGCGCGCTTTTCAGCACTAGTTTGGCCTCTAGCGCGAATCTCCTCACAGCTCACTCGTGCTGACACAGCGCGGTACAGACAGCGTATCTGAGCGGTCCTGGGTCCGGTCTGGTGAGTCCCCTGGGCGCCCCCTCCTCAGTCAGCTCAGCCTGTGGGTGGACTTTTTTTTTTATCTGAGGAGTCTCAGAGAGGGGCAATATGGAGTCAGTGTCACAGCTTCCCCTTGCATGTTTGAGGCAACAGGCAGTGCTCCAGCACCTGCGGTCCCTATGGACCAGTTTTCGGCAGTCCTGGAATCATTCTAACCAGGAGGGAAGCAGTGTGTGAGCGCAAGGGAGCAAAAAAGCCCCTCTCCCTACTTTATTTCCACAAAAAAAAAAAGGGGGTGTGCGCTGATTCAGATATGGGCCTAGCCACTACCGCTCAGGACCCTAGCTCTGAATATTTTTGATGGTTTTGAACAGGACATTCCTTGCGAGGAAGACTCCAGTTCTGAGTCAGTAAATGACAGGGCGCTTGTTGGTGAACTCATTGCTGCGGGGAGGGACACTCGCAAGCTGAATGCTGCGGATGCAGAACCTCAGGCGGACAGTCTCCTCTGGTTCCTTAGGGCCGGGCCTTCTAAAAAGGTTTTTCCATATGTACCGTTCTTTGACCAGCTCATTGATAAGGTCTGGGAAAAAGCCGCAGAAGACTTTTTTATGGTCCCCCTTTGAAGATGCCCTACTTAAAACGTGGGCTTCTCCCCCAGTGGTCGACCCTCCAGTCGCCTGGTTGAACAAGGCCACCACTCTCCCGATGGAGGGGACTCCTGCATTTAAGGACCCCACTGACAGGAGGTCAGAAGTGGTGAGCAGAGCCATGTTTGCCTTGTTGGGGTCCGCCCTACGGCCTGTGGTAGCGGTGACCCTTGTGTCTCGGACACTAACGGGATGGGCAAAAATTTTGCACCAAACTGTACAGGAGCATTATCTTCCTCCAGACACTATTGCTCTGGCCCACCAAATGGTGCAGGGCCTGGTTTATGTTGCGACGCCACGTTAGACGCGGCCCCTTAATACTCAGGGCCTCTGTCTTGGCGGTGGTATTGCGTTGTCTTATCTGGTTGAAATGCTGGTCTGCTGACCTAGCTTCTAAAAAGCTTCTGACGGATCTACCATTTAAAGGTGGTAGGCTTTTCGGTGCTGCGCTGGATGACATCATCAGGGATGTCACGGGAGGTAAAAGCACTCTTCTTCCTCAGGCTAGCAAGGGTAAGGAGGCCCGCCGTAAACAGGGTCCTTCCTTTCCAGCAAAAAATGTTTTTTTTTCGTCGGTCAGAGTCCACGGGTAGGCCCTCCCAGACTGACAGCGGTGCGGCTGGTGGACACAAGCGCCCCTGGGTGCGTAAGCCAAACAAGCCGGCTCCTAAGCCCGCCTCCGCGTGAAGTCTTGCACCCACCCGACTCTGGGGTAGGGGGGACGACTTTGCAGGTTCACGGATTGGTGGACCTCCCGGATCTCCTACGGGTGGGTGTGCGAGGTGATCACCTCAGGTTACAGGATAGGTTTTCCTTCCTGGTCCCAGACAGATTCTTCCCTCGAATCTTCCTCTCCTTCCTGCCCGTCGGGCAGCCCTATGGGGGCTATTCAGGATTGATCAGGTCTGGAGTGATTGTGCCGGTTCCGTCACAGGAGAGGTTTCAGGGATTTTACTCGAATCCGTTTGTCGTCCCAAAAAAGGGACGAGGTTCGGCCTATCCTGGACCTCAAGGTCCTGAATGCCTTTGTGAAGGTGCAAAATTTCCGCATGGAATCCATTCGCACGGTGATCAATACACTCCGTCAAAGGGATTTTCTGGCGACCTTGGACATCAAGGACGCCTACTTGCATGTTCCGATCTGCGCAAGTCACCAGAAGTTTCTGCGCTTGCGATCGGTGAAGTCCACTATCAATGTGTGGCTCTTCCTTCGGCCTAGCCTTGGCACTGAGGGTGTTCTCCAAGGTGCTTGCGCCGGTTCTAGCTTTGCTGAGACGGCGAGGCATCGCTGTCGTGGGCTGTCTGGACGATCTTCGTCTCAGAGCAGAAAGTGGCTCAGAATTAGAAGACAGTGTGACTATCGTCAGTCGGACCCTCAGGGACTTCGGGTGGCTCCTGAACATTCAGGAGTCAGTCTCATGGTCCCGAATCAGCATCTGGAGTATCTAGGTCTGATTCTGGACTCCTTGGAGGCAAAGGTATTCCTACCTCTGGGGAAGTTACTGACACTTCAGTCTGCAGTGCGGGTGCTGACATCCCGAAAATGGTCGTCAATCCGTTTTTGCATGAGAGTCCTGGGACTCATGGTGGCCTCTTTCAAGGCCGTTCCGTCTGCCCAATCACACACCAGGGCATTGCAGGAGGAGATCTTGTTTACTTGGGAAAAATCCCCGTTGTCTTTGGATCTTCCGATCCAGGTGAGTCACCTGGTCAGGGCATCCCTGACATGGTGGTTGGGGTCCCCGGCTCTTCGGTCCGGGAAGTTGTTCCTCCCCATCCAATGGACGGTGTTCACTACGGACGTCAGCCTGAAGGGCTGGGGTGTAGTCTGTGGAGGTCTGTCGGCCCAAGGGCTTGGACTCTGGACGAAGCCCATTTACCGATCAATGTTCTGGAAATACGGGCCATCAGACTGCCTCTGCTCGTGATCTGATTGATTGCAGGATCGCTCCATTAGGATCCAGTCGGACAATGTCACGGCGGGTGGCGTATGTCAACCATCAAGGGGGGATTCGGAGCTCAGCTGCGGCTTCCGAGGTCGCCCGTACCCTGAAGTGGGCTAAAAGAAGCGTGCCGGCTCGGTCGGCCGTTTACATTACGGGCATAGACAATTGGCAGGCGGACTATTTGAGTCGCCAGACGCCGGACCAGGGAGAGTGGTCCTTGCACCCGGAGGTATTTCAACTCCTTTGCCGACGGTGGGGCACGCCGCGATGGCCTCTCGACTCAATCGCAAGGTGTCGAGGTTTGTGGCCAGATCCAGGGATCCTTGGGCGGATGCCTCAGAGGCGTTAGTGGCCCCATGGGGTCATTATCACCTGATATACGTTTATCCTCCGCTGCAGTTGCTCCCTCGTCTGCTGCGCAGGGTGGCGACCGAGGGAATTCCGGTGATCCTCATTGCTCCGGATTGGCCTTGGCGTCACTGGTACGCCGATCTGGTACGTCTCGTCGCGGACGTTCCCTGGCGGTTGCCAATAA
Organism: Rana muscosa; assembly: GCA_029206835.1. Classification (NCBI taxonomy): domain Eukaryota; kingdom Metazoa; phylum Chordata; class Amphibia; order Anura; family Ranidae; genus Rana; species Rana muscosa. The sequence goes on from CM055118.1 coordinate 669,798,137, forward strand.
GGGGAGGACCTTGTGTCTCAAGGTCCTATATTTCAACCTGCTTTACAGTCTCTGGCTTTAACGGCATGGCTGTTGAAAGCCAGGTGTTGAGAGACTGAGGTCTCTCGGACTCGGTCATTTCATCCATATTAAGGGCACAGAAGTCTTCCTCCAGAATGATCTATCACCGTACCTGGAAAGCTTACATCGCCATGTGCGAAGAGCTGGACTGCCGTCCTCGGACGTATTCCGTCCCTAGAATCCTGCGTTTCCTGCAGCATATGGAGTGGCCCAAAAGCTCGCTTTGAGTATCATTAAGGGTCAGATTTCGGCCTTGGCCGTCTTCTTTCAGCGACCACTAGCGGGTCATTCCTTGGTTAGCACCTTTGTGCAGGGGGTTCGCCATGTGCTCCCTCCTGTCAAGTCTCCTCTCCCCCCGTGGGATCTGAATTGGTACTCTCGGTTCTCCAGGAACCTCCTTTTGAGAATATCAGAGATATTCCCCTCTTGACTTTGTCTCAGAAGGTGGCCTTTTTTTTTAGTGGCAATCACTTCTGTTCGACGAGTGTCTGAGTTGGCGGCCTTGTCCTGCAAGTCGCCATATTTAGTCATCCATAAGGATAAGGCGGTGTTGCATCCGCGACTTTCTCTTTTGCCAAAGGTGGTCTCGACCTTTCACCTAAATGAGGACATTGTCCTCCTGTCCTTGTGTCCTCACCCATCGCATCCCAGAGAGTTTGCGCTGCACACATTGGATGTGGTACGAGCCTTGCGGGTGTACCTGTCTGCTACTGCTTCTATTCGGAAGTCTGACTCACTGTTTGTGACTGTCTCTGGTCCAAAACTGGGCCAAGCGGCTTCGTCTGCCACCATTTTTAGGTGGATCAGACAAACCGTCATTCAAGCCTATGCTCTCAAGGGGCGGGCGCCTCCCTTTCCGGTTACGGCGCATTCCACCAGGGCAATTGGTGCTTCCCGACATCAAGCGTCGGTTGCACAAGTTTGCAAGGCGGCGACCTGGTCGTCTGTGCATACCTGTTCTACGTTTTATAAGGTTAATGTGGCTGCATCTTCGGATGCTTCCTTCGGCCGCTGTTTAAAGTGGCAACTCCTCCGTTGAGGAGCTCTGCCTTGTTTGGAGTGAAGTTTTTGGGTTTTTCTATTTTATACTGCTCCCATCCCTCTTGACACTGCTTTGGGACATCCCACACGTTCAGTGAATAAGAGCCGCCGCGTCGGTCCATGGATGATAAGTGGAAATAGGATTTTTGTACTCGCCATAAAATCCTTTTCTCTGACATCCATGGACCGACACGGCACCCACCCTTCCTTTTAAGTTTGTACTGCTTTGTTACGAACTGAGGTCTGCTAACTGCAGGGAGTGGGTTATGTCTTCGGATCCTTAGTGATGCCATCTTAGTGGGAACCAGCTATGACTTCTGCTGCTTTTACAGTGCACTCCTTGTTGCACTGTGCCATTAAGGTTGGTCCTGCAGCCCCTGGGATATGTAACATGTCCCTGGAGGTTTTGGGTTGGGAGGGGGGTGGGGGGTGGGGGGTAGGCCAAACTTTTGTTATTTTCATCTAGACAAGATGAAAATTACAAAAAAAATAAACACCCAAATATGGAAGAGGAGGGGCACATTAGCATACTTGCGGTTTTATTTATTTTTTCCAGTCAGATGTTCTTTATTGAAAGTTTTTTTACATTTTAAATTTGCTCAGAGGGCCACAAAACATAGCATACTTTCTTGTTAAGTGAAGGTCTGGTTTCAGGTCTTTTTTTTTTCCTGATTTCGTCAAATAACAGCAAACTTTGTGATGAGCTGGATTTGTATAAATTGTTGTTGTTGTTCTCCTAGCAAGCACATGCACCTGTGGCCAACATGTACAGCAACTTTGTGAGAACTTCTCAGGAGCAAATATTTTAAATGCAGCTCAAGGCAAGATCAGACTCCACAATCACATCTTCACTGAAGTAATCAATTGCAACAGGAATGCCACACACCCACCAATATTATGTGACCTGTGTCTTATGTGGCACTCTGATCCAACAAGGATCCAGGCTAAGGCAACATTAGTTCTCCATTTGTCCCCAAGAACTAAAACGGGTGTCAAACTTGTGATCCATGGGCCACATGTGGCTTAAGACGGCTATCAATGCAGACCAACACAAAATTGTAAACTTAAAAATGTTGATTAAATTATTTTTTTTGTAAAAATAAGATTTACACTTGGCATGCAGCCAAAGAACAATTTCACGGTGTCGCTTTACTGGACTTTTATTATAAGTAAGAAAAAATATCCCACTCTTCACAATCACACCTTATTCATGTCATCAGTTTTCAGCAGCACCTATTTTTGTGAGAAACTATTTTCAAGAATGAAGAACACGAAGGGCAAAACTAGAAACAAAATATCTGTTGAGCACCTTGAGAAGTCTTTGAAAATTTCTACTACAACCATCGAACCAGATATTGATGTTTTCGTTTATCAAAAACCATGTCAAATATCACACTAGTTTTATGTTGTTCTCTTACAATAAGAAATTACATAAACAAATGAAGTTTTATTACGCAAGTACATTATCTATATCAATGATCATTAACTTGTGATCTGCCTAGCTTTTTCTGCTCATCGGCTATACTTATTGTTCGTGTATTTTCTGTGTGGCCCAAGACAATTCCCCTTCTTCCAATGAGGCCGAGGAATGTCAAAAGGTTGGACACTCCTGTACTAAGAACTTTAAAGTAGAAATATAGCCAAAGCTTGTTTTGCTGTACTTCTCCTATGGGTCACAGGAGTGCAGTTTGTTTTGCACTCCTGTGACCCATTTTCGGCAGACAGCGGGCTGAAGTCCGCTCTCTGCTGATGTCACAGAAATCAGTCCAGGCACCACGTCATCCCGACAATGGGAGTCTGGATCCGCCAGATGCCTGGACTGACACCTGTCTCAGCCTCTTAGCGAGTCTCAGAGCCTGAGACGGACGCTCTGCCCCCTCCACAGCTTAGCGCTCCAGTGAGCGTGGAGGGAGCAGAGTGGAGCGCTGTGGATTGACAGTCAGCAGCTCTGCTCGGGAAGCTGTGAGGACCGAGCCATCGGTGGTGTTCGATCGCTCGCTCGGTTCTTAGGGTAGAGGCGCTGGGGGACAGATGCAGCATTCACCTAAGTAAAAATGATACTGAATAAAAAAATCCCATACTTCTCTTTTAAGATAATTTGGAGAATTGAGTAAATTTAAAGTATATGCCATGGAATATAGATTCTGCCAATACAGAAAAATATCTGTTAAATTGGTTGTAAACTCTGTTATACCACTTTTACCTACAGGTAAGCCTATAATAAGGCTTACCTGTGGGTACCATGAATATCTCCTAAACTTGCACAGTTTAGGAGATATTCACTGTATCCGCATGTGCCGACGTCATCGGCACATGCGCACTGAAGAAACGGCTTGCTCATGACGTTTCTTCAGCTGCTGTGTCGTTACCGGCGGAAATTATGTCATCGTGGCTCTGGCCAATCACAGCGCCGGATCCCACGTTATCCGGAAATGTCTCCAGGAGACATGTCGCCGGCCACAGCGGTGTGCCGGAACCGCTGTGGGGGCTTCGATCTAAGGTAAGTATTTCATAATGAGCTAGTATGCTGTGCATACTAGCTCATTATGCCTTTGTCTTGCAGGTGTTTTTTTTTTTTTTTTCTTTGTGGGTTTACAACCACTTCAATGTGCAGAAATTAACTCTGCTTGCAGTTTCTTGGTATGGGTTGAATGATGTGAGCCCTGCTCACTTGTCTTTTTCTGAATCCCTCCCATTGTCCTCATTTCCACAACATAGGGCCTAAGGCCGGTGTTCCGTCAGATTAGGTAACGGAAGTGACGTTCCTGCACATGCGTCCACTGCTACCAGGTTTGCTAGTTTAACAGAACACCTGCGGTCAGAAGGTGGCAGCGGACATCTTAGTACACCCAGCTACGTCTTGAATTTAAGCGTATGTAGCACACAGACCCCCTTTTACCTGCCTTGTTCTTCGGCTCTTCGCAGGAAGAAGGGGCACATCATGCCACAAGCCCGTACCCTCCTGAATTAAGGTGTTGTTGGTGGGTCATTTCACAGTTGAGCCAGAAAATGGTTTCCTCCCCTCTGTGGATAACAGATTTGAGTACTTGTTTCCCCCAGTGAATAGGATGTCCACACTTGCTATAACTCCAACAGAGAGTTTATTTCTTCCTTTAGCAAATAACAGTCTCTTGATAGAAACAAAGGTTGGAGCAAGAAAAGGATATAGCACAAGATGTGGGGAAAGGTCCAGGCACAATCTCAGTCACCTCACTGTTCAGCTTCTTGAACAGACAGCCTCAAATGGATAGTCTACTTAGGACCAGACTAGCAGCCAAATGACACTCACGCTTTACTCAAGGCCTCTATCACTGACCTGGTGAACTTGACCTTGGCCTAGGGAGAAGACATCCCTCCGGAGAGTTACCGGGACCCTTTCCTTCACCGTGACTACCGCATCAGTCTATCAGAGCGGTTCCTCCCCCGGTGTCCTCTACTCAGATATGGGTCCCCTCGCAAGGCAGCACCCTGAGATTCCTCGATCCCCGATGGGCTCCAGCCAAAGGTGCTGGGCCTAGGCCTTTGCTGCAATTCCCGAGTCCTCGCATCCAGGACGGACAGGAACAGCAGAATAGTACCTCACCCTGGGACTAAAGGTGCCCAGGAGAGAACAACCGCCCCTGGGCCTAGGACGGACTGGAACCAGAACCAGGGGTAGGACCCCACCGACTAACCCCGAACAGGCAGCATCTGCCCCTTTTATCTCCTCTCCCAGCATGCATGGCAGGTTAACCCCACCCCACCGTACGTTTGCAGAGAGGGGACACAAAAAGCACAGCCCTGTACTAGTAGTTCAACCCTAGCCTACTATGGCAGCACCACCTGTAGGCCACAGGGAACTGTACACCAATACTCTCCCTGTGAATAAAAATGGTTGTAAACCCTGACAAATGAACGTGTTTGGGCATACTACCTCCCAAACACTTCCCTTAAATTGAAGACGGCGCTACACATATATAAAGAAATATAGCAAATTTACATCTGTGATGCTGTTTGGATGTTACATTTTGAAAGAAGCTGGACGCCAGCAGTAGGAAGGTGGCGGAGGCCATGTTGGTACACCCCGCACTGCTCAGCGCTAAGCCTTTCATATTGAAACATGCAAACAGCATCACAGATATCAACATACTATATTTATTTATATACGCTCCCTTTATTGCTAAAATTACTCTTAAATTAAAGACGTAGCTGGGTGTACTAAGATGTCCACTGCCTTCTTCTGACTGCAGGTGTTCCATCAGATGAGCAAACCTGGTTGACTTCCGTTACCTAATCTGATAGAACACCAGCCCTACATGGAGCGAATTTCTTTCCTGCAACCTATGGTTTGCTATACTTCTCTTAAGATTGTAAAATATCAGGAGCAGATCCTCCTAACCCTCTAGAATTGTACTGTAACCATACTATGGGGTGGATTTACTAAAGGGAATCCCACTCTGCATTGGAAATGCAGTTGCTGTAGATCTGAGGGGAAGCTCTGTTGATTTTATCATCCATTCATCTGCAAGCAAAAATGCTGTTTTTTATTTCCTTGCATGTCCCCCTTTAGATCTACAGCGACTGCAATTGAAAGTGGACTTGCCTTTCATAAATAACCCCCTATATCTCCTTTTTTTTGGAAACTGTACTCTGTAACCATACTATTGTTCTTGTATACGGATGAGCCGAACACCCCCCCCCCCGTTCGGTTCGCACCAGAACCTTCGAACGGACCGAAAGTTCGCGCGAACGTTAGAACCCTATTAAATACAATGGACCCGAACGTTCGAAATCTAAAGTGCTAATTATAACGACTAATATGCATGTTATTGTCCTAAAAAGGGTTTGGGGACCCGGGTTCTGCCCCAGGGAACATGTATCAATGCAAAACGAAGTTTTAAAAACGGTCGTTTTTCGGGAGCAGTCATTTTAATGATGCATAAAGTGAAAAAAAAAAAAAGTCAAATATTCCTTTAAATATCGTACCTGGGGGGGGTGTCTAAAGTATGCCTGTGAAGTGGCATGTGTTTCCCGTGTTAAGAACTGTCCCTGCACACAATGACATTTCTAAAGGAAAAAAAGTCATTTAAAACTGCTTGCGGCTTTAATGTAATGTCTGGTCCCGGTAATATGGATGAAAATCTTTGAGAAAAATGGCATAGCTACCCCATCACCCCCACCCCAGCCCATTACCAGCCCCTTTGGGTCTTGTATGGATATTAAGGGGAACCCCGCACACAAAATAAAAAAGGCCCTATATACTCTGAACAGCAGTATACAGGCGGTGCAAACAAGACAGGGACTGTAGGTTTGTTCTTAAGTAGAATCTGTTTTTTAATTTTGAACAGGTACATTGTTTAAGTGTAGCTCCAGCCAAAAAATCTATTTTTAAGCTTTTTGGAAAACATAGGGAAGGGTTATCACCCCTGTAACATTTGTTTTGCTGTCTGTGCCCCTGTTCAGAACATTTCACCTCACTTTCCGTACCAATGACAACTGTTTTTGAAAAGTGGGGTTTTTATTGAAACAAGGATTGGTGATAAAGCATCAGTAGAGAGGAGACACCTTTTTCCAATAGGTGTCTTTTACAGGAGAGAATTTCCCTTCCTAGGGGTAGATTTCCTCTCACTTCCTGTTGTCTCCTTCCGTTTGCAAGTATGAGTCGTTTGTAAGTTGGATGTTTGAAAGTAGGGGCCTGCCGTATATACTCTGCTGAAATTTGCCCCTTACATGTTGGTGTTGCCACAACACTGTGAGCCCTCACAGTTACTCTTGGTGGGCGCTGGAACGCCATGCTGTGAACTATTATATCAGAAATTGTATTTACATGCCATTGTTGAACAGTGGTAGGAAAAATTGGGCCTTTGGTGGTGGTGCTGGTGCCACAACACTGTAAGCCCTCACAGTTACTCTTGGTGGGCGCATGAATGGGCCCTGCTGTGAATTATTAGATCAAGAATTGTAATTGCATGCCCCTGTTGAACAGGGGCTGAAAAATTGGGCCTTTGGTGGTGGTGGTGGTGGTGGTGTTGTTGCCACAACACTGTAAGCCCTCACAGTTACTCTTGGTGGGCGCAGGAATGGGCCCTGCTGTGAATTATTAGATCAATAATTGTAATTACATGCCCCTGTAGAACAGGGGCTGAAAAATTGGGCCTTAGCCACTGGTGCCACAACACTGCAACCCCTCACAGATACTGTACTTGGAGCACAGTAATGAGCCCTGTTGCAAAGTATTGCATCAAAAATTGTATTTACACGCCCCTGTTAAACAGGGGCTGAAAAATTGGGCCTTAGGCACTGGTGGTGGCACCCAGAAACAAAAATGTTCTTCCAAGCTATCATCATGAATTGGATCATTGAGGAGGAGGAGGATAGTCAGTCAACATAACAGGACAGTCACTCAGCATCAGTCTTGAAGGGATGTGACATTTGAAAATAAATTATTCTGTTATATCAGCTTCAGGTGCTTGGTAGCTGGTGGTGATCCAAGACTGGTTCATCTTTATGAAGGTCAGTCGATCAACCGAGTCGGTGGACAGGCGCACCCTGTGATCCGTGACAAAGCCTCCAGCAGCACTGAATGTGCGTTCCGAAAGAACGCTGGATGCAGGACAGGCCAGTTGCTCAATTGCATACTGTGCAAGCTCTGGCCAGTGATCCATCCTCAACACCCAGTAAGCCAGAGGATTTTCGGTGGGAAAGGTGTCCAAGTCTGACCTTGCCCCTAGGTATTCCTGCACCATGTATATCAGACGCTGGCGATGGTTGCTGGAACCGATCATACCTTGGGGCTGCGGACTAAAAAATTGTCTGAACGCATCGGTCAGACGGCTACCTTCTCCACCACTCCTTCTGCTACTGACCGAAGCCTCAGCAACTCGTTGTCCAGGACCAGGAGTTTGTAACCTCCCAGTCTCTGGGAACGCGTTGCACAGACCTTTCTGCAAGGCCTCCCGGAGATGTCTCATCCTCTGCTCCCTCTGCGACGGCAAGATAAGGTCCGCAACCTTACCCTTGTACCGTGGATCAAGGAGAGTGGCCAGCCAGTAATGGTCCCTCTCCTTGATCCGAAGAATACGAGGATCCTTCCGCAGACTTTGCAGGATCAGGGAGGCCATGCAGCGGAGGTTAGCTGAGGCATTCGGTCCGGAGTCCTCTGGGTCACTAAGGACGACATGATCCGCAGCCACCTCCTCCCAGCCACGTACAAGTCCACGGGTTTGTTGGGACTGTAAATCATCCCTAAAAGACTGCTTCTGTTGATGCTGAGTGCCATGCTCCACCTCCATGCTGACACAATCCTCCTCCTCTTCCTGTGTGATGGGTGGGACAGAAGGAACACTGTCTGGGTAAAGGGGGCCTTCAGAGGCAAGGAAGTCCTCCTCTTCCAGCCTCTGTTCTGGCTCAAGTGCCCTGTCCATTATTCCACGCAGCGTATGCTCCAACAGGTGGACAATAGGTACAGTGTCACTGATGCATGCACTGTCACTGCTCACCATCCTCGTGGCCTCCTCAAATGGTGCCAGGACAGTGCATGAATCCCTGATCATGCCCCACTGGCGTGGTGAAAAAAACCCGAGCTCCCCTGACCCTGTCCTGGTGCCGAAGTCGCACAGTTACTCATTGATGGCCCTCTGCTGCGTGTGCAGCCGCTGCAGCATGGCCAACGTTGAGTTTCACCTGGTGGGCATGTCACATATAAGGCGGTTCTTGGGCAGGTTCAACTCCTTTTGCAGCTCAGCCAGCCGAGCACTGGCATTATATGATCTGCGGAAATGCACACAGACTTTCCTGGCCTGCCTCAGGACATCCTGAAAGCCCGGGTACCTGCCCAAGAACCGCTGCACCACCAGGTTAAGGACGTGAGCCACACATGGGTCAGTTGTCCCTGTCGGAGGGCGGAGAGGAGGTTGGTGCCATTGTCGCAAACCACCATTCCTGCCTTAAGCTGGCGTGGCATCAACCACCTCTCGGCCTGCCCCTGCAGAGCTGACAGAACCTCTGCCCCAGTGTGGCTCCTGTCCCCCAAACACACCAGCGCAAGCACGGCATGGCATCTTTTTGCCTGTGTACTTGCGTAGCCCCTTGAACGCCTACGAAGCACCGCTGGTTCCGAGGACAAAGCACAGGAAGAGGCCATGGAGGAAGAAGAAGAGGAGGGGGTGGAGGAGAGTGGTGTGTCACAACCAGTAGTAGCATTTTGGAGGCGTGGCGGCGGAACAACCTCCAACACTACTGCACCTTGTCCTGCATCCTTCCCAGCTGCCAAAAGAGTGACCCAATGGGCCGTGAAAGAAAGGTAACGTCCCTGTCCATGCCTGCTGGACCATGAGTCAGTGGTAATATGCACCTTACCGCTGACCGCTCTGTCCAGCGAGGCATGGACATTGCCTTCCACATGGTGGTAGAGAGCCGGAATCGCTTTCCGTGAGAAAAAGTGGCGTTTGGGAACCTGTCACTGAGGAACCGCACATTGCACAAACTCACGGAAGGGGGCTGAGTCTACCAACTGAAAAGGCAGCAATTGAAGTGCTAGCAATTTAGCCAAGCTAGCATTCAACCGCTGGGCATGTGGATGGCTGGGAGTGAACTTCTTTCGACGGTCCAGCAGCTGGGGCAGGGAAATTTGCCTGCTAGAATCGGATGTCAGTGTACTGCTAGCAGAGTGCCCGCAAGTACTTGGCTGTGACACACCTAATTCTACACCTTCATTCCTCTCAGTGCAGGTTTCAGAGAGGACTGAAGGTATAGTGGGGTTGGAGATCCCAGCTGATGCGGAGCAAGGAGAGGTCCGCTTTGTTCTTTGGTGTGGGTCTTTAAGGTAGGCTTGCCAACGAGCTGCATGGCAGGTCAACATATGTCTGGTCAAGCATGTGGTGCCCAAGCGGCTGATGTTTTGGCCACGCGAGATACGCTTGAGACATATGTTACAAACAGCAGCGGTGCGATCTGATGCACTCAACTCAAAAAAAGGCCCACACCAAAGAACTTTTGGAATAACGGGCAGAGGCAGCGCCCTGCACAGGCGGAGCTCTGCGGTGTGATTCAGTCGGTGTGTTGCCCTTACGCTGGCCCCCGGAGGGCATCCTGCCTCGTTGGAGATGTGTCTCCTCCTCATTCTCCTCCTCCTCTCTCCTATCAGGCACCCACGTGGAGTCAGTGACCTCATCATCCCCTCCCTCCTCATCACTGGAACCAATCTGGCAGTATGCTGCAGCTGCTGGAACATGACTGCCAGATTGGTGTCCTTCTTGAGCATCCCCTCTCTCTGCTCTCACGCTACTGCCTTCCTCTAGCTGGGTATCATCTTCAGACCCTTCGAAACGCTGGGCATCCTCCTGGAGTATGTACCCAACACTGTGCTCAAACAGTTCGGGGGACTCCTCAGGAGGACACGGTGGGTCTAGGGAAGGAGTGACTGATGATGACATTGAGGACGCTTTGGCAGCTGCTTTGCCAGTACCCTGAGCCTGGGTGAGAGAGGATGAGGAGGGCTTGGTCATCCACTCTACCAAGTCTTCGGCATGATGCGACTCAACACGTCCAGCTGTCGAAAATAAAGACAAGCGTGTCCCATGGCCACGTGCTGATGACGATGCACCGCATCCACGACTAGCACTGTTGTCTCTAGACACAGAGCCTGCTTGCCCTCTTTTATTGGCTCCTGACTGTCTGCCTCTCCTTGTTTGCCTTCCAGACATTCTAAAGGCCTGCAGGGAGATGGGAAAACCAGCAATAAGGGGTAGCTTCAGGTGTATATTTTGCAAGAAGCACACTGCGCCTGCTGTAAGTGCTGCAGATGCCTGCCTGTGTTACACAACAGGAAAACACAGCAATAAGGGCTAACTTCTGGTGTATATTTTGCAAGAAGCACACTACGGCCGCTGTAAGTGCTGCAGATGCCTGTTAGTGTAACACAAAAGAAAAAAAAACTACGAGCAATAAGAGGTAGCTTCAGGTGTATAATGTGCAGGAGGCACACTACGCCCGCTGTAAGTGCTGCAGATGCCTGCCTGTGTTACACAACAGGAAAACAGCAATAAGGCCTAGCTTCAGGTGTATATTTTGCAGGAGGAACACTACACCTGTTGTAAGTGCTGCAGATGCCTGCCTGTGTTACACAACAGGAAAACACAGCAATAAGGGCTAGCTTCTGGTGTATATTTTGCAAGAAGCACACGACGCCCGCTGTAAGTGCTGCAGATGCCTGTTAGTGTAACACAAAAGAAAAAAAACTACGAGCAATAAGGGGTAGCTTCAGGTGTATAATGTGCAGGAGGCACACTACGCCCGCTGTAAGTGCTGCAGATGCCTGCCTGTGTTACACAACAGGAAAACACAGCAATAAGGCCTAGCTTCAGGTGTATATTTTGCAGGAAGCACGCTACGCCTGCTGTAAGTGCTGCAGATGCCTGCCTGTGTTACACAACAGGAAAACACAGCAATAAGGGCTAGCTTCAGGTGTATACTAGGGGTGCGGAATTTTATCGTTGCATCGGTGCATCGCGATTCGGGCATCCCCGATGCGGCACCGATGCAGGGAAACCTAATAATCGATTATCCCCGATGTCTAGCCCCGCCCCTTCCTTCCCGGGAGAGCCGTTACCTCATTTGTTATTTTTTCCTATGACGCGCTCATGTGACTGCCCGGCCCGCCTCTCTGCTTTCACGTCTCATGTCTCTCCTGGCGTCAGGAGAGACGTGAAAGCAGAGAGGAGAGAGGGCAGTCACATGAGCGCGTCATATACACACACACTGTTTCCCCGCCAGGTTCTGTTCCCCTGGTTCTCGGCTCCTATCGGAACTCCGCCCCCCCAGCCCTGTACATTGCCACTCCCTCCTCCTACGAATGTTAAGCTCCTAATACTGCCCCGCCCCGCCTCTCCAGCCCTCTGCTTACGCCTACTGTTTAACGAATGCTAATGAGCAGAGGGCTGGAGAGGCGGGGTGGGGCGGTATTAGGAGCATTAGCATTCGTAGGAGGAGGGAGCGGCAATGTACAGGGCTGGGGGGGCGGAGTTCCGATAGTAGCCGAGAGCCAGGGGAACAGAATCCGGCGGGGGGAACCATTCTCGGCACAACAGGAAAGTTCTCACTACTGCAGAAAAGGTTAGTTTGGAATTAGGAATTAGGTTAGGGAATAGAATAGGGTAAAGAAGAGTTACAGTACAATTAAAGGCAGCTTACATATTTTTAGTGTACTGTGAATAAAGTTCATTAAAGTGCCACATTTTAATAAGTATCATAAATATTATTTTTTCTTTAAAGTAAAACGGATATTATACTTACCTACTGCTCTTCTGTAGCATGTCCGCAGTCACCGACCATCTCCTGTAGCATGTCCGCAGTCACCGACCATCTCCTGTAGCATGTCCGCAGTCACCGACCATCTCCTGTAGCATGTCCGCAGTCACTGACCATCTCCTGTAGCATGTCCGCAGTCACCGACCATCTCCTGTAGCATGTCCGCAGTCTCTCTGACCATCTCCTGTAGCATGTCCGCAGTCTCTCTGACCATCTCCTGTACTATGTCCGCAGTCTCTCTGACCATCTCCTGTACTATGTCTGTAGCCTCTGACCATCTCCTATACTATGTAAAAGTTGTTGTCTGCTTTGTTTAGACTTTGCTACATGCAGGGAGTGTTGTCTTTTTTAAAAAAAGAACAGATATAATAAAATGGAGATCTCCTGACTGCTTGAATTTTTTTGATAAAAACCACGCGCACTTGCGCTGTTTCGTGATGCATCGCGGAATCGAATCGAATCGTTGACCTGATAATCGTAATAGAATCGAATCGAGAGGCCAGTGAAGATGCGCACCTCTAGTGTATACTGTGCAGGAGGCTTAGCAAAAATATCACTGACACTGTCCCCTGCCTATCCTTCTCTCTCCCTGCACACAAGGTTTAGCAGAATATCACTGACACTGTCCCTACCTATCCTTCTCTCTCCCTACACACAAGGTAAATGAACAAATATCACTAACACTGTCCCTGCCTATCCTTCTCTCTCCCTGAACCGGAACACACTACACAAAGCCGCCGTGTTGGTGGCCTTTTATAGTGTGGGGCGTGTACAAAACCCCCCTGAGCTATAATTGGCCACAGGCATCCTGCCTGTGGCCAATTATGGCTCTCCTCGCTGCCGGCGCTGTGATTGGCCAAGCATGCGAGGTCACAGTGCATGCTTGGCCAATCACAGCGCCAGGATTGCACTGCGATGGCGCAGTGTATTGTGGGCCGTTCGCGTCACTTGAATTTGGCGCGAACGGCCCAAAACGTTCGATCTTCGGCAAACGATCGAACAGCCGATGTTCGAGTCGAACAAATGTTCGACTCGAACACCGAGCTCATCCCTATTCTTGTATAGTTCTGTGCCAGCTCTTTGTGCTAGATAAACACTGTATAATAACAATAACTCCAGGGACAATGATAAAATATCCACTGTATTCATTTATTCTAGGTACAGTATATCAATTCCTGTAAGAACTAATGTCCCTAACGCGCCATCTAGTGGACGAGATGAGTACTGCATTGTCTTCATTATAAACTCCAAAATAACGTCTGCCGCTGTCTGGAGTTCATCCTAAATCCTCGTTATAAGGACCCTTTACGTTCCCTCTTTAGGTGGTGAGCCGTGCCAGCTTAAATATACAGGTCTTTCCTGAGCATGGCCGTACAACCTTTCTCAGCTGGACTATGCCTTTTGTTTATAAAGTTTATCGAAAAAAACGTGATGTCCCCGGCGCCGGAAGTGACGTGTGTAGTGGTGAGCTGTGCTGTGCTCTCGGTGTGAGTTGTCATCGCTGGTCCTGGACACTGGCAGGTACTTGGAGTTATGGTTAGATATCTCTTGCCTGTATTCATTGTACACATGTAACTTCCTGTACACTGTGTTCTGTCATCTGCCTATATGAGAAAATGTTATTGGCCTGAGATATATTATATACAGTGTGGGACATTCCTGTTGGCTGAGCTAGATTTATTTGGTTCATCTTCTTCTAGTCACTACATGTGCCTAAGGCTTTGCACTGTCTCTCCTCTTTCTTTATCTATCTATCTCAGTAAAGTTTACATTGAATCTGTAGTGTTGCATTTGCGCAATGCCAATTCATTTGAGTGGGCTGCTATACCTAACACTGCAGTTGCAAACTGCAGCGGGTGTCAATATTAAGTTAACGACCCCCCCCCCCAAATGCAGGTCCCAAACACAGTGTGTTTGCCCGCGCTGGATAACATGGAAGTACCATGCGATCTGGTTGCAGTGAGTTTCCAAAAGTAGTGCGTGTGCTACTTTGGCGCAGTGCGATTTCAGACCACTGAAAATGAATGGGCTGAAATCGCACCGCACAGAACTGCATTTCCATCGCGCAGGAAAGTACTGTGCGTTCCTGTGCATTTCACGGTGTGGACTGGTCCTCAAAACAGAATTTTTAAAGTAAACCCGTGCCTACTAAAGCATTTACGTGTTCTTAAAGCAAAACTTCACTCTCAATCAACCTTGATTATTTTTAATCCTTATGCTGCTAGCATTAGTAAATAGATAGGAAAGTATATTATGATTATCTGTTTTAAACTTTTTTTTTTTTTTTTTTTTTTTTTTTACATTTCTTCAGTTATGTTCTGGTTCCTTGCCTAGGCAAGTGATGTCATACATCCCAGCACTCTTCAAGAAGGTCAACAACTGGGTTACTTTTTAAAGTGGAAGTAAACCCTCCTATGGTTTCCAGCCAAGAAAGCTGCCATCTTGGCCTCTGTTTAATCTTTAACTGCCATTAGGGATGAGCTCCGGCGTGTTCGCCAGCATGTCGGCACCACGCTGCGCTAATCGCAGCCAGGGAGACATTTCCTGATCTCTGCAGCCGAGCATCGGGAAATGTCTCCCTGCCTGTCATTAGCGCAGCGCGGTGCCGACATCCTGGCGGGCTCTGCACGTGAAAAACGCTGGAGCTCATCCCTAACTGCCATAATGCTGCACATGTGATCAGTTATGACACCAGCCATTGGGTAGTTTGACAGCACAAGCAAATGTGACCATTAGCAATCCTGGCATGCAGGGAATGTAACTGTTTTCTGAAACCGTTAAATCAATGAATGGGTTTACTTCCACTTTAAGTAGAAGAGGAGATAGGCGCCAGTTGACCTATAGTGGAAAACAGTTTAAAGCGGAGTTCCACCTAAAATTGGAACCAGCTTTGAGTGCTGGTGACCCCTGACATGCCACATTTGGCATGTCTTTTTTGGGGGGGGGAGCGTACCCAGTTTTTAAAGGCACACAGCTCCCACTTCCTCCCCTGGCGCCGGAAGAAAGTTCACCTCTCCCCCATCCCTCCTGTCACAGGTCCCAGAAGATTGCCCAGGCCATACACAGCACGCGCCCGGTTGTGAAGCCACAGCCGGGCGCCCACAGTTAGAATGCCGGTGCCGCGGAGAGGAGCGGGGCTTGTGCGCCCGCATCGCTGGACCGTGGGACAGGTAAGTGTCCGATTTATTAAAAGTCAGCAGCTACACTTTTTGTAGCTGCTGACATTTAAATGGGTGGAACTCTGCTTTAATAAGAATCTAAAACATGCACTCCTGTGAGGGTTAATTGTCAGCAGCCATAAATATTTATTTCTGTCTGGTGTTCCCCATCGGCTGAGGAAAGTGGCGTGCTGGGATCTCCCGCTGTGTCATAGAGCTGGATTTGAGCTTCCCGGCTGCAGTAACAATGTCCCGTCTCCTGTGATCACCTCACACTGATTCAATGTCCTACCATTGGATCAGTGTGCCGTCTATCACAGGAGGCGGGACAATTCAGCTCCGTGACACAGCGAGATCGCGGCTCTGTGAGGAGAGGATGACGACACCCCCGCAATAGGTGGCACCCAGGGCGGACCCCGCCCCTTTTTTGGCGCTCCATTATCTGCATTTTTCTTCTTTCGGCAGCATGCCAAAAACACAGTTTTCGGACTATGATTTTCAGCGGACGAAATTTCGGTGCACCACTAGAAATTTCCCCTATGGGACACCAGATGGCAAAAAGAATTGACAGGAGTTACAGCCCTTCCTTACTCCTATATGAAAAAAAAATGTCCTTAGTTACACTTTATTTCTGATTTGCCAGAATCTTGGCAGCCTTCATGCCTTCTGATGTAAGCACACAGCAGGTTTAGTTTAGAAACTGTTGGAAACCAACTGAAAACCATCTTTGTTGTGAATTTTGTAAGTCTTTGAGATTGAATTACTTTACGGTACATGCAGCTGGATAGGTGAGAAATTGCTTACATTAAATCTCTTTTACTGTTTGTTAACCACATCAATACTGGGCACTTTCGCCCCCTTCCTTCCCAGGCCAATTTTCAGCTTTCAGCACTCTCGCACTTTCAATGATAATTGCGTGGTCATGCAACGCTGTACCCAAATGAAATTTTTATCATTTTGTTCCCACAAATAGAGCTTTCTTTTGCTGGTATTTATTCACGACTTTGTTTTTTATTCTTTGCGATATAAGCGAAAAAAGAGTGGAAATTAGGAACAAAAAACGATTTTCTTCTTTCTATTTTCAAAGAAATCCAATAAAATCTAATTTTGTCATAAATTTAAGCCAAGATGTAGTCTGCTACATGTCTTTGGTAAAAAAAATCCCGTTAAGCGTATAATAATTGGTTTGTGTAATCACGAACAGATGTACGCAGATGATCATGTTGGAGCTGCACGATTAATCGTGAAGAATCGAAATCGCAATATTTTTCCCTTCCCGAACCTCAAAACAGCATGTCAGGGTTCTCACAGCTGGATAAACAAAATCCAGGCAGCCTGACAAGTTTTAATACAACATGCGAATAAGTGGAAACAAAGTATCTCTTCTTTTATCAAAGGAAAGAACTCCTAGATGAAGGAAGTTTAACCATTTAAAGACCAAACCTTTTCAGACATTTGTTGCTTACAAGTAAAAAATCATTATTTTCTGCTAGAAAATTACTTGGAACACCCAAACATGATATATATATTTTTTATAGCAGAATAAAATGGTGGTTGTTGCAATATTTTATGTCACACCGTATTTGCGCAGCGGTTTTTGAAACGCAATTGTTTTTGAAAAAATACACTTTAATGAATTTAAAAAAAAAAACTAAACAGCAAAGTTAGCCCAATTTTTTTTTGTATAATGTGAAAGAAGATGTTACACCGAGAATCGTGAGAGAATCGTGATCTTTATTCTAAGCAAAAAAATTGTGATTCTCATTTTAGCCAGAATCGTGCAGCTCTAGATCATGTACAGATGTGCGCAGGTGATCACGGACATATGTGTGCAGATGATCATTGGGACATATGATTTTACTGTTACATATATGGGGGACAGGTGTTTTTACTGTGTGGGGACAGTGTTTTGGGGACACTATTTTTTCGTGTTTACATGTGTGTGTGGACACTAGGCTGGTGATCAGTGTGTAAAAAGCTGTAAAAAAACAGCTCATACTCACTGATCATCACTGGCCAGCTGCAGCGATCTGGTCTTCTCTCCTCACTGACAACTTCTGTGTGAGGAGAGGAGAACTGATCGCCTAGCAATCGGCTCCCTATTTACATCACGGCTGTGATTGGACACAGCCGTCATGTGATCAGGAGGGCCAATCACAGAGCCCTCCTGCCGATCGGAGATGCGCCATGTCCGGGTGACACAAGCGCATCGGGATCACGCCGCTGCGCGGGCGATCCCCCTCCTGAGGGAAGTGCCTGAACGTCCACTCAGAAGGAGGAAGCGCCCACCCGGCCGTATATATGCAGTGGCCGGGTGGGAAGTAGTTAAAGTGGTATTAAACTTTGTTTTGCCACTTCTACCTACAGGTAAGCCTATAAGAAGGCTTACATGTAGGGCACTGTTAATATCTAAACTTACACTGTTCAGGAGATGTTCAGAGTGCATGCAGCCTGTGACATCACCAGCTCATGCCCTCTGAAGGGCCGGCATCATGCCGTAAACGATGGCTCCTGCACACGTGCGGGAGTGATGTCATCGCTCCCCTGACCACTCGTGTAGCTAAAGGCCGCGTACCCAGAAGGAAGACCAGATGAAAATGGAAGCCCTCTCAGCGGTGACCGCATGCCGCTGGAGGGCTTAATTTTAAGGCAAGTCTCTCATAATGTGTTTGTATGCAATGCATATTAGCACATTATGACATTGCCTTGCACAGGGTTTTTTTTTTCTTGAACTGCGGTTTACTACTGCTTTTAAGAATATGTAAATAGTTTGATGTCCATAATTTGGTGACTGATATCCTATATACCAGGGGTCAGCAATCATTTCCACATTGTGTTAAAGGATAAGTTCATCTTTGGGAACATGTTACCAGGGCACTGTTGAAAGCTCTCTAGGTAGCTCAATGTTTCTTCCTGTCATTGTCTAACTGCCTGCTCATATGAGGTACAAGCAGACAGCTTAAGTTGATAGTCTGCAAGAGCCCTGCATGGCACATGAACTGCTGACTGTGGGTGCAATGCTTTGTAGGCTCCTAGTAAAAAAAAAAATGCACATTTTTACCTGCAAAAAGATGTGCATTTATTTACAAAGGTAAACTTCTCCTTTTAATTTAAAAGCATTAGACAACTGGCAGTGTGCCGAGTGTTGTCAGCTGACGTCATAGAGCCCATCCATACTGGGAAAAGATTGCAACCATATAGTCGTAATTCCGCCCAGATCCCTGGACCAGCGACCAGCGCCCAGCTCAGAGCCTCTCAGTGAGCCGCTGAGAGCTTGAGCCAGCCGATCCTGACCCCTCCACAGCTCAGCACTCCAGTGAACGCAGGGGGGGCAGTCACCAGCTCTCTGATCATGACGCACTGAGAACTGAGCGATCGGAGATGTTTGACCGCTCGGCTCTCAGCCTTAGAGCCGGCAGGGGACATATACAGCATCAGATCCATGCTGCATCCACCTAGGTAAGTATGACTCTCTGAAAAAAAAAAATCCTCAACTTTGTGCTTTGTACATCCACTAACATGGGGCTTGACAGATTTTTCTTTGAATCTAGGAGCCAGCTAAAAAAAAGTTAGGAGACTGTGTGTTTTTTTTTTTTTTTTTTTTAAACTAACAAAGCTTTTTTGTTATATGGCACTGCACTACTTTTAACTGACAATTGTGCGGTCGTGCAACACTGTACACAAATGAAATTAATATAATTGTTTCACACACACAGTGCTTTCTTTTGGTGGTATTTGATCATCACTGGTTTTTTTTTTTAAAGAAAAAAAACAATATTTTTTTACTTTTTGCTCTAAAACATATCCCCCCTCCCCAGAAAAAAAAATCTTCATCGATTTAGGCCAAAATGTATTCTGCTACATGCCTTTGGTAATAAAAAAAAAAAACAATTCACAATAAGTGTATATTGGTTTGTGTGAAAATTTATATCACCTGCATATGACGGTATATATACTGTATTTTTTTAATTTATTTTTTAATACTAGTAATGGCAGCGATTTTGTGACTTATAGGGGGACTGTGATAATACTGCAGGCATTCTGACACTGGCATCACCAGTGATCAGTGCTAATTAAATGCACTGTCACTGTACTAATGACACTGGGTAGGAGAGGGTTAACACTGGGCCTAAGGAGTGTATTGTAACTGCACTGTGTACTCTTTTTTTCCAAGGGATGTGCCGGTTTTTGAGACAAAAAACGCACATCCCTGCTGTCAATGGAGAGATCTGGGTTGTTTAAGCCCCAGATCTCTCTCCTGCCACTCGCTCTGATTGGTGATCGGCATGTAAGGGTGCTAATGAGACTGCAGCTGTGTGGGCGTGCACGGTGCCCCCTACCCAGAAATGCAGAATCACGATTTACCCCTGCCTGGTGTCAACAGTGAATGGGTTGACAAGGCCCAGGCGCTAGGATGCAATTTCTAGTCGCCATGGTGACCTGGGGCCTGGAATTTGTCTAGCATTGCACTTATCTGAACACAGGCCATCATCATGATGTTTTTGAATAAAAATGTAATCCTGTTATGGTAATGCTCTGTTGTAAACAAGAAATTCTTTTTTCCAGATGTCATATATTTCTTCCGTTGGGTATATTAGTCCGATATGTCATCTTGTGAAAGTGAGAACCAAACAAGCAATTCGGACAACGGTGATCCAGAGAGAATAGGTAGCTGTGACAAATCTGATCCATACACTTGTGATCTTCCATTTTATGTCTGCGAGTTTGTGGACAAAGAGGTTGGAAATGATTTCAAGTCTCTACGAAAGGTAGCTGCTCTTGTAGAGACTATATCGGGAGAGACCAAACACCTAGAAGAACAGGTATACTGGGGTATCCTTTTGCTTTTACATTTGTGTTGTTCCGTTTTGTCAATTGTGCAACTAGTGTGGTAATGTTTTTCTCCTTTTTAATTTTAATAAGAATTGAGAATACAAGCATAGAAAGAATGAGGCAATAAACCAGTATATTTGGATTGTAAATGCAAAGTTTTTTTTAACAAAACAATTGCCACTCCAAAACTATATTTTATAAAAATAAAAAAAAAAGATTAATAATTTGTTACTATTTATGGAAGTTGAATATGTTCTCTCCAAAATGCTGGATATTTATTAAGGGGTAAGGACAGGTCATCTGTAAATCATTTTTGCTACGATAAGCATGGTGACACTTTACACTTTACTCTAGGTACTTACTGTCTCTTCTGAGGCTCCAAAGAGAATTCAGGCTGCTTTAAACAATGCAGAAGACACCAAGTCCTTTCTCGCCGCTCTTCTGGAAAGAGAGACGAGTATGTCTCAATCCATCAATGAACACCTAATGAAGGCTGCACCATGGATGGAGGATCTAGGAGCCCTAATTCAGCAGATCGGTGAAGTAGAGCGGCATCTAGCTTACCTGAAATGGATCTCACAAATAGAAGAACTAAGGTGAGCAGTTAAAGTGGTTGTTAAGCATTTTATGCATTCAGATAAAAAAACCTGTGTGCAGCAGCCCCCCTAATACTTGCCTGAGCCCATCTCAATCCAGCGATGTCGCAGGAGTGTCTCGGCTGCCCGGATCTTTCCCTCCTCATTGGCTGGGACAGCAGCGTGGCACCATTGGCTCCTGCTGCTGTGAAAGTCGTGAGACAATGAGAGAGAGAGGGGCAGGGCTTAACCACGGCTCCATGTTTAAATGGACACAGGGAGCAGCGGTGTCCCCATAGCAAGCTGCTGGCTGTGGGGGCACTTGGCAGGAGGGAGGGACCCGAGAAGAAGATCCAGGCTGCTCTTTGCAAAACCAACTGCACAGAGGAGGTAAGTATAACATGTTTGTTATTTTTCAAGAAAAAAAAAAGAGACTTTAGTTTCACTTTTAATAGCCATAGTTTTTAGTTGACATGGCAGCTACCAGCTTGAGTAGTTTTTAGAACTTGTAGAGGTCTATTGTGAGCACTGTCATAGAGCACTGTTTTTTCTTTTATCTCCAGTGACAACATCCAGCAACATCTGATGACCAACAATGTTTCCGAAGCTATAAATACAATGGTATCGATGGCTGAGCTAGCTATTAAGCTCCAGGATTCTTCTTGTACTCATTTACTAAAATTCATCTGTTCTACTGTTCAGTTCTGGCACAAAATCCTTAAGGACAAGTTAACAAGGTTATTATGACAATAATAATGTTTAGGCTGTAATAGCATGTAAACGTGACATACTCAAGGTCTGTGTATTTGCTAATTGTATTTTTATTTTTCTGTAGTGATTTTGAAGAAGTGTTAAATCAGTTACATTGGCCTTTTGTGAGTCCTCATCAGTCACCAACACCAGTTTCCTCATCATCGTCCGCCGTTGGAGCTAATGAAGTTTACTCTAACCTACAAACACTCTTCACTCAACTTCTTAAGCTTCAAGTTTCGTATCCTTTAGAAATCAGGCCAATGAAGACTGTTATTGGAAGTAAAGTAACAAAGGAGTTCTGTATTTAAAATAAAAAACATTTAGTTAGTTGTATGTACACATATTATTACGAAGGAGTATTACAAGTTTGACTATGGCACAAACACAGGACCTTATTAATGAGGCTGAATGAAAAAAAAAAAATCTCAAATCTAAAAACATGCTTCAAAGCCCATGACAACACACCTGTCTAATGCCTAGTACACATGGGCCGAATGTCGGGAGACATCAGCCGGTTCAATAAAAAACGTGCATGTGTATGTCAGCCGGTCTGAAAACCAGCAGCCCACCAGCTCCTGATCAGCACTTGGCCAATGGCTGAGAGCGCTGACTGGAGTGTTCTGACGGGATGCTGTCCCCCTGTCAAACCACAACAGCTCAGCAGGGGAGATTGCTGTACTAACGTTGGATCGTTAGTACAGCGACTCAAATCCGAGGGGTGTCTTTTTTGTTTTTACCCGCTGGGTTGAACAAAAAAAAAAATATTAATGTGTACCAGGCTTTACTCAGCTAAAGTGTCCCCTGGGATGCCTGCTTTCTACAGCTCTTCTCCTCTGCAGTTGTATGTGAGCACGTATTCTGTTGCATTTCTGTCTTTGCAGATGACACTAAGCTATGCAGGGGAACAACATCCTTGCAGGATGTCTTCAATTTAAAAAAGCCAACCTCAATGCATGTCTAAATGGCCAACTAAGTGGCAAATGAGGTTTAATGTTGATAAATGTAAAGTTTTGCATTCGGGGGCTTAGAATATGCATGCATCATACATATTAGAGTGAGTACAACTTGGGGAATAAATGGCGGAGAAGGATCTGGTGGTTTTGGTAGATCATAAGCTCTATAATAACATACAATGCCAAGCTGCAGTTTCCAAAGCGAGCAAAGTCCTTTGGACTCCAGAGAGAGAGATATCATTTTGCCCCTGTACAAATCATTAGTAAGACCTCCTCTGGAATATGCAGTTCAGTTTTGGGCCCCAGTTCTCAAAAAGGATATCTGGGAACTGGAGAAAATGCAGAGAAGGGCAACCAAACTGATAAGAAGAATCGAGGAACTGAATCTATTCCCTCTTGAGAAGAGATTAAGGGGGGATATGATCAACATGTGCAAATACATAAGTGGTCCATATAGTGAACTTGGTGTTGAGTTATACACTTTAAGGTCATCACAGAGGACATGGGGGCACTCTTTATGTCTAGAGGAAAAAAGATTTCATCTCCAAATAAGGAAAGGTTTCTTCACAGTAAGAGCTGGGAAAATGTGGAATAGACTGCCTCCAGAGCTGGTTCTGGTCAGCTCAGTAGATTGCTTTAAAAAAGGCCTGGATTCTTTCCTAAATGTACATAATATAACTGGGTACTAACATTTATAGGTAAATTTAAGAAAGAAGGGCATGGATTCCCCTCCACCGCAGCCACGCCAGCGTGACGCTGGGGACATGTCCCTGGGTTGACCTGGGCTCCCTCCTGATACCCCACGCGATTTTGGCATCCTGTCTGGCTGTTGGTGCTAGTTGCCCTACTTTTTCCTACACTTCAAATTTTGGGATTTTTGAAATTTTCTTTCAATATACATCAGGTAATTTTTTGAGACCTTCGCTAGAGCCTAGGCTCCTTTTTCACGTGCACTTTTTCTTTACTCTTAAACTCACCCAGCTTTTCTTTTACATTCCATTCGACTTACCTCACCATTTTCCCTATCCCCTCTTAACCCCTTTACACTATTTAACACCTTTGTCATTTCACTCTTTCTCATTACGACGCTCATCGCTATGCGTCTCCTAACGTTAACTTTTACACACCCCTACATAATTTTTACTTTTTTCCTCCGGTCTTTTTCAGACATTTCCCATTTCCCTTTTTTTTGGCATCATGACCACTTCCGGCATGGGCTTCAGCTTCACGGTTGGGGTTCGGTTTTGGTTTCCCGGTTCTCTTGGGGTTCCCTGTCCCCTCAGCTTCCCGGTGGGGATGATGGACGATTGCCGCCGGCATGGCGCCCCCAGCAGACTATGTGCTGCAATGTGTAAGTAGGAGGGTGGAATTTTCCCCTCCCCCATATTTCTTATTATTCCTTTTCCTTACAAACTCCCTTTTTTTCCCCCCCATTTTTAATATCCATTTACCGGCTCTCTTACCTGCATCCCATGTATTTTCAGATCAATATGCATCTGCTCCTGATGAGGCGATTAAATCGCCGAAACGCGTCAAGCCAACGAGTCTCCTTTAGTACCTAGATGCTTAATGCTACTATAACATGTTGTGACATAGCCATTTTTAATGACTTATGTTAACTGATGTCTTTATATGGAGCCTGCTGGCCAAGATATTTGTATGACTTGTGTGATTTTATTAAAACTTGCTTTTTCCAAAATTGTCCATCGTTCCACCTATGTGCCTCACTCAAAGTCCCGAACCTCCCTCATTCTCTTACACAAATTTATAGGTAAAGTTGATCCAGGGAATATCCGATTGCCTCTCGGGGGATCAGGAAGGAATTTTTTCCCCTGCTGTAGCAAATTGGATCATGCTCTGCTGGGGTTTTTCTTCCTCTGGATCAGCTGTGGGTATAGGTTTGTGTATATGGGATTGTATTCTTTCTTTTTTTCTTGGTTGGACTTGATGGTCTTTTTTCAACCTAACTATGTAACTTTTGTTTTCACTTTTTAGAAAACATGCTGTATGCAGCTCTTGACTCTGTGGCTTCTGTCATTAAAAGCTTTCAATTAGTCAGCCATGTTAAAAAATATTACATTTAAATTTGATCGAGAGTATACACCAGTGGCGGCTGGTGAAGTTTTAGGATGGGGGGGCGCAAGACCCCGCCCCTCCACATTGGTCCCTCCCACTTCTCATAAGCCACACCCCTTATATAATCCACCCCCTCCGTCCCCTGTATTCCACCGGCTTCCACTCAGTGTCAGGAGTATAGAGATCAGCATCACAGGACAGAGTATACAGCCCCAGCATCACAGATCATGGTATATAGCGTAGCCTTACAGATCGACGCAAACAAACTTAAAAAATTACACTGTTAGTAAATCGCATAAATCTGCATTTTGCAACCTGGAAAAAAAAAACGCACATATCTACAACCTGTAAATCGCACAAATTTGCATTCTGCAACCCCCCTCCCCCCAATCAGGTCAGCTACAGTGCTAGACTATATACATGGCAGGGGGGTGGTGGACACAGCAATCACCCCCCCCCCCTCAGACCAGCACATGGTGGCAGGGCAGACAGGCACACTCCTCCAGGCGACAGCCTCTTCTTCTTACAACACTACTACAAGTCCCAGCATTGGGAAAAAAAGTCATGACCACTCATCATCCTTCGAGTTTTAAGTTATAATCTGCTAGGTCCCCGGATAATTTAGTTCCCTATGTATGTGTGGGACTACAATCCCAGCATCATAGAACTCTGGTGCATGCAATCCCCCATTATGGGACTACAAGTCCCAGCATCGCAGGGGCACCCATCCTCCTTGGAGCCCTATACTATAACCTGCCGGGACTTGAAGTTCTCCACCCTCTCCTGGAGAGATCAGGTTAACCCATTGCACGCCAACCTGCTGAGATTTGTAGTTCTCCATTCTCTCCCTCCTAAGACTCTGGTTCATGCAATTCTCTTAGGCAAGGGACTACAAGTCCCAGCATCGCATGGGCACTCGGCCATTTTGGAGCTCTATGCTATAACCTGCTGGGACTTGTAGTTCTTCATCCTCTGCTAGGTTCTGCAGATTCATGCTATAGCCCATGTATGGGACTACAAGTCCCAGCATCACATGTGTACCCATCTATGTTGGAGCCCTATGCTATTTCTTGCTGGGACTTGTAGTTCTCCACCCTCTCCTGGGGAGATCAGGATCATGCATTGCACACCAGCCTGCTGGGATTTGTAGTTCTCCAGCCTCTCCCTCCTAAGACTCTGGTTCATGCAATTCTCTTAGGTAAGGGACTACAAGTCCCAGCATCGCATGACCACTTATCTACTTGGAGCCCTATGCTATAACCTGCTGGGACTTGTAGTTCTTCATCTTCTGCTAGGACTCTGGTTCATGCAATCTCCCATGTATGGGACTACAAGTCCCTGCAGTGCTAGGAAAACACCTGGACACCCATCCACCTTGGAGCCATATACAATAACATGCTGGGGAGATCCGGTTAATGCATTTCACAGCACCAGCCTGCTGAGATTTGGCCCAAGAAGCATGTGTTAGTTCTACAGGTCAGGAACATGATGCACCCCTAGCCTTGCACAAATACTGAATACATCTGAATCAGGACAGCCTGGAGCCGGAGGACTATTGTCCAGAAAACTGCACAGACAGTCATTGGGGATCAGAGTGGGATGTGGGGTCCATCTAGCAAGGACAAACTATCTTAGCATGGTGACAGAGGCTGCAGGATGTGAGCAGTGAACTATGCAATCAGAAGCTAATGAAGGGGGATGTGTGATATAGGGAAGGTGTACAGACCTGCATTACACAGAGAGAGGTGAAGTAAAGTTGGAGATTAAAAATGCTGCTGTAAAGTCTCTGAGGACACAGTGATAATAGCCCCTTCTGTCCCCCTCCCCCCTTCAATCCTGGCATGTATTGTACCTGGAGATTTCTGTGTGCACTGCTTGCTTGATGCCGAGTCTGTGTCACAGGGAGATAAATGGCAGCTGCCTCTGCAAGGACCTATCACTCCGTCTGCCCTGAGCAGTTGTTCTTCTGCTGGGTTTCCCCCCTCACTTACTGAAGGAGACAGGCAGCCTGTGAGCCAATGAGGCTACAGGTCTGATTAAAGCCCCACCCTATGGACCCAATCAATTACAAGCACTGGAAGCCTAATGCTAGAGGTGGAGTGTTCGGGGCGCTAAGCTTTGCGCCCCGAACACACTCTAAACTACGCCAATAGAGCTTCTTAGCCCCAATCACGTGTTTACACACAAGTCATGCCTCCAATAGCACCCCATGTCTTGCGCCCTTAACACACCCACTTAAAGGGACACTTGAAAAAAAATTTTTTTTTTTTTTTTAAATTCAAATTTTTTTTTTAATAAGTAGCTTTGGGGGGGGGGGGCGGCGCCCCTGCGCCCCCTATTGACGGGCCGCCACTGGTATACACATATTTTAGACTCCTTTTTCATTTTATTAGGCTGGGTTCACACATATACGAATTGGATGCGGGAAGGCTCAATGGAGCTGGTTCACACATGTCCGGGGCGGTCGTGGTCTGAATTGAAAAGGGGTCCAGTGCGTGTTTGGGTTCGGTTCAGGTGCGAATTCAGGCGAAAATCGGTGAACAGACACGTGTCTGTTCACTGGACCCCAGGCACAAACCAGCGGCCACATACGTGTGAACCCAGCCTTAAAGAAAAGTTAATCCAAATTTAGGTAAATGCATGTGAATGGAACGGCTCATCTTACAGTTAGCTCACTCAGTACTATTGTGTGTCAAACGTTATTTTCTTAACATGTAACCTTAGAGATGAACTACTAACTAAACCTAAACAGATGCCAGATAAATTTTCCCTTCCATCCTCTCCTCCTATCATTCTTCCTATGCAGATTATGTTAGCTCCTCTGCAGAAGAGGTTCCGCTATCATTTTACAGGCAACAGGCAAACTAACCTTTTAAGCAAGGTGAGTATGCATTGGGTCCATATAATCACTCTTACTGCCGCCATGCTTTTATAGAGTTTAAATCATTGCAATATAAGTTATTTAATGGACAACTGCACCTTTGTCAATATTTTAACGTGCTTAGCACACCTATTGAATCCGCAATATAAATGCTATACCTTTTTTCTAAATGTAAGATTTTGCTATAGTCAGTCTAACATAACTCTGTTGCTAAAAGCATAAAATGGTGACCACTTACATTAATACTAAAGTTAGCTACAGGCAGTCCTGAGTTACAAACGACTCCTACTTATGAACGGAGGTGATGTGACGTCACTGCTGGCTGCTTGTGCTCCACACTGGTCCCGGATTTTGCCGAGCAACCATTTTGCAGCGCCGGACACATCCCACACTGCAATACTGCATGGCCACAATAGGCCCAAATAACATGACTGCATGCGCAGAAGCACCCGGAACATCCCACATCATTGCACAGGCTGGAGTTACACATAGAAATGTAGTGTTCCGGTGGTCTGGTGCCGTTCCAGGATGGACGTGTAGTGTGCGAGCTCCCGTCCCGAGGTCCAGCAACTTCAGCTTATCAGCTTACCTGCTCCACCGGACATGGTGAGAACCGCTCGCAGTGCCTCGGCAACCCGTTCCCGATCCCCGCTGAACACCGACACCCCGCTGAGTCAGCAAATCCCCGAGATATTCCGGTCACGGCCTACGGCCAGGATGCAGGCCTCGCAAGCAGCCTCCTCCCAAGCGCCACGCGCCCAGAGCTCCAGCCCGCAGCGACCCGAGGAGCAGAGATCCCCAGGTCTGGCAACGGGGATGACTCACCCCCCGGCAGTGAGCCTTAATGACCTGCACAGCGTCGCTACGGATATTAAAAACACCCTCATGGCGGCCATCTTGGACATGAGGTCGGACATACACGCCATGACACTTAGGGTGGAAGAGGTGGAATACGCTCAAGCCCGCCAAGACACAGCGATTTGTCACGTTCAACAGGTAACAGAGTCGCATGCGATCCACCTCAGGGAGATCAATCGCCACATGGAAGATTTAGATAATCGCGGAAGGCGTCACAACCTTAGAGTGAGGGGTATTCCAGAAATGATCGATGCCAGCCAGCTCCCAGTGGCAGTAACTACCATCTTTAACGATCTACTTGAAAGAGCCCCTGATACCCCGATCGCGTTCGAACGGCTCCACAGGGCACTGCGCCCGCGGGGAAGGGACACAGATCCCCCACGGGATGCAGTCTGCTGCCTCACAGACTTTCCCTTGAAGGAGGAAATATTACGCAAGGCCAGACACCGCAACCAACTGTCTTTCCAGGGAACGGATATCAGAATCTACCAGGACCTATCTAACATCACCCTGCAGCGCAGACGCGAGCTACGTCCCCTCCTGGAAACACTGAGGGCCAGATCCATAATCTACCGATGGAAGTTCCCCTTCTGCCTGACAGCAACTCACCAAGGCCGCACAGCCAATCTAAAAGTCCCGGAGGATTTAGACCACTTCTGCACGGCCATGGAGATACCGTATGTGGAAGTACCAGACTGGTACAGCGACTTCCGTATACCGCCACTCAGAAGAGTCACCTCCATGGAAGGTATCGCAGAAGCAGGCAACTTTAGTATCGGCCGCCGACGCTCTCACCCACCTCCTCCCCACACTCCTTCAAAGGATCAAAGAGCCCCGCGTAATGGTAGCCCGACGGCTTCTCCAGTGCCCCGCAAAGCACGCATCGCCTAACAAGAAACATGAATACCGTCCTTCTGTTTCCACCTCACAGCTGGACTCTGGACCACTCCAATTCGCAGGTAACTTTATACAGCAATCCCTAGGGAACACTGGCAGAACGGTTGGTACCCTCTTTCCCTCTTGGACAACTCCCGAAGGTTTCCCCGGTCGCCCTAACTTCCTTATGTCGGGTCAGAGACTACCTTCTCCCGCACTGATTGTCTTTTCCTCCTTCTCCTCACACTGTATTCATTCTTGCTCATCGGCTGTACCCTTTTTCTATTGAAGCCTTCTTCCTACATTCTCCTATCTACTCCAATGCAGCTAATGACATGTCGATATATAATCCCCCGATTGCATTATGTGCTGTCTTTCTCCCCACAGGCCCTACTAGCTCCTAGCTCCTGAATTTTCTGCTTTACAGCACTGAGGGTGGTCGGGGATCCGAGGGGGACATGCACAGGTGTGTGGCCTACGTGGATGTCGGGTAGAATCCATTCTCAGGTTTGGGAATGGGCGTGCCCCCCTCGGATTTAGACAGCCTGCCCTTAACCCCTAGGTATGATTTTGTTTACTATGTTTTTGTTTACTATGTTTTGTTTGCTATGTTATCCATATTTGGATTTTTGATGTCAGCCATAACTGCAGATGCATACTTGTTCACGGTAACGCAAGCTGTACGTTCTGTTCTGTTCTGTTTTAACTAATTCACCATGTTACTGACTCTGTTCCCTGCATATTCCTCTAAACCAAAGTATATGCCCCCTATTCTCTGTCATGTGACATCTGAAATTTGAGCAATACACTTAATTTCTTATCCCCCTCTTCCACACAAACCCCCAGATTACACAATGCTAAACATCCTCCTCTAATTGCCGAATAAATGCCCTTACAACTCCACAGCCTTCATGCTTTATGAGAATAAGCCGTTACACACAGCCCTGAAGTCACCTACGAATCACCCTCTCACCATGTCCTTATAGGATGACCTGTCCGTCATCTACACAACAAGATTACTCCTCTGACACCAAAATGAGCCATAGATGACGCTAACAATCAGCAGCGTCTGTTATCCTTAAGACCTCATAGAGAGACGCAGACCTCACCTCTCTCTAGTTGAACTCCACCTACCGCTCTCACACACAGCGGACTCTGGTAGACACCGCTGAACCTCACCGGTACCCCCACTCCTAATTGGTGGGCTTGCAGGTCAAGTCCCACACCCGGTATAATACCCCATCCCCCTACCTGTCCCCTCCTTCCTCCCTGGTTATCTTCCTCCTCAACGTCCTAACCTCACCTACCCCACATCTTCCCTTCTCCCCATCCGCATAACCCCCCCCCTTTCTTTTCCTCCCGTCTCTGACTTCCCCATATCCTCCCGCCCCCCACTCGCTTAAACCTCTACTACCAACATGAGCCCCGATAATGTCCGAGGCGCCAACCTGTCCCTAAAGGTAGTCTCCCTTAACGCCAAAGGACTGAACATACCTGAAAAGCGAACACAACTCTTTTCCCTCATGCGCAGCATGAAAGCTGACATAATCTTCTTACAGGAAACCCACTTTTGTAAGAAATCAGTTCCCAACATGACTAATCGCCTCTTCCCCCATAGTTTCCATGCCACCTCACCTATCTCGAAATCCAAAGGAGTCTCCATAATCATTTCCAAAAACCTTCCCATCCAAATTACAGACACTCACCTTGACGAACTAGGCAGGTATATCTTCCTAAAAGGGACACTCAGGAACAAACCAATCACTTTGGCTAACATATACAGCCCCAACTCGTCCCAAGTTCCCTTTTTTAGGGCTGTAACAAGACACCTAACCAATTTCCAAGAGGGTATTCTTATACTGGGAGGGGATCTCAATGTACCCCTGAACCCCCTTTTAGACACCTCGTCGGGGAAATCCCACCTACCATACAGGGCGCTCCGACAAATCAGAAAATGTTTCCAAGAACTCTTGCTACACGACACATGGCGCACCTTACACCCGAACGTAAAGGATTTTACATTCTTCTCCGCCCCACATAACAAATATTCACGACTAGACTACATATTTCTTACCCAACAGGATCTCCCGTCCCTGAAAGCAGCAACCGTCGAACCGATGACCTTCTCGGACCACCACCCTATCTCAATGACCCTCACTTTCCCTGAAAAAGTATACCGCTCGCAAATTTGGAGACTAGACCCTTCCATCCTGACAGACAAAACCAAAGAATTAGAGATTCAAACTTGCCTAAGCAATTATTTCACTGAGAACAACACCCCGGACATTTCTAAACTTACTCAGTGGGCGGCTCACAAATGTGTTGTCCGAGGGAAATTGATTTCCCTGGGGGCCGCAATTAGAAAGGAAAAACGGGCCAAACTGGCTGATCTCTTTTCCAAACTTAATAAACTAGAAGCACTACACAAACGAAACCTGGCCCAGCAAACCCTCGTAGAACTACTAGAGACTCGTACACTCATTCAGGAAGAATTGGGCCATCACCTCAGGAAGAAATACACTCTATCTCAGAAACTTTTTTACGAATTCGGCAACAAAAGTGGCCATCTTCTTGCTCAAGCCTTACGCAAGAAAAGGGCTGCTAATACGATACACCACATACAATCCCCCACGGGTAAGACTCTCACGAATAACAATGACATAGCCAGAGAGTTTGAGAAGTACTACTCGTCCCTATATAATCTAGATAAATCCGAACCCCCTACTACCTTATCGAATGACAGACCCAATGATATTAACTCGTTCTTAGACCAATTTGCTCCAGGAAAGCTCCCCACTGACACCACCACGATTCTGGAATCCCCGATCTCTATTCAGGAATGGAAAAAAGCTTTAAAACAACTTAAGCCTGGTAAGAGCCCGGGACCTGATGGTCTTTCCGCAGTATATTTCAAGACATTCTCAGACCTTCTTCAACAACCCTTCCTTGACGCCTTCAATACACTCTCTCCCACAAATCCTTTCAAAAGCGAAATGTTAGAAGCACATATCGTTGTTATCCCCAAAGAAGATAAGGACCCCACCCAAACGGGAAATTATAGACCAATCTCATTATTGAATGTAGATGTCAAAATCTTTTCTAAGATTTTGGCAAACAGACTCTTACCGCTTCTCCCTTCCTTAATCTCTCATGACCAGACCGGCTTTATCCCTGGACGTGAAGCCAGGGACAACACTGTTAAAGCAATAAACTTACACCACCTTATGACACAGACAACCCAAAAAGGCCTGTTTTTGTCACTCGATGCGGAGAAGGCGTTCGACAGAGTAGCTTGGGACTATATGACAGCGGTTCTGAGGGCCATAGGATTGGGCCCATATATGTTAGGCCTAATCCTGTCACTATACACGGGACCATCTGCTAAGGTACGGGTCAACAATACTCTGTCGGACGCCTTTCCCATCGGAAATGGCACAAGACAGGGCTGCCCCCTGTCCCCCATCCTCTTTGTACTCACACTTGAACCATTCCTCCGTAAACTGACATACAACCCAGATATCCAAGGTATAAGTTCCTCCAAAAGAGAATATAAATACGCTGCTTTCGCAGACGATATTTTGTTGTTCCTGTCGAACCCACTGATCTCCCTACCAAACCTTCTTTCTGAATTTAAACAATTTCAGTTCCTCTCCCACCTTAAAATTAATTTCTCGAAATCCTTTGCCCTTAATATAACATTACCTCAACACATAGTTGATCAATGTAAGGCTAACTTCCCGTTCCAATGGAAACATGATTCCATCACATACCTAGGGATACAACTCCCTTCCAAACTCTCAAACCTCTACGCTAAAAACCATGTTCCTATCCTACACAGAATATCCTCTGATCTTGAAACATGGAACAAACCGCTTTTCTCTTGGTTTGGCAGAGCGGCGATCCTCAAAATGAATGCCCTCCCGAGAATACTCTATATATTGCAGGCGATCCCTATACATATACCTCCGGCCTTTTTTAAATCTTATAGAAACATATGCACTAAATTCTTATGGGGGAACCGTAGACCCAGAATCAGCTTTACGCAGCTCACCCGACCTAAAAGACTTGGGGGCATAGGCCTCCCCAACCTTCTCAATTATTACACTGCTACACACCTTACCAGGATAGTGGACTGGAATACTCAATCTCTCCACAAAGATTGGGTTTCCCTAGAAGCATCTTTTTCTGCTCTCCCTTTGGAGTCTCTCCCATGGTTACTCTCACCCCACGTCCCCTCTGAATTACACGTACACCCACTTATAGGCCCAACCTTGCAATGCTTCAAAAAGCTTTGCTACCGATCACCCATATCTTCGATTCCCGGCCCACTGACACCTGTAAAAATGAACCCTGGGTTCCCACCAGGTATGCACGCAAAGTTTCTTACCGATAACTGGACACAGAGCCCAATTAGATCACATCAGTTCTTCCTCCGGGGCAAACTATTGTCTACATCCCAACTCTCCTCCCAACTAAACAAGCCACCCATTCCCCCTTGGACATATATTTTAATTGCTCATTTTCTAAAATCCCTTAACAAGAATATACAATGCTCCAGAGAACTCACCCCTTTCGAAAAGCTATGTATCCAAACGACACCCCAATCTCATCTAGTTTCTACCACACATGAACTCCTCTTCGCCGAGATGAAAGCTAACGAGACCTTAGCCTGTAAGAACTGGGAGTCAGACCTCTCGGTATCTCTTTCAGCGGAACAATGGGAACTAATTTTCCTCAACATACATAAAGGGTCGACGAATGTGTCGACCCAGGAAAACGGCTTTAAGATCCAATCTAGATGGTACCGCACGCCCACCCTTCTGCATAAATATAATCCCACAATCCCAGAGGTTTGCTGGAGATGTCTCCGGGAAAGGGGAACCCTTCTCCATATCTGGTGGTCCTGTCCATCTCTAAAAGACTTCTGGGAAAAGGTATGCCATATAACCTCTCGAGTCACCTCATATCATTTGGACCTTTCCCCTTCTCAATTCCTTCTACACCATTCACCCCTGTCGCACAATTCCTATCACAAATCCCTAGCAATGCACATGATCAATGCGGCAAAGCAGTGTATCCCTATACACTGGAAATCGACTCACCAACCAACCATAAAAGAATGGTTTAACAGAATATGCAAAATTGAGGAAATGGAAAATCTTATACATATTGCAAGAGAGACTCCGTCATCATTTAGTAAAAAATGGGCCTGCTGGTTACACTATAAAACGACCCCAGAATTTGCAAACTCCCTGAACCCTGACAAAGGATAAATTACTCCTCTGAGAATTGTCATTAAAAATCTACGACGTGCCAGGATCTCCCCTTAACCCTAAACCTTACAAAGACACCTCTCTCCTCCTATATCTCCCCCTATACAGATCCGCCCCTAGTTTCTCATAACACGCCCCTTGAACACCCCATGGGGTCGGGGAAGTCAGAGACGGACCCCCTGCCAACGCCATCCCTTCCTGCCTCACTCCCCTCCCCTCGATCCCCACCCCACCCCTTCTCCTTCCACCACTTACCCCCTCCTACTTTCTCATCCACAAGCTTCTGTACAATACAACCACTAACATAGCTCCAGCCTACACTCCCGCATTCATACACTCTCAACGAAATAAACCTGTTTATAGCTCCTTCCCTCCCTTTCTGCCATATTGCACCTGTTGGCCTTTCCCTCCCACACAGACCAAAAGTCCATAACGGCATCCGTGAACCTACCTAGCTCTAACCTACCAACAAGATCTATCCCCGTCAATGGTAGTGGACTTTGACTAGACCCCACAACTACCTTGAATTAAGGTAGCCCACCCCAACACGGCCTAGTTCATGAAGGATGCACATAGCCATTTCATTTTCACTACCCGCAAGTTGAATTGTATGTGACACATGTTATTCATCCATGTTTTGTGGTTGTATTAATACCTTATTGTACTACTATTGTTCAAGATATCTGTAAATGCTTTTTACATTTCAATAAACTGTTTTTGGAAAAAAAAAAAAAAAAGAAATGTAGTGTTCCAACATACAAACTTTGACGTAAGAACAAACCTACAGTTCCTAACTTGTCCGTAACCCAGGGACCGCCTGTATACGCTACTAGATTTTCCAATGAAAATTCATATTAAATTTCTCAGTGCATTCAACAGCTTCATTAATTTCATTCAAAAGAAGTTTAAATCACCAGGTGAAAATAAAGGAAAGAAAGCCTTAAGTGGTTCTAAAGGCGAGCTATTTTTTACCTTAATGCATTCCCTGCATTAAAGTGGATGTAAACCCACTATCGTCCTTTCTAAACTACTGCCATAGTGGTTATCTATAAGGCTATACATGCCTCCTGCATGTATCCTTACCTGTCAAATGTCTCCCCTCTGTCTGTTATGAGACCCAAAAAACTGCAGATTCTGTGGGTGGGTCTGTTGTCTGCAGATCGGTGGGTGAATGTCCATAGACTCCCCACCTACTTCCTACGCTCCCCTTGTCAACATGAATTTTCTCCTGTGTATTTCTTACACTGAACTTTTGCTATGATCACTAACATCCAGTCAAAACCCAGAAAAGTCACCACATGACTTCAGCATGCCCAATCATGCTGAGATGGGAAGCAGCCAATCCTGGGAGAGCTGGAGCAGAAAGGAGGGGATGAGAAGTAAACAGAATGCCTCTCTCAGGTTTTGTGCATGAGATATGTAAATCACCTGTCACTCACAGCAAGGTGGAAGAACTGACTGGTATTTCTCTGTCCATTTTTATCTCACTGAAAAAAGATAAGAGGACTACTCACAACTGGATTAACTCTTTGTGGCAAGACTGGGCACAGATGACATGAAATTCTATACTGTACAAGCTACAAGCCTAAATTAAAAAAAAAAATTATTCGGGTTTACATCCACTTTAAAGTAAAAATGTCTGGCTATTTCCCCGCTTCACCACCCTTCACCACCCTTTATACTTACCTGAATCCTATATTGATCCAGCGCAGTGCTTGATTGTGTACCTCCATAAGATTTGGTACTACCATGTGTTTGTCAAAGTAGTGAAATATCTGCAAGCCCATTTACTGGATGACTGCCATTAGGGCCAGTAGGTCCTTTTGTAAAGAGGCACTTGGGGTGGTAGCAACTCCAAAAGGAAGGCAGCAGAATTAGAAGTGTTGATTTTAAAGGTAAAAGCACAGATATTTTTGGTATGGAGAGAACAGTGCATGCAGGTAGGTATCCTGAAGATCTATAGATAAAAGCCAGTCCCCTGGGTGAACCACTGTTAATTGTGTTTATCTGTTGCATCTTGAAGGATCTTACAGGCAGGAAGAGTTTGAGGTTCTTATCCAAAATGTGTCTATCTTCCTGGTGAAGTTAAATAAAACCCAGATTTTAGTTTGTGTGGTGCAACAGGAATTACTGGAGACAAATGGGTAGTCTGTGTAATTGATGCAATGCTCTGGTAACCTGGTTGTGAGACAAAAATAAATAAAAATCTACTGAGCGCAAAGAACCGCAAGAGACTCTTTTTTTACAGAAAACTTTGAGGAAACAAATCCCTGGACTTTCTTGCAGAATAGTTTGCATGAAGGCAGACAGATGGACTCAGAAGATAGAAAAGTAAATGAAGAAATTAGAGAGATGCTAAAAATTCACAGCAAGAAGGGATGTTACCTCCAATATGCTAATCTACATGGATTCCCAATGGTGTAGAGAGCTGCAGGCTGGCCAATTTAAATAGGCTGCTGTACCTGCTAAATAGTAGCCTATGAACCTACGCTCCCAAGGTATCACTGTTACTTCTGCTCGTACCCTCCCCAGTCTTTCAGATGGGGAATAGCCCAGAACAGTTTCAGGAGTGTCATGTGCATGACTGGAAGTGATAACGGACACACTTCCAGTCTCCTGCAAAAAGGCATTCCATCGTTTGAACATGGGGGAGCGGAGAATCAGATAAGTAAAAGTGTTGTTGGCTGTCCCCTAGTTTTGGTGAGATTCTAATTTGCAGTCTGTTACATTTTTTTTTCTTTCTTTTTATCCACCTAGTCTGTAAAGCTGAAGATCATTGGTTGTTAATGGCTTGGTTTAATACTAAACCATTTATCGATAGCTTTTTTATTTTTTACCTCGTTCACAAATGGATGGATGTTATAGTGGTTACCTTCTTTTTTAGTGTATTTGTTGGCAAGTGTCTGCTGACACCTAGGTTGGACAGAAAGTGCGTCTGAATGCTGCATTACTTTCTGTTCATGAGATATACAGTATGGGGGTTGATTTACTAAAACTGTGCATAGAAACCAACCAGCTTCCAAATTATTTTTATTTATTTTTTGTCAAAGCTTAAAATGATTTCTTAAAACATTTTTTTTATTTTTTTTAAAAATGTCATACTCGCCTGCTCTATGCAGTGGTTTTACACAGAGCCACTCTGGTCCTCCTCTTCTCCGGTCCCTTGCCGGTGCTCTTGGCCCCTCCCTACTGCCGAGTGCCCCAGGACAAGCAGCTTGCATTCGGGGGCACCCAAGCAAACTTGTTCCCGAGCCACAGGTCTGTTTCCATTCACACACAGAGCTGTGGCCTGGCCCCATCCCCTCTCCTCATGGGCTCACTATCTGTGATTGACAGCAGCAGGAGCCAATAGCTCCCACTGCTGTCTCAGCATATGAGGAGAGAGTCCCCAGAGAGCCGAGGCTCTTGTGCACATCGCTGGATTGAGATGGGGCTGCTGCACAAAGACGGTTTTTATGCATGAATGTATAAAACCTTGAACCTTTACAAACCACTTTAATTCGAGAAGCTGATTGGCTACCATACACAGCTGCACCAGATATTTCTCACTCCAGTTTTGCAAAATCAACCCTTATATGTGTATATTGTTGCTCTCTTTAGTTTTGTTTCTTAATCATGTTAAACAGTGTTTATTTTTATGTTTCAGCCTGAGTGGTACCTAACTCAAGTGCTCATGTGGATTTCAAACCACACAAAGTTTTTACATGACAAGATTCAGCCTATCCTGGTTAAGGCAGCCTCATCAGTGAATGCTAAGGTTAGTATTAAAAGGGAAATCTATCCAGCAGGTTTTGGTTCAAGGCAATGAATTTGGCATGATCATTTTTCTGTAAGTTTATGACTACAAGCAGCTTTACCATGAGCATACTCTGACTGTGGATTTGGGGTTTGACTGGGAAAGTGGTCTCTCAACACTAATGCTGTTCATACACTAGGCAGTTTTGAGGGCAATTAGGTGGCTTTCCATAAACTTCCAATTACAATTATTTCCTATTTTACAGCAAACTGATTTAGTTAATTTCTCCAAGTTTTACAGCTTTTGATTGGTTACTTAAAACCAGGAAACCTCTGTGGTTTGATGCAAGCTAATTAAAAGGAAAATGCACATATATATATATAGGCATCATAAAGATACCCTATCTGTCTCATCTCAGCCAGATTAGTTGACAATCTCCACCACCAAGTGCTAGGAAATGGCTTTGGCTGCATCAAACTTTCTCAGTCTATAGCTATTTTTTTCTTTCAGATACCAGATGTGAAGATGTTTTCTTGTTCTCTCCTCTTCCATAGCCATAAAAACACATTCTGGGGATTCCAACCATTATATTTATGGCTTTTTTTTCTTTTTTTATGGAAAATATTTCAGGAATCATTTATATCTCCCATATGACCAACTGCCCTCTTATGTTTACAGGTAGACCATACTAAGCACTATAGGTATAAATAAAGGCTTTTTTTTTTTTTTTTTTTCCTTTTTTACATATTCCATGTTATGGTGGTACATGACCTTGACATACAGTGACATAACTTCAATAAAGTGGTGATATGTTATTTGTCGTTATGCAATTATACATTTCTGTTGGTCTTGTCTCCTAGATGGAGTTTACCCGTGGTCTTGTAATGTTGGTGCTAGAGAAGTTGTCTGCTGACATCCCATGTTTGCTGTATGATGATGTCCTTTACTGCCATTTGGTAGATGAGGTGCTTCTGTTTCAAAGAGAACTACACTCAGCGCATGGTTACCTGAGCAGTCTGCCAAACTGCATGCACATTCTATCCGAGGACACCTTCTTTCAGCGATGGCTGACTGTGGAAAGGAAATGTAAGTGTAACTGTTGCTGGTGTACAGCTTAGTGCCCAGTTTAAGGAATAAGTACCGGTAATATATAACAACTTCTTGGCTTATTCTTGGATACCATGCTGCCACACAAGTCTTATTGTATCAGATTACTGCATTTCCCTGTTTCTGTTAATATAGAAAAATTGCTTTTATGTACTTATAATGCAGAAACATGAACGATCTTGTTTCATGCAGACTAAAAGTTCTGGCTTCACTCTGACCGACATGCTCCATACATGTTTGGAGCCAGTAAATGAAAGTATTGAGAAGGCCAGGCAACTAGTATTTTCAAGAGAATGTCCGCAATAACAGGCTCATTATTTCTGTCAGTACAGTTTTCCTTTAAGGCCCTTTATAGATGTATTGTGTGTTTATTGAATATTTTGTTTTCAACTGATCTCTTTTATTTATATTGTCAGTGGCTCTAGAGAAGATGGATTCCATGTTGTCTTCAGAGGCTGCCTGGGCTTCTCAGTACAAGGATATCAGTGATGTGGATGAAATGAAGTTTCCAGACTGTGCTGAGACATTTATGACTCTGCTGCTTGTTATTACAGGTAAATTGCCTTTTGCGATCTATTCGGATATAAAACTGA
Source organism: Rana muscosa (assembly GCA_029206835.1). NCBI lineage: Eukaryota > Metazoa > Chordata > Amphibia > Anura > Ranidae > Rana > Rana muscosa. Next base: position 669,838,196 of record CM055118.1, read on the forward strand.
TGCCAATGTTCTAAGCATGGTAAGAAGTGAGGTATTATGGAAAGGCACTATACAGGAGGAGATGTTACATCTTAGCTGGTGAAATGTGGGTTCAGAAGGATTCTGTGCTAATATAATAAGGGATTCAACTCCGCTGCTGGATTTCTGTTTAAATGGAAAAACCAATTCATTAATGTTTATCAGGGTGGCTAGTATATTTACTGTCTAAATGTTACTAACAAATCCTTGTAGGAGCACCGTTCCACAGACCTTTGCAGTATTCACACAGATTACAAGCAGTTTTCCAAAACAATCTCTCCAGTGTGTCAGTTTTGATATGGCTTTTTTGCTGGAGGTGATTATTCGGTAAGATGCTCATATCCCGAGCTTCTAGCTGCACTTTTTGTAAGAATCCTAAAACATTGTGGTGGTTGCAAAGGCAAGCAGGGCTAGACTTTAAGATGGTAGCTGCACCAATCATACTTCATGGGCTTAAGTTCCACTTTTGCAGCCAATTTGAGATGATGCCTGCTTTATATTTGCTGCCTAATCCCATTCACATGGAGTTAAAAAATAAATATGTAATGTTAAGCCCTCCTAACCGTGCATTTACATTTACCTTAAGTAACCCTGTCTGGATTGTGCTGGCAAATCTTCATTATCAGTTGTAAACTAGATTTGAACACTATCTGTCCTAACAAAGGGTTAAAGATCTGAAGGCATGGATGGTGTGTTGTATATTGATACACTTTCTCAGTCATTCGCCACTTTTGAAATTGTTCAAAATAACTTGCAGCCCTGTATAAATCTGCTCCAAAGAAATAGTAGACACACACCAGGGACCAGTACCGTCACTACTCATATAGGAGTACTACTCATGTACGACTCACCTGTTCCCATTGAAACGTTTACACAGGTTGGCCCGATATGTGCACTCATAGCAGAGAAGGAGGTAACAAATGAGCTCTGCTTGAGCTGCACAATAGGATTGCCCACAAATCAGACTTCATGGAGGGATGGAGCAATAATAAGAGAGATCTGATTTTCTAGATAATTGGTCAACATTTATTTTTGTAGGCATGATTAAATTCTAACTTTGTGCCACTAATAATATAAAATATCAATTTATATTCCATGTGTCTTGAACAAACCTTATGTTATAACTATCAGACAGGTATAAGAACCTGCCCACAGAAGAGAAGAAGCTGAAGTTCCTGGAACTACAAAAGGAGCTGGTTGATGACTTTAGGATCCGTCTAACACAAGTGATGAAGGAAGAGAGCAGAGCTTTGCTAGATCCTAAATACTGTGCAATCCTCAATGCTGTCAACTACATAGCATCTGTTCTAGCTGACTGGGCTGACAATGTTGTGAGTACATACATTTATTATTTTGCAATCAAAATTCCAACTTTTTACTAGTAATTTCTTATGCATAAATTATTGTGGGACTGAGACACATTTAAATTGGTATTTAAACAGGGCTGACCGAGGAGGGGTGGGAGGAGGCCTCGGAGGTCTGCTTTCAGGATCTTATTGGGTCTAACGATCAATATATACAATTTAAATTTATACATCAGTTGCACTATACTCCTGCCAGGCTGGCTCGCATGGGTTTTGTTTCTGCTGCTTCCTCTCCTAGGTGTGGCTCCACTGAGGCAGGATACATACATATGTTTTGGTCTTGTTCAGCTCTATTGGCATTCTGGACGGACTTATTTTATTTTTATGAGAACACTTTACATTTACCTATACCTCGCACACCAGAGGTTGGACTGCTGGGAATGCTCAATGACTTCCTACACAGGATCCACACTCTAACTCTGATACGCACCGTTTTGTTTTATGCAAGGAAACTAATTCTGTTACAATGGAAGAGTGGCTCTGCTCCGGATATTTAAATGTTGTATCGTATGGTAAATAAGGTTATACCCATATTTAAACGTATCTATAAAGAAAGGGCCTGTCCTAAAAAGTTTACTAAGATTTGGCAACCCTGGCTTGACATTGCAGATTCCTTCTGGAAAGACACCCACTCTCCCAACCCTAATGGGCTTTCGCCCTGAGTTGGCTTGCTGTGCCTGTAGGTTGTGGGGAGCACTGCTGTTGGTTTGGTGCGCTCTGGACCTAGATGGAGGTGTGGGGGGGGCCGTGAGGAGTGAATGGCTGTTTCAATTGTGGGGAATGGGTGTGTGTGTGAGTATGTATGGGTGTGAGTGTATATGGACTGTATCTCTACTGCTTATTGCACTATGACTTACTGTAGTAGGGCCCTTTGTGGTCCACTTTGGTTACCCTGATACATCTGTTCTAGTTTTCCTCCATTGAGGAACCAGGGTTCACGATACTTTGATAACACCAATTAGCCCTGATATACCACTGTTTCTGTGAAATAATTTGTACATGTGATGTAACCGTTTATGAGAACTTGTTTGCCAATGTGTCTTTACAGAAAATCAATAAACAAAAATAAAAAAAATTGCTATTTAAACCCAAAATCAAAAAATTATTAAAGTTAGAATTTTAATAATAAACATGTCTGCGCTCCTGGATCCTCCTCTTTACAGAGTGCCCCCATAGGGTGCATAGCAATCCTGATCTGGACTGCGTGTTCATTTACACGCACACACACCGAGACTACCCCCCTTCCCTCCTCACAGGATTTGATTGACAGCAGCAAGAGCCAATGGCTTCCGCTGCTGCATACGAGCTCTTTAAGGAGAGAGAGAAAGAGCAGTGTTGCTGCGCTTGGCACAGTGCTGAATGGAAATTGGGCTTGTGTAATTATTTTGGGGGAAGCTGATCACAGAAGGTTGTTTATCCTAATGTAGAGAATGCGATAAAGTGGTTCTAAAGCAGGCTTTCTCAACCTTTTAACCCTCGAGGAACCCCAAAAATAATTTCTTTATCGTACACCACGGGACACAGAGTCTAAGTCATTACATAGTGGGTTGTATAGTTCACCTCAGGTGATTGGACACTGGCACAACCAATGAAGACAAGTTCCCCTCTATATAACCCCTCCCATAATGGAAGTACCTCCAGTTTTTTCACCAGTGTCTAAGGTGAAGAGCACGAGTAAGGATGTGCTAAAAAAGAGCTCTGTAGAAATTCCTCCGGGGGTCAAGGAGCTACGCTGCCGGGTCCATCCAAAGTACTTATTAATTACGCCAAATGGATGGTACCCGAGCCTCGCAGAAGACCGAGGCGGTGCCTGTAATGTCTTTCTTTGGAGGACTGGGCTCTGGGATCCAGCACGTTCGCAATTTAAAACGCGCAAAAGTATTCTGGCAAAGTCTTCTACAAGGCCCAGGGAAGAGGTCTCCTTTAAGTAGGAACCCATACCCCTGAAGGTTGGCACAACACTACCTGCCGTGAGGGGTGAAGATTGGTACTGTCTGATCTTAGCAGTCCTCCAGCGTGGATAAGGTAAGTGGGAAAAAGTCTAAGTTTTAAACACTTTGAGAATTTTCCCCTTTTTTGAGTATGACTGTCTTGCCTGGAAACCGCTACTAGAGGGAGTAAAGAGTTAGAGTTCCACTCACCATGTCAGGAACGAAAGCTCAGTGCAAGTTCAGCACTTCCTCCGCTGCAAGGCAGAAATGTGGTCTCTTCCAAGTGCGCCCTGTCAGAGAGGCGGTGGATGTTTGTCATGAGGAGGTCAGTGCAGAAGCACCCATACTGTGGCCTCTCTCCCTCATCGGCGCGCATGCACAGGGGGCGTGCTTTTCACTCCATGAGCAAGAAGGGGGCGTGGTCACGCCGCTCTACTGCGCATGCGCGAGGCGGGAAGCCTTGAAATCAGCCTCAGACTCCACAGGAAGAGACACAGCAGTTTGGGGGCACGTGAGTTCTCTAGGTGGTTGGATTTCAGGCACTTAAAGGCACCTACTCAGCATCAGACTGTGTGATGGTTGCTTACTTTATGTAGATTGCTAAACTAGCACAGTAGTGTATGCACTGTCTTTTGTACCTCTGCTTTTGGCTTAGGAATATGTCTTCCCAGAAAAAGGATTCAGGGACTAAAAGACAAAAAAAACACGCCACCTAAAACAGGAGGCTCTAACTGTCCTGGACGGCTATTATCCTCTTCTGAGGAATCCGATGCACCCATACAGAATGAGCCATTGCCTGTATCAGGTATAGAAGCCTGTCCTGTTTTGCCAGCTCCTGCATATTTTCAGAAACATTGACGCATCTCAGCATAGTGCCTACAAATATGTCAGAATGTTTATACTGAAATATAAAAATATTATTGTATTTATGGAAATATGCAAATCTTAATTTTGGGAGATTCCCAAAGTCCTACAATATCGAACAAGAAATTCTAAGTAACACAACTGAATATTGCTTAAAATATTATATATATTTATTAACTAAAGTACAGTGCAAATTAAAATCAGGTATAAGTCGTGATCAAACAAATGAATGGATATACTTCTACAATCAGAGATAAATGATGATTAATGTTCAGATAATATTTACGTACATTTCTATGCAAGCTCTATATGACAAAGTATATTCACAGTTCAATACTTAAATGATACTTGTACATTTAAAACATGGTAACTCTTGTGAAATGTCTCGTCCGTGACTTCAAAGGCTTTAGTGTAAACACTCTTGTTTACATTAACACTGTTATCTTTCTCAAAACAAACGGATCTCCTGATTACACTTTTTAAACGTGTCCAGACCAAGTGTCATATAAGAGACACGGCTTGACAAAACAATCAAGGCTTATATTAAATTTATTTATTTTCCTTTCAATACTTATTATGGATGATGGCACTATTTATTGTGAGTTTACGTTATCCTAACTGAGGCTATACTCAACATTTTGCTTATATTAAATTTAGAAAGAATCTATTTTTACACATACTTCACACCAAAACCATTGTACTACTTAGCTCTAGCTTTATAAAGACAACCAAATTAGGGCATGTGTCTTAATTGTTGAAATATAATTACTTTATTCTGCAGTTAAAATATAACCATATTCTCAACACTAGGCCATATATATTTAAATGGTTTTAGTTATGTGCATGTAAAAACAATTCCCTTACCAAAACAGGTAAATAAACAAAAATAAATACGTTACCAGGTTAAAGTTCTGTCTGTTTGAGAAGCTTCCATTATGAGTCCCACAGGACTCCTTCCAACACTGCTACATGTTTGCGTTTAAGATCTCCCCCTCCAACTTCCTTCAGATGTAGACCCCCGAGAGAGATCTTTTCAGAGAGTGAGTGCCTTCAGAGATCATCCCTGTGTAGAGTCTTCCTTCAAGAGAGATCCCCCCTGCTATCTCAGCTGCTCCTTTTATCTTACTCCAAAAAGTGTGTGTGTGTGTGTTACATTACTACGTAATTGACGAGTCAAATGACAATGTTCTTGGAAGGTTGTCTTAGCAACCAAGTATGCGGCCATCTTGAACAATGTAATTTTTAACCTGTAGGGGCAGTGGTGTATAAGGAATAATTCCTAATGTTAGGGTCACCGAGGCGATATAAAATTTATGACCCCCTTTGACCAAGGCTTAGAAAAACGCACTTAATTGTCTAAGGGTGTCAAACACATGTCAAGTATCCAAGCCATCTCGGCTCCACTTCAGATTTACAGGTGTGAATGTTTAGGATCAACACTACCCCAAACCATTTGTTAATGTTTTGGGAATATCCTTGAAACTAATCACTGGAATGTAAGTTTAAGCAGTTTCTAATGCTATCTCTCTAGTATAATCTCATGTATACAACTCCCTAATACTAATTTATATATATGCATACATGGGTTTATACATGTATTACTAGTATAGATACATTGTTAAGATATTTGAAAGAACCAATTTAAGATATACAGTACAACAGCTTATTTGTGAATAAGCCCTATGATCTTGTTATACAGAAACAATACTACACAGTTTGTGTTAGCCCGTACCAACACCCCCCTTATCTCTAAGTGTCAAACCTTTGAATTACCACCTGGGGAGACTGGAACAGCCAGACCCCTTAGGGAGACATAAGAACAAGGCCTATTCATGCCTATGAATCTAATTTAACATTTTAAAGATAGTGAATTTTGGGTTTAACCTCTTAAAGAGAAAGTAGAAACCAAAGTGGCTGTAGTATTGTTCACAGCACATCATGAGCTATGAGCTTAACTTTAGAGACGAAATGGCTGTCCTCTCGTTCACAACATACATGAATATGAACAACACGAAAAATACGTAATATGCATGATATAAAGGCCTATATGTAATTCTTTTGATCCCAAATGTTCTGACAATATGTCACTGAAGACACTTTGGCAGCAGCTCTAGACAATTTGGAAGAGAGGATCGCCGCTTTAATCGCTAAATCCACAAAAAAGGATAAAAAGCGAAGCAGGTCCCCCTCCGTTGTTCTAGATCCCTCTTCAGGGAAATCTGATGGGAAAATGAGGATGATGTGGTACCTTTTAGAGGATAAGGATGCTGAGCAGTCGGATGGATCAGGTGGATCAGAGGAACCTTTTTCTGCCTCACAAGCTCTAAAATTGCAGGTGCAATGTTTTGCTGAAGCAGTACGTTCCACTTTCATGTTTCCCTCTGAGGGGTTAACTGAATCCCCTGTCTCTTCCCTGGGTTCATTAAAATCCCCACAAGCTGCATGCTCCTTTCCGGTTCATCCTTTATTGGGAAAATGTATTTATGCTGACTGGCAACATCCAGATGAGCATTTCTCTCCTAGGAAATTTGAGGTTCTCTATCCTATGGAGGAATAGTTTACTAAAAAATGGAAGCTACCGGTGGTAGATGCAGCCATTTCTTTTGTAAATAAAAACCTAACTTGTCCAGTAGACAATGTACAGGTGTTTAAAGATTTTTCTGAAAAGAAGTTAGAATCTTTACTTAAATCTTCCTTTGTGATGGCGGGCGCTGTGACCCAACCTGCTGTGGCGGCTGTTGGTATGTGTCTGGTCCTAAAGGAACAGGTGAAACAAGGGCTCAAGGATCTTCCTCCAGACCAGCTCAAGCTTTGGGAGAACCTGCCTAAGGCCTTATGTTTTACGGTCGATGCCATGAGAGATTCTATCCAACAGGCAATCCCGCCTTACGCTCCAACTGGTGCATATGCGTAGAATCCTTTGGTTAAAGCATTGGTCTGCGGAAGTGCCATGTAAAAAGCTTTTGGCTGGTTTCCCCTTTCATGGGGAACGACTCTTTGGGGATCTGGATAAATGCATCCAGAAGATCTCAAGTGGGAAGTCTACACTATTGCCAGATAAAAAAAATTAAACACCCATGTTTTAAACAGTCCCTCTCCCCGGTTCCAGGGACCTCCTGCCTCTATGCAGTGGCGACGGCATTCTCAATCAACCACAAAACCAAAACCTCAGAATCAGACCCAGGGTCACAAAAGACCATGGGTACAAAGAACCGGTAAACAGAACCCTAAAGCTTCCTTATGAAGGGGCGCCCCCGCTCGGCCAAGTGGGGGGAAGGCTTCGGCAGTTTTCAGCAGCTTGGCAGACAGAGATCCGGGACAAATGGGTAATTTCCACGGTATCCTTAAGATACAAAATAGAATTCCGGGAAATCCCACCTTATCGGTTCCTAAACTCAAATGTCTCCAAAGATCCATTAAAAAGAAATTCCTTCTACCAAGCACTGGATCACTTGCTGTCCCAAGGGTTAATCAAAGATGTTCCCCTAAGGCAGGGGTGTCCAAACTTTTTTCAAAAGAGTGCCAGATTTAATAAAGTGAACATGTGTGAGGGCCGACCATTTTGCCTGACATTCTTTGAACCATAAAAATTTGGTCTAAGTGTGTTAATTCGAGCACTAATACACGGCCCAACAAGAATTCTCTTGCCTTTGACTGTGTGTGAGTAAAGAGATGAGCTTGGGAGTATTATTTGGATATACCGTATTTATTGGCGTATAACACTCACCTTCACTTTAAGAGCGAAGTTTCAGGAAAAAAATAAAATTTTAAATAAAGAACTGTGAAGCAAAGTAAGGGTCCGTGCCCATCTGCAGCCTCACAGGTGCCCATCTGCAGACCCACCATTGCCATGAATGTAGCCTCACCATTGCTAGGAATGCACCCCCCACCATTACTAGGAATGCACCCCCCACCATTGCCAGGAATGCACCCACCATTGCCAGGAATGCCGCACCATTTCCAGGAATGCACTCACCATTGCCAGGAATGCACGCACGAGCGCCAAAGATTACCTACAGGGGAATCTCCTGTTTACACGGCGGTTTCTTTAATAGAAAGTCCTGCTTCCTTTGATGGACAGAACAGTCATCCAATGGCAGCGCCGGAGACGGAACTTCCTATTACAGAGGCCGCCCGTAAACAGGAAATTCTCCTGTGTGTGTGTGTACGGCGCTCGTCCCGCCTCCTCCCTGTTCCCTCCAAGGCATATACATCTTTGTGGCCCCGGCACTGGGAGATCGTCGGGGGCCACAAAAGATATATATATATGTCCAAACAGCCAGGCGGGCCACTCAAAACCGGAACGCGGGCCAGACTTTGGACATGCCTGCCCTAAGCAAACAAGGCACGGGGTTCTATTCAAATCTTTTTGTGGTTCCGAAGCCAAACGGAGACGTCAGACCCATTCTGGATCTAAAAGCTCTGAATCCGTTTCTAAACATTTGTCATTTCTGAATGGAAACAATTCGATCAGTGGTTTCCACCCTACAAGGTGGAGAATTCTTGGTGTCAATAGACATCAAAGATGCATATTTGCATGTGCCTATTCATCCCGCTCACCAAAAGTTCCTAAGGTTCGCTGTGGAACACCACCACTATCAGTTTGTGGCTCTACCTTTTTTGCTTGGCTACGGCACCTCGCGTTTTTCAAAGATTCTGGCCCCGCTTCTAGCAAATCTAAGGACGCAGGGCATAACGGTGACGGCTTATCTGGACGATCTACTCTTTGTAGAACAGTCAATGGCACAGTTAAATCACAGTGTACTCAGTACGGTAAAATACCTAGAGTATTTAGGCTGGATCCTAAACTTCCAAAAGTCCTCTCTACAGCCCCGGAGAAGGGCATGGTCTTAGACACAAGCCAAACCAAAATATTCCCTCTGGAGCCAAAGGTCAAATCTTTAAAGGATCGGGTCCGCATGGTCAGGGCAAAGGGGAAACCATCAATTCGCCTTTGCATGAAATTGTTGGGGAAAATGGTGGCCTCTTTCGAGGCCATCCCGTATGCAGTTTCATTCAAGGCTACTTCAGAACAGTATCCTGACTGCCTGTAACAGAAATATCCAGGCTCTAGATTGGCCGATGCACCTGTCCTCAGAGGTGCACCAAAGCCTCAGTTGGTGGTTAAGCACCAAAAATTTGCGAGCAGTGAAATCTTTTCTCCCAGTCACTTGGAAGGTGGTATCTACGGATGCCAGCCTGTTGGGCTGGGGGGCAATTCTGGAAGAGGCCTCAGCCCAAGGAACTTGGTCCAAGTCCGAAAAGTGCTTACTCATCCACATTTTTGAGATTCGGGCAGTATATTTAGCCCTCAGAACCTGGACACAGGTTACATGGCCACCCAGTTTGGATTCAATCTGACAATGCTACTGCGGTAGCTTACATCAATCACCAAGGGGGCACCCGGAGTAGGGATGCTATAGAGAGAGCTGAACAAGATTTTTAACATGGGCAGAAGCTCATGTTCCTTGCATTTCTGCAATCTTCATTCCAGGAGTGGAGAATTGGCAAGCGGATTACCTGAGCCACCAGCAATTGTTGCCGGGGGAGTGGTCTCTCCACCCCGAAATTTTTCAGGATATATGCCAGAAATGGGGGACCCCGGAGGTAGACCTGTTCGCTTCCAGGTTCAACAGGAAGTTAGACAACTTCGTATCGAGGTCAAAAGATCCTCTGTCCCACGGAACAGATGCACTAATGATTCCCTGGGATCAGTTTTCCCTGATCTATGCATTCCCTCCAATTCCGCTCTTGCAGAGACTTCTTTGACTTTGCAAAGAAGAAGAAATACAAGTTCTCTTGGTGGTCCCGAACTGGCCCAGAAGGTCCTGGTACACCAAGATCATAAGGATGGCAGTGGGGGAGCCTTGGATTCTCCCACTTCGCCAAGACCTGCTATCACAAGGTCCAGTGTTCCATTCTTTTTTACGAAAGCTAAATTTTACGGTCTGGCTGTTGAAACCTACATGCTGAAGAAACGTGGGCTCTCGGGTCCAGTTCTTTCTACTCTCATTAATGCTAGGAAGCCGGCCTCCAGAATCATTTATCATAGAGTCTAGAAGGCATATGTTTCCTGGTGTGAATCCAGGGGGTGGAACCCTCCAAAAGTTGTCATTGGTAGGATTCTGGCCTTCTATCAATTAGGGGTAGATATGAAATTGGCCCTCAGTACTATTAAGGCTCAAATCTCGGCTCTATCAGTCCTTTTTTCAGAGACCGTTGGCATCCCATTCCCTAGTCCGGGCATTTATTCAGGGAGTGTTGCGGGTAAATCCGCCAGTCAAACCTCCCTTGTGCCCATGGGATTTGAATCTAGTTCTGTCAGGCTTGCAAAAGCAGCCCTTTGAACCTATTCGTCATATTCTATTGATTCTCTTGAGTCGGAAATTGGCATTTTTGGTTGCCATCTCCTCTGCTAGGAGAGTTTCTGAATTGGCAGCTCTTTCTTGTAAAGAGCCTTATTTAGTTTGTCACAAAGACAAAATTGTATTAAGGCCCCATCCTACTTTTCTTCCTAAAGTGGTCTCGACGTTCCATTTAAATCAAGATATTGTTTTGCCTTCCAGTCAGCGGGGGAAAAATTACTGCACTCTAGATGTAGTGAGAGCAATGAAAGTTTATCTGCAAGCAACTGCTCAGATACGTAAAACAGATGTTTTGTTTATTCTGCCAGATGGTCCCAAAAAGGGCCAGGCAGCTTCGAAATCGACCATTTCTAAATGGATTCAACAAGTGATTATTCAAACTTTTATGGTTTGAGGAATAAAATTCTTCCTTTTCCTGTTAAGGCGCACTCGACCAGGGCGTTAAGTGCCTCTTGGGCAGTGCATCATCAGGCTTCGATGGCTCAGATCTGTAAGGCTGCAACTTGGTCTTCAGTCCATACATTTACCAAATTCTACCAAATAGATGTAAGAGGACATGAGGATGCCACCTTCGGGCGTGGTGTGCTGAAGGCAGCGGTATAGGACCTCTCGTCCGATGGCGGTCTGCTTGATCTGTGTCTCCCTCTCCTCATATTGAGCATTGCTCTGGGACGTCCCACTATGTAATTACTTGTAATGCCAAGCTGCGGTTTCCAAAGCGAGCAAAGTCCTTTCTTGTATTAAGAGAGGTATGGTCTCCAGAGAAAGAGATATCATTTTTGCCCCTGTTCAAATCATTAGTAAGACCTCATCTGGAATATGCAGTTCAGTTTTGGGCCCCAGTTCTCAAAAAGGATATTGGGGAACTGGAGAAAGTGCAGAGAAGGGCAACCAAACTGATAAGAGGCATGGAGGAGCTCAGCTATGAGGAAAGATTAGAGGAACTGAATTTATTCACTCTTGAGAAGAGGAGATTAAGGGGGGATATGATCAATATGTACAAATATATAAGGGGTCCATATAGTGAACTTGGTGTTGAATTATTCACTTTACGGTCAACACAAAGGACAAGGGGGCACTCTTTGCGTCTAGAGGAAAAGAGATTTTACCTCCAAATACGGAAAGGTTTCTTCACAGTAAGCTGTGAAAATGTGGAATAGACTCCCTGCAGAGGTGGTTCTGGCCAGCTCAGTAGATTGCTTTAAGAAGGGCCTGGATTCTTTCTTAAATGTACATAATATAACTGGGTACTGACATTTATAGGTAAAGTTGATCCGGGGAATATCCGATTGCCTCTCGGGGGATCAGGAAGGAATTTTTTTCCCCTGCTGTAGCAAATTGGATCATGCTCTGCTGGGGTTTTTTGCCTTCCTCTGGATATATATATATATATATATTATTTTTTTTATGGTTGAACTGGATGGACTTGTGTCTTTTTTCAACCTGACTAACTATGTACTTAGGCTCTGTGTCCCGTGGTGTACGATAAAGAAAATAGGATTTTTATGACCGTTTACCTGTAAAATCCTTTTCTTGGAGTACACCACGGGACACAGAGGTCCCGTACCTCTTCTGGGATACTTACTGCTTTGCTACAAAACTGAAGTACTTCCCTTCTGGGGGGGATTATATAGAGGGGAACTTGTCTTCATTGGTTGTGCCAGTGTCCAATCACCTAAGGTGAACTATACAACCAACTATGTAATGACTTAGGCTCTGTGTCCCGTGGTGTACTCCAAGAAAAGGATTTTACAGGTAAGCTGTTATAAAAATCCTATTTTTCATGTTTTAAGGAACCCTTCCTAAAATCAATTCATTGGGGCTCAATAGGAACAATGCTCCTTATATTGGTGGTCAATAGGAAGAATGTCCCCTTAAAGTGGTGCTCAGAATGCCACCCTTAACCTCTTGTCTACCGCCCACCGTCAAATGACGGCGGGCGAAGACTCTCGTTCTGACAGGACGTCATATGACGTCCTGCCTTTAAAAGGAGCTAGGGGGAGCACGCGCCGCGTTGCTGGGGACCCGATGCGCGTGCCCGGCGGCCACGATGGCCGCCGGGCACCCGCGATTGCCCAGTAACCGAGCAGGAAAGTGGATCTGTGTGTGTAAACACACAGATCCACATCCTGTCAGGGAGAGGAGACCGATGGTGTGTCCCTTGTACATAGGGACAACCATCGGTCACATCCCCCAGTCAGTCCCCTCCCCCCACAGTTAGAACACATCTAGGAAACACATTTAACCCCTTCCTCGCCCCCTAGTGTTAACCTCTTCCCTGCCAGTCACATTTATACAGTAATAAATGCATTTTTATAGCAGGGATCGCTGTATAAATGTGAATGGTCCCAAAAATGTGTCAAAAGTGTCCGATCTGTCCGCCGCAATATCGCAGTCACAATAAAAATCGCAGATCACCGCCATTACTAGTAAAAAAAATAAAAAAAAAAATGCTATAAATCTATCCCCTATTTTGTAGACGCTATAACTTTTGCGCAAACCAATCAATATACGCTTATTGCGATATTTTTTTTTTTTTTTACCAAAAATATGTAGAAGAATACGTATCGGCCTAATAATAAAAAAAAAAAAATGGATATTTATTATAGCAAAAAGTAAAAAATATTGTGTTTTTTTTCAAACTGGACGCTTTTCTTTTGTTTATAGCGCAAAAAATAAAAACCGCAGAGGTGATCAAATACCACCAAAAGAAAGCCCTATTTGTGGGAAAAAAGGACGCAAATTTTGTTTGGGAGCCACGTCGCACGACCGCGCAATTGTCATTCAAAGTGTGACAGCGCTGAAAGCTGAAAAATGGCTTGGGCAGGAAGGGGGTTTTCGTGCCCGGTAGGGAAGTGGTTAAAGACAGCTAACAAGCTATTTGGTGTCATGCTGCTGACTTTGCCAAGTGGTGCTGAACCTTGAACTCTGTAAGCATTATCAAATAGGTGGTTCATCAGCCACAGCTCAAGGTACCCCTAGCAACCTCTATTGGAACCCAGGTTGAGAATGGCTGTTCTGATGTCTAAAGCCTTCTTCTTTTTTATTTTTTTTTTATTTTTATTTTTTTGCCTAAATGCATCATATGCAATAAAGTAAAAAAACCTTCACAGAATCCTCCCACCCCCATTATACTTACCTGAGCTCATTCCCAATCCAGCGCTATGCATTAGAGCAGCAGCTCTCTCCCTTTTCACTGGGCATAGTGATAGCAGAGGGAGCAAGCCCCCAAAAGCGGCTTTCTGTGGGGGAACTCTCCAAAGAGTAGGAGACAGGGGAGCTGGGAAGAGGAGGATCAGGGCTGCTCTGTGCACAACCATTGCACAGAGCAAGTAAGTATAACAAGTTTAAGTTTCTTTTAAAGAGGAAGTAAACCCTGATGGGTTTTACTTCCTCTTTGTTCCCCTGCAAAGGTAAAGCATAATGGGCTACTATGCATCGTTCCACGAAGCGTCCATCTTCCTTCCGGGTATCACGGCTCCGGCGCTGTGATTGGCCGGAGCCGCGATGACGTCACTCCCGCTCATGCGCAAGGGAGCCGCCAGTCACGGCACGCTCTCCTTTGGAAACTGAACGATCGCCGTTTCTAAAGTGCTCCTACGCCATTGTCTACGGTGCATGTGCCGTAGACATCGGCGCCCGTATCTTTTGTAAATATCTCCTAAACTGTGGAGGTTTAGGAAATATTTCGAGCACCTACAGGTAAGCCTAATCTAGGCTTACCTGTAGGTAAAAGTGGTTGTAAAGGGTTTTCAACCACTTTAAAAGCCACAAAAAAAGAAATCTTTAATATCACTTGAAGGTAAAAACATTTTGCCTTTACAACCACTTTAACTACTTGCTTACTGGGCACTTAAACCCCCTTCCTGCCCAGGCCAATTTTCAACTTTCAGCGCTGTCACGATTTGAATGGCAATTGCGCAGTCATGCAACGTGGCTCCCAAACAAAATTGGCGTCCTTTTTTTCCCACAAATAGAGCTTTCTTTTGGTGGTATTTGATCATCTCTGCGGTTTTTATTTTTTGCTCTATAAACAAAAAAAGAGCAACGATTTTGAAAAAAACACAATATTTTTTACTTTTTGCTATAATAAATATCCCAATTTTTTTATTTTTTTAAATATTTTTTTCCTCAGTTTAGTCCGATACGTATTCTTCTACATATTTTTGGTAAAAAAATCGCAATAAGCGTTTATTGATTGGTTTGCGCAAAAGTTATAGCGTCTACAAAATAGGGGATAGTTTTATAGCATTTTTATTAATAATTTTTTTTTACTAGTAATGGCGGCGATCAGCGATTTTTTTATTGTGACTGCGACATAATTGCAGGCACATCGGACACTTTTGACACCATTTTGGGACCATTGTCCTTTTTACAGCGACCAGTGCTATAAAAATGCACTGGTTACTGTAAAAATGACACTGGCCGGGAAGGGGTTAACACTAGGGGGCGAGGAAGGGGTTAAATGTGTAACCTTTGTGGGGGAGGTGACCGATCTGTGTCCCTATGTACAAGGGACACAGCATCGGTCTCCTCTCCCTGACAGGATGTGGATCTCTGTGTTTACACACAGAGATCCACATCCTTGTCTGTGTACCGGCCGATCGCAGGTACCTAGCGGACATCGCGGCCGCAAGGCACGCGCATCGGCATCTCAGTGATGCGACGCTCACGCGCCCCCCAGTGGCCGGAATAGCCGAGGCCGTCTATTGACAGCCTCCCGGATTTCTAGAGCCACCTTGAGGCCGTCATTTGTACATGGCCCGGCTCTCAAGTGGTTAAATTGCATCTCGCCAATTCTTATGGCTCGTACACACTGTATACGAAAATCTGAAGTAAAAATTAGTCAGACGAACGATCTGCCGTTTTTTTTTTTTTTTTTTCGGCAGACAAAAGCTGGATGTGCAGACTATAACATTTTTGTCGTATGTGAACTCAACGTCCGATTTTCATTTAATTAGTATGGTTTTCATCCGAAAAAATTGTAAGTGCAAGACTATGCATGCTCAGAAACAAAAGAATACATACAAAACTAGTCAACACATTACGTCACTTCTGAAGTTGTATTCTGTTGTACGAGAATTTTCGTATGGTAAGCAACCTCTTCACTTTCGACATTAGACTAGCATGCAACAAAAACCGGTTGTTCGAAAATCTGATTGCGTGTACGGGGCTTAATATTTGGGGGCTGCTTTATATATTTCCGGAGAACCTTGGAAATACTCGGAAAGGCTCTGGCACAGCTCGGCTGAACTCGGAATGGCGTGGGAACGGAGTATTTCCGAGTTTTTGCAAGTATTTCCAAAGGGCTCCAATCGCACCTCTGGCCAAATATATATATATATATATATATATATATATATATATTATGTGTGTGTATATGTATGTGTGTGTGTGTGTGTATATATATATATATATATATATATATATATATATATATATATATATATATATATAAGCTTTTTCCTTTATTTTCACTTTTAACAGACAAAGCAGTCCCAGACAAAGTAGCAGTTGGAGGGTTAAGACAAATTATTTACCTTTTTGACAGGGGTGCTTACAATGGTCAGCTTTGATTAATTTATTTAAAACCTTTATCCGGAAAGGAAACAAAACTGTTTGCTGTAAGTGCTTATAAAGTAGTAGCTGGTGATCAAATTCAGTTTGTTAGTCAGATTCATTTAAATCTGCTTGTCTATAACTACCTTCTCCCCAGACTGACAATGCTGCTTTCCAATGTTGTGTGCTTTATTACTGCAATCAGAACGCAGACACCCTAAAGCCTTGTACACGCTAATATTTTTTTTTTTTTTTCATTCAACCCAATGGGTTGAACAAAAAAAAAACTGACAGGTCAGGTCGGAGCCATGGTACTAACTATCCAATTTTAGTACAGTGATCTCCCCTGCTGTGCTATTGTGTTCTGCCAGGGGGCGGCCCCCTGGCAGAACAGTCTAGTCAGCGATTTGGCTGAGAGTGCTGATCGAGAGCCGGTTGCCAGACCTTTTTCAGCCATGACCCTTCGACAGAAGCTAGTCGAACCAGCTGCCGTACACACAGGCCGACATTCTACAAGGCTTAAGACAGGAAGTGTGATATTTTTTTTTTTTTGTCTGGATTACCAGGGGAACTAAAGGGGGGGGGGAGCCCCCCCAAAAAACCGAATGCAGTCATCACATCTAAGAATTAATAAGCTGCAATACATTATTTTTGTTTTTGGGTTTAATACTGCTTTAAATTGAATCCAGACCTGTGTAAAGGCCATGTGTACAATGGGGCTGATTTGTGAATAGGGGGGTAAAGAAAAATGGGCAGCAGCTATGCTGTTGCACATTGCTACCAGTTAAATAATTTGTTTTATTTGAAAAATGAAGCCCATGTGTTTTCTGTGGCTGTGCTCTGCTCCAGTGTTCAGAAATGAGTCCTACTACAGTAAAATGTCAGTGCAAGCATTGTTGTATATTTTTACTCCTATTATAATTCTCTTACATAGCATCCTTGTTTGCAGTTCTTCTTACAGCTTCAGCAGGCTGCTATGGAGGTTTGCACTGACATTCATTTTAGCAGTAAGCTTCAGCTGGGACAGCTGGCTTCTATGGAAATATCTGTCTTTGATGATATGATTAACCTACTTGAGAGACTGAAAAATGACATGTTAAGTCGTCAGGTAGAGCATGTGTTCAGAGAAGTAAAAGAAGCAGCAAAGATGTACAAGAAAGAAAGGTATGTCTGTACAGATGGCAGCTGTCTTTGTTGTATACCAAACTCGTTTTTTTTTTACAGTGATCCTCTAAAGTACTCGCATTTCTCTGTTCTGTCTATTCCAGGTGGCTTTCACTGCCGTCACAATCCGAACAAGCTGTGATGTCACTATCTAGTACAGCCTGCCCTATGCTGCTAGCACTCAGAGACCGCCTTCTACAACTGGAGCAACAGCTTTGTCATACGTTGTTTAAAACTGTCTGGCAGATGCTTGCAGAAAAGCTGGATTTGTTCATATATCAAGATGTAAGTAAACAAGCTTTTGGGTGCATTTAAAACAGAACTATACTCATAACAACTTGATAAAAATGTATGTTATTTAGCAATGAACATACATTCTACATGAATAATTATGCCAGCAAAATTAGGATGTGCTGTAAAATTGCCTCCAGCATTGCTTCTGTTTCTTCTTGCTGGATGCTGCCATTTTGCTGGAGACCAGATCAGTCACTTTCTTATAGAAAACTCTCCCCTGTCCTTAGTCTCAAAAATGATACGTCACTTTCTGAAGTTCTGTGTGCAGCCAATTCTGTGTATATTTCCAGCCTTGATTGCATGTCTTGGCTCAGCAAGAGGGGGAGATGCAGGAGCTGCAGAGTGCTCAGATTCACAGTTCTGCTGAGGGAGAATGCAAAAATAGGACACTCTTTGTATGTTTAACTCTTTGCTTTTGTGTCTCCCCAACAGCATAGTTTGTCCTGTCAGCTCACCTGCTTTCCTCATTCTCTCACCCTAATCGGTCCTTCCGTGGCGCAGGCTGTTTTATTCCTGTTGTTGTTTCCTCCCTCCTGTCAGAAGATGGCCCTCTACTGACTTAGTGACTGCCTGATTGCTATGATTTTTGGCAAAGTGCTGAGAATAGAATGTAAAGGAGGCTGTAAAGAACAGTATGAGAGGGGCCAGCAGGAAGCAATCTGTTAATACTTACATTTCTGACTAAAGTTCCACTTTAAGTAGTTATGGAGGCTATGGGGGTTGTTTACTAAAGGCAAATCCACTTTGCACTTGAAAGTGCAGTCACTGTAGATCTGAGGGGGACATGCAAGTAAAATAAAAAACCGCATTTTTGCTTGCACATGATTGGATGATAAAATCAGCAGAGCTTCCCCTCATTTCAGAGCGCCCCCTCAGATCTACAGTAACTGCACTTTCAAGTGCACTTGTAGTGCAAAGTGGATTGCCTTTAGTAAATCAACCCCTATGTGTATATATGCTTCTGAGAATGCTGGTTCCTTACCTTCCTAATGCCGCGTACACACGATCGGACATTCCGTCCGGATTTTCGCTCAAACTTGTCTTGCACAAATGTTGCTCGGAAATTCCGATCGTCAAGAACGCGGAGACGTACAACTCTACAACGAGCCGAGAAAAATTTAAGTACAATGATTGCGAGCATGCGTCGAATTGATTCCGAGCATGCGCAGCACTTTTGTGCGTCGGAAATGGCTAAACACTATCGGAATTTCCGACAAGAACTTTTCTTGTCGGGAAAAATTGAGAACCTGCTCTCAAACATTTGTTGTCGGAAATTCCGACAGCAAATATCCAATGGAGCCTACACACGGTCGGAATATCCGACCAAAAGCTCACATCGAACATGCGTACACGGCATAAGGCTGCAGGCAGCACAGATTGGGTTGGATGTTTCTTAGCAGCCAGTGGAGACACCGCTTTAAGATAAATTGCACCTGACTTTAACCCCAGGTTTCACAAAGCTCAGTTAAAATGGACCTCTCTGGACATCTCCCTGGTAGAGAGGACCGGTCAGAATTTAGTGATATGTATAAAACCTCTGTTATTGCTTCCCGGGACCGCATCATACAGGTCAAAATTTTTCATCAAACCCACCTCACACCGGCTAGGTTACACAAGATGGGTCTCCTGCCCTCGGCTGCCTGTTTCCGCGGCTGTGGCCAAGAGGCAGATTTCTTACACTGCTTCTGGTCATGCCCGATAGTCCGGGACTTCTGGGAAGAAGTGGGTGCTTTCATCTCATTGGCGCTAGGCCTTCCAAACATAATCCACCCCAAGAACTGCCTGTTAGGCATTTTTGGCTAATTACACCTATCATCACATGCCAAGAGACTGCTCCGTATACTTTTCTTCTATGTTAAAAAAGCTATTTTACTGTCCTGGAAGGGCGCACAGACCTCTCTGAAATCCCTCTGGTTAAAACGTATTACTGACGCTATCCCACTGTATAAACGTACTTTTGAACTCCGGAAACATAACAAAACCTTCCACAAAATTTGGGGTAGATGGTTGGCTAGTCCGCTAACCCTCTCCCAGCTCTGATTGTACTACTCTTGCTTGACCATTGATGTGCTGTGCCTCAGGGATCTCTAATGTCTGGACCTCCGCTTTTGCTATATCCCGGTATTTTACCCGAGCCTTTTACCATTGTGCCTACTTTATATTTTGCACTGATGTCAGTTTATTTTTCTATGTTTGAGTGTATTGCCTAATGTTCATGACCAGGTTGTCTGGTGGTATTGTTGTTTTTTTTTTGTATGTTTCTTTCTGTTTGTTGGTTTGTCTTTAACCTAATAAAAATATCTTTAAAAAAAAAAGATAAATTGCACCTATAGTGTAGTTATCTTTTTTACTACATACATACATACATACATACATACATACATACATACATACATACATACATACATACATTCAGTCATTCTTACTTGCAACCCCAGCACTTCACAGCTCCTGTCTGAAATCTTCAAAGCATTACCTGTGCATGTCTGCCATGATGTCCATGCACTTCAATTGAAAACCCAATCAATCAGGCTGAAGATAGTCTTTCAGTTAAAGTGAATGGAGGCCACAGCACACACGTGTGAATTCTGCTTTGAAGATTTTGGGCAGGGGCTGTGTGGTGTTGGGCAGGCTGAACAGTGAATATCTTAGAAGAGTGGGGTTGTAGGTATGTATGATCTATTAGGATTGTGCTGGGAGGTAGGGGAGAACAGGAAAGAGTAAGTGCTATAAAAGTGTACATATCCTGCAAAGCTGATGTTGCTTTCATCTTGGTTTTTACAGATTATTTTGGCAAATCATTTTAACGAAGGAGGAGCAGCACAACTGCAGTTTGATATGTTCCGGAATCTGTTTCCTTTATTTTCACACTACTGCAAGAGGCCAGAGAATTACTTTAAGCAGTGAGTATCAGGCCATACAAATGGTAACAACAGAATAAATACATTTTTCTCTGTAAAATGTGCCAGCCTGTACATTGGGGCCCCTTGGACATGGGTGTCATAATTTACTGATATTTTCTCAATAACTTGTTGACAGTCCCTGGGTGAACAAAACTGTGTGTAAATACCTAAGTAATATTGAGTATAGATGTGTAAAGGTGCGTACGAGTATAGAGGAGTCAAATTCGTCTTCATTGCCAGTGTTGTAATATACTCATTTATACTCCCGTAAACATGCTGATAGACGAGTAAACACGTGTATGCAAATAAAAATCACTGCTTTCATATGAAACATTTTCTATTTTTGTTTTATGGCTCTGTACTCATCGCTGTATTACTGATCTTTGTGCAGCTGTGTGTATTGTTCCATAGACAACAACAATGCATCTCATTTCAAATCGGTAAAAAAGCTTTTTTTACTCCCCCTGTGCAAGTTTTTTTTTTTTTTTCTTTTTTTTTTTTAATTGTGTCAAAAATTGATGTAAGGGAAGCAAAAGTAAAAAAAAAGTAGGATCTTGTAACAAATGGATGATTAATGCCATGTTCCAACATGTCATGGATGCAGTGAATTAACTGGTGACCTCCAATTTTATTAATTATTACCAGTTCTCAGTTTATTTCTAATGCATATACTGTATTTTATCTTTGTGATGCCAATCAATGCCATCAAACAAATATGCTGAGCCTTGGAATGTAGGCTGCCATTGCTGACCTCCATCCAAAAAAATGTGCTTTACCTGTTTCTCATGGTGATCCCTATGGCTTTTGCACTTTGAGTCTTGGATGTGAAAAAAAGGATTCAAAATGGGAGTTACAACTATAGTTGCTGCATGCTTGTTCTCTGGGTCTTTGACTCAGAGTACTGATGTAAGACACAGACGGGCAACTAGCATTTTTGGAAGGAGGTCCGCAATGGCGGCCTACATATTTCCCTCAGTACATGTTTTGTATGATTCTCAAGCACTCCTTTGGCAATAAAACAGGAAGAAGTTCTGGACAGCCGCACTCCAAAAAAGTTTTTGCCTTTTATTCAAAAAATGAAATAAAAAATACATGCCACAGCAGAACGGACAGAAGACTGACGCATTTCACACTAACAAACAGTGCTTAGTCACAGCTTTGGCAACTCGCCTGTTGAGATTTTAATGTATTTTATGTCATGTAAATGTGACAGGAGGAATAGTAACATTCCTACTGCACAGGAAGAATGAGACTCCAAGGGGAATGAGAACAAAGCTAGGAAATGTGGTGAGGAGATTCTGTATTCCCTAGAAGACAAAAGAAGCCAACAGGTGACTTGGCTCACTAGATTTTATTACTGGAATATCACTTTTAGGTGGATGGACCATTAAAGCAAAATATTAATGCCATAGAAAGAAAGAGGACACAGAGGCATTTTAGGGAGCTTTCACACTGCCCCATTGTGGTTATCCTGCTGCGCAGTGTACCCCCCCGTTTCTCGCATGGGTTACCCACGCTTTCCCATAGACGTCTATTAGATCAGGTGTTTTTGGTGAGTTTTTAGAAAATGCAGCAAAAATGGCCAATCTAATAAACATCTATAGGAAAGTGCAGGTAACTCGCATGAAAACCACAGGTACACTGCGCTGTAGGGAAACCCAGAGCTGGACAGTGTGAAAGTGACCTTAGCCAGCAAAATCAAACAGCTGCGTAGGCAGCCACAATGAGGCTTCTCTGATTGCTGCAGCAGAATCTAGCTATGTTAGTGGTCAATCACAGACCTCCGTATACTGAGTTGGGAATAAGATGTGGTTGCTGGCAGATGGGACTGAAAGTAAGTGTATGGCTGTGTATGATTCCAGCTATTTAGCATTACCTATAAACTATTGAGTGCTGCTAGCTAGAGGAGATACTGAGGCCTAGATTAAATCAGTTTTGGTGGAAAGTGTTCATATGTCAGCATGTAAATATGCTGCTGGAAAACTAAGGAGTTGGAGGGGCGCCAAGTTATGCATATATACACTATATGAGAACAGCTCTTGTGTGGTGTACAGAGCAAAGTTCCTATGTGATCACCAACTCCTGCCCAGCTGCAAAAAAAACATCTTAGAAGAACAAATGTATTCTTTTACTGGGGTCTAAAATATTACATAATATGCAGGCTGCTAAATAGGGTTTGTGTATCAACTGTTAAATGATCTGTAAAATAATAATGAATATGTGCATTAATTTCAGTGTGAAGGAGGCATGCATTATCCTCAACCTGGGTATAGGTCCAGCGCTGCTCCTAAGGGATGTGTTACAGTCTGCAGCACACAATGGAGATAATACCGACATCAACTGCAAAGTGCCCTCTGCTACGGCAGCTCTAAATGAACTTGGAATCTACAAGCTGGCACCACAAGATGTAGAAATTCTTTTTAACCTACGGACCAATTGGCCAAATACTGGAAAATAATCTTTTCATATGCACAGTTTAACAGTCATTTGTCTGCTGGCTATAATAGATCTACTAGCTCTTTGCTAGTAACTATAGCTTTCCCGCTGGAAGGTTGCTTCCTCTAAATAACATGTAAAGTGGTAAGGACTATGTTTGTTTTTTGTAAATATGTTTTATTAAAAAGTAAAACAATTACCACCCATGGTATTGAAGCGGAATTCTAGACAGATATAAAAGACAAATATGCAGCTCTATAAGTATAAATACTTCATTAAATGTATTTTTGTAAATGCGAGCAGTGCAAGTATTGACCTGATATCAGCCTTTTGCAGTCCCTATACTGCAGTGCTGGAGTGTAAGGGGGAGAAGCAGCACAAGTCAATCAGTTTATGTGCTGATAAAGAGCATTCTGAAAGAAAGAGGAGCACAGTGACTCATCACTGCGCTGCTTCTCTTTTTCATTGTCCAGTCACAACCTGGGGAAGGTCCAGGACAGCCAGGTCTCAAAGAAAGTGAGTTGAATGATGCTGTCCATCAGACTAAGGACATCTAGTGGTGTGTTTTTTTTTTTTTTTTTATTCACTTCAAAAAAAAAAACAATGATTTCGGCTATAGCCGCTGACAATAATCACATGTAAAAATCCGTCATGTTGGTTATACCCAAGTTGATCGATGGTTTAACTTGAGTACAATCAGCCTGCCTATAGATGGTTCAATTCTCGGCTGGTCCTTGCTGAACTGGCTGAGATTCGAAGCATCTATGGCTGGCTTAAAGAATGTCCACTGAGTCTTCCATTCTGATGCCTGTGTGTACAGGACCCTTAGGAGCTGGTTCAGATGTTGGACTTTTTATATATTCTGAACAAGCAGCAAGAGCCTTTTAAAACTAGAAAACTAGTCCTCACTCACATCTTTATCCGCTTCAGTGAAAGATCAGGAGCTAGGAGAAGAGCCACGGAAATTGGTTAGGGAGCAAGGGGAGGAGCTTCAACTGCAGGAGCCCTTCTCTCCGCACTATTTAATTACAGGTGCGTCGCTTCTGCGACAGAACTGACACTATTTTCTGCAATCTAGCTCACAGTGCATGGAAAAAAATGTGCAAAAGAGGATAATTTTCTAACAGTTTGCACTGAGGGACTAATCATTACCTGTGGCTGCAATTTCAAATGATTAGTCACAGAAACTAGGACACATTCCTATGCAACTGCTTAAAAACCAAAGCAACTGCGTAAATAAATGCACCCCACAGTGTCTGTGTTTTGAACTTTGAGAATGTATTTTGTTCTTGATACAGTAATTAAGCAATTGTAAGCTAGTCCCAGTATAACCCCCCCCCCCCCTCTACCCAGCTTGCCTAAAATCGTCTAGTGGTTCTGAGGGGGTTTACTTGGTATTCCCAGAGGGAACTGGCAACTGTAATCTGGAAACTTCGTTCTCATAAGAGTCTCAGCACTGTTGGGCAAGATCCTCTTGATCCCAGCCTGTGGCCCCTACCACCTCCGACACAGATTCAGCGTGCCGACCAATATATTGTTGCATAGATTTACAGGGGGTTGTTTTAAGTCCTATTGATGTAGTGCATATTACCCTGCATCCAGAAGATCAGCCTGCTGTTCTACACTGAGTCTTTTAGCGCTTCTACAACTGCAAAGACCTTTGCATTACACCCACTATTTCATAAATACCTGTATGCAAAACACACACTGAGAGGGTTTCAGAAATTTTTCCTTTTGTACAGGACTTTGCAAATTGGTGGACTATTCCTACCATGGATACACCAGTGACCCACCGTAACAGAATTTTACACTAGACTGATTGAGGCTGTACTCGCCTTTTGGAAATTTCACTGACAGGTAATGTCCTTCCTTAAATCCTTGTTTGAATTCACTGGTCTAGCTCTCTGTCAAATGTCGGCGGCAATCATAGTCAAGTGTAAGATGTGGGAAGATTCCCTTATAAGGGATCCCTTCACCGCCAAGGTAGACCCTAGAAGAGCTAGAGCAAATGTATGGAGTCTTGTGCTTTTAATTGTGATGGCTTGTTACAAGCTTCTAAGCTTGTGTTTCTTATGGGACTGATGTTGGTACAGATACGCAGAGCACTCTAGCTGCGTGGGTGGGATGCTGATGCTACATCGAAGTATCTGACTCAATTATTGACCTTTGAAAGATGTTGTCTCCTGGGCCCAGCCCTTGATACCATACTTGGCAGTGCCACGGGTGGCCAGAGAGTGCTCCTGCCTCAACACAGGTAGTCTTTGGAGGGGTCTAAGAAATCCCATCCTTCATCATCCACTTGATAGGTAGTACTGGTAGGTCTTCAGAGTCTGACTCCTACAAAACCCATAGGTCTCAAAGCCAATGGTTGGCTAGCCTCTCTGGAAAACCTTCTACAAGTGAGGTGCTGTTTGTATATTGGACAGGTCATTGGGTAAGGTGCCTGCATGGCATTTGGGGGCTCAGGACACCCTTTGAACCATACAGACTAACGTCTTGTGTCTGGTACCTCCTTTAGTTGCCCCTCACCATCTCTCTTTTACAAAGGCACAAAGTAAAGATGCTTCCCAGGTCTTCTAAGTTCCTCAGAAACTGGGATCCCTTGTCCCTGTTCAAGTGGGGACTTGACTTCTGGAGTTGTACCCCACCTGAACTTCCACTCCTTTTTTTCAGGAGAATCCTATACCTTGGTTTACTGTTGAATACCTTGTAGCAACCCTCCTCTAGAGGGACTTGCTGACCTACAAGGTCGACCAGGAACAGTTCTGATTTTTCCCTGCCTGGTCTCTCAATGTCCTTTGGAGGCACCTGTTACTTCTCAGAGCGCTTGGCCTTGTGTTTACACCAGTGCTCTTTCCCGGCATCCCGAATGTGGGATGCGCAGATGATGTCCCATGTAGAGGGTTTTTAGACCCAATGAAGAGCTTTTTGCAGTCAGAACCCTTCTAAAGGCCTGAACACCTGAAAGTTTTGCATTTATCGTTTTTTTCTTAATAAAACCCTCACACAAAACGGTCTACACCTTGTGTGTCATTCAACCATTCATTAATAGTAGGGGAGTCTGTATGGCATCGAGGAAACACTGTCTTGGCATTGTTTCCCCTTCTTTTGGTTTTTCTCAACCCCACTAACTTTTACTAGGGGCCAGAGCTCTGGGTAAAACATCCATATGGTCTCTGTGGGCCAGGAAGCCCAGATGGTCTCTTTCCTCCACCTTCTGGGCGATCTCTTGCTTGCACTGTCTTCGCAAAGCATTGACAGCAGTTTGCGCCATTTAGTACTACTCATTCCATGCATGGCAGGAAGAAATCATTACTGGAGGGCTCTGTGTTTCCTTGGACTTTCATAGGCAATGTAAGGCTAAAGGTAAGAGGGACAGGGAAAAAAGCGCCAAGCAGGCATCGTGTAGCACAATTTATTAAAAGATAAAAAAAGATATAAACAGCAATGGCACTCACAAGTGGGTGTGGTGGGGGATCCAAGTGTGAACTGGGAGCTATGGTCTTTATCTGTTAAAAGAAGAAGGCAAGCTGTCTAGAGGGAGCGAGATTAGCCTGAGATCTGTCCAGAGGCCGATTAAGGAAGCGTGGCTTGCTTCCAAAATGCGTTCCCATTGGCTCTTACGGCGGATGGACTGACAGCTCCTCTCTACACTCCCCCTGGAGATACGTACTTTGTACGGATAGCCGAACACCGGACGGACTATCCTGGCTATACAGGGCAGCTCGACGCCAGCTCCCTCTGGACTGATCTCGCTCCCTCCTATACAGCTTGCCTTCTTCCTATAATGGAATAAAGACCGTAGCTCCCGGTTCACACTTGGACTTTCACATCCACTGCGAACTCTCATAATCCCCCACCACACCCGCTTGTGAGTGCCATTGTTTTATATAATTTTTTATCCTTTAATAAATTGTGCTACACGATGCCTGCTTGGTGCTTTTTTTTCCCCCCCTTCACTCTTGCATTTCAGATTGTGGATTCTGAGTCCACTTCTAAAGGCAGCCTTGCAAGCGTCTATGGTGTTGGCAAGTCTTTTTATTATTGACATTTATTCCTATACCTCCGGGAATAAGACTATTTTTTTTTGGCTGTTTATTTTAATCAGTTTCTTAATTAAATCCTATGACAACGGGATTGGCATAGAGATGGCACTGTAGTGTATTGTGTTTTTGTGTTCCTGCTAAAGGTAGCCCTTGGTGTAGATAAAGTCTTTTTGGGACCTGATCATCTGGAGATGATTCCTTCTTCTGTGTCTGATCCACAGCCTCTTGAAGTTTCCCCAGATCCTCTGTTCTGCCCTCATTGAGGTGAATGTTCTTAGCAGTGTGGCCAAGTTCCCTGTCCCTCAATACATGTCCATGGATGCTTCAATGGACCAGGAAATTCTTAAAACAATGTTTTGTGCTCAAGGTTATGCATGTCCTACAGAGTTCCATTAGCCCCAAAGACAACTCCAGGTGTTGAAGTGGATGGATTTTTCATTATCTTGTTCTGGCGTTCCCCTACACCATCCTAGAGTTGCAGTATACCTTTCATTCGTACTGATTTCGTGGTTGGTACCCTTAAGTTTTCGAACAGTCTCAGGGGTCTCTTATTTATTCTAATGGGATGTTGGGCTGTGAAGATTCTCACATTCTTTGTTTATCTTTTTGCAAGCTTGGTTCCCTGGGCAGGCATCCTCATTTAAATCACGGAACCTTCTTTCTCTGAATCATAAAGGTTGGGAGGGTAATGCTTATGCCAGGGCTCAATAAATCCCAGGCACCAGGTTGCCATGGCAACTAGAAATTGCATCCTGGTGCCTGGGCTTTTGTCAGCCATCTGCACCTGCCTCCCACTTACCGACCACGCTATAGTCGAAAGACGTCCTTCCAGAACTCTACCCCAGGGGCGCATCGTGATTGCTGTGTCCTTCGGACACAATCACCGTGATCAGCTGTGTCCAATCACAGCTGGTCACATGTAAACAAATGCTCGTCATTGCCATTTCCTTTCCTCAGCGCTGTCACAGTGTGAGGAAAGGAAAGCCGATAACTGGCTATCCTCTGACAGGTGATATTTACACTAATAATCAGAGCACTTGATCATCAGTGCAGCCCCATTAGTACCAATCAATGCTGGCTTATCAGTGCAGCCTCATCACTGCACATCAGTGAAGAAGAAAAATTACTTATTTGCAAAATTTTATAATAGAAATTAAGAAAAGGGTTTTTTTTTTGTTTTGTTTAGCAAAAAATAAAAAACCCAGAGGTGATTAAATACCACCAAAAGAAAGCTCTATATTTGTGTGAAAAAATTTATAAAAATGACATGTCGGTACAGTGTTGCATGACTGCGCAATTGTCAGTCAAAGTGTGACTGCGCTAAAAGCCGAAAATTGGCCTAGGCAGGCAGGGGGTGAAAGTGCCCAGTAGGCAAGTGGTTAAAAAAAAGCTAGATTCAAAGTAAATTTGTAAAGTCCCTTCTTATGGGCTTGGCATGGCTATTATCCACCTTCCCCAGTTGGACTGTTTTTTTGAATCCCTGTGTGCTTCAATGGACAAAAAGGAAAATTTTAGTTTTTGTTCTAACTGTAAAATCCTTCTTTTTTTTTAAGAGACTATTGAGGGACACCTCCAGTTTTTTTTTTGCTCTTTCCCTTGGTATGGCTCTTGATTTATGAGTATTCTGTTTGCCAGTGTCCCAAACTTTCTGTAGGGGGCAACGTATCCTATTTTTAATTTTTTTTCTGAATTCCTGCATCACTTAGAGTTCAACACAGATTTTTTTTTATTTTTATGGATTACGTTCTATTAAACTGTTTAAATACTAGGAATCAATGCTTTTACAGAAATCGCTGCTTAATTACATTTTTTTTTTGCTCTGCAGAGTGCTTCCATCTCTAGTGTGGGCATGTGAGGCCCACTGGCATTCTCTTCCTCAATATGGTGATGATGGTTACCCAGCATGCACCTCCCGTTCTCGCACATGCTCCATTTACACAGGTGCAGGGACTTGTTACCATAACAACGGCTG
Organism: Rana muscosa; assembly: GCA_029206835.1. Classification (NCBI taxonomy): domain Eukaryota; kingdom Metazoa; phylum Chordata; class Amphibia; order Anura; family Ranidae; genus Rana; species Rana muscosa. The sequence continues at coordinate 669,867,112 of CM055118.1, forward strand.
GCGAAGGAGGAAGTGCCCGCCCCGTTGTTATGGTTGCATAGATGCGCTATCTAAAGCAAACACATCAGAGCAGCATCATTTCTGGTTTTAAAATAACGCAATAATGGCCCTCGGCGCTGCCCACTGACTCCTGGGAAAGGATGACGCAGATCTCCCAGGAGCACTAGCGCCGAGGGAAATGACATCAGGCGCCGTGAAGAGGAAGTGGCAGAATACAAGGGACCCCATAGCAACAGCCCTGAACGAATTATGTTGCTGATGGATATTACTGTTGATTTCTGTAAAGTTTGTTTTATGGGTGTAACTCCTCTTTAAGGGACTCTAAAATCTACTTCTTAAAGTAAAAAAAAAAAATCTCTACAACTTATATACTGTATTTATTGGCGTATAACACTCACTTTTTTAACCCTGAAAATAGAGGGTAAACTGTGCCTGCGTGTTATACGCAGGGGGCTGTGGAAAGTTTTTTTTTTTTTCCTGAAACTTCCCTCTTAAAGTTAGGGTGCGTGTTATACGCTGATAAATACGGTAGTTACAGAGGTGAATGTAGGGTTGTTTTTAAAGTGCTTTTACTGCTTGTTCAGAATGTGTAAACATTTTAAAGGTGCATGATCTAGGCAACCTCGGCCCTCCAGCTGTTTTGAAACTACAAGTCCCATGAGACATTGCAAGACCCTGACAATCACAGGCATGACTCCTAGAGGCAGAGGCATTATGGGATTTGTAGTTTCACCACAGCTGGAGTGCTGAGGTTGCCTACCCCTGATCTAGGCACAGATTCACTTTACAGGTAAATTAGGCAGCTGTGTTGGATGCATTAGAGCAGTGATTCTGAAGCTTAGGGAAACCAGGGCCCAATAATTTCATTTAAAACCTTCAATGCCCCAACATGGCTGTGATTGGTCTGTTGCCAACCCCCATTCCAAACCTTCTCTACTCTAACCATAACAAACAAAATAAATTTGGACACTTTAAATCAGGAGTGCCCAACCAGTAGCCTGCAACCTCCTGCTGTGCGCTAGCCATCCTAGACCATTAGTGTTGTGAATAGAGCCAGCGGTAGAGAAAGCAAGCAGCTGCGGAGCAGAGGCACATAAGCTGATGCTTCCTGTATAGCGCCAACTCCTGTCACAGGCGGAGTGATACCAAATGCACTCTGCCTGGTACAGCAACAGCCAGCGATACCTGAATGGAAGACTGTGATTTAAAGGTCAGTTTATTACTAAAATCACAGTGTGTGCCTATATATATATATAATCACATCTGTTCTGCAGTTGTTACTGGGCTGCTTTCAAACTGTTTCGCAGCTACACTGTGCCACAGACTTCTGTTATTACCTCCTGGGTTTGGTGCATTTTCAGATGCAGGATATAAAAGCAGTCTATGGCAAAGTGCAGGCAAGCCAGAGTTGCACTGGGCTGTACCCGCTGTGTGGGTAAACTGCAGCCCATCAGTGTGAAAGCAGCCTTAGGCCCCATTCACATGATCAGACTGACTCAAGCGGACTCTCCATTCACCTCTATGGAGTGGCAGATGTAAATAGACTTTTGTCCATTTACACCCACCTCCAATCTGATCTGCTAAAAAATAAATAAATAAAAATCGGAAGGGAACCGTCCCCTTTCATCAGGACGGATCCGATCAGAGAACCCATAGAGTACAGACCTGTCACCCCCCCGTTCATTGTGGCCCGCGACCGGTTGCCATGTCGCCTTCGCTCTTCAAAAGATTTTAGCATCCCTGCTTTAAATCCATTCTGTGTTATAAGAAGCTAGAAGGCTGTTCCATTATACCAAAAGAGAAAAAATCACGATTGCAGCTGTATCCCAAAGCATCTTAATAAATTCTTGTATAAGGTCTCCCTAAAAATAGCAATAGATCATAAGAAGAGAGAGCCAAGGAGGAGAATGTAAATGTGAGCACATACCCCAGAGCCACACATAATCCCAGCAGTAGATTAAACCACTTACCTGCCAACCTATCATTCACAGTGGTTCAGCTGAGCCTGGGGGTCGTCAGAGGCTTCTGTGTAGCTCTGTTGATAAACAAGCTCCTCATTCCCCTTCAGCATCAGACAGGACTCCTGCCTGCAAATGAGGCTCCACTGCAGACATCCATGCTGTTGTGTACTGTCACTGGAACTTCCCCCCCCCCCCTCCTATGTGCATCACTTTGCAGGGACTGTCAGGCACCCAGGGCAGCATGATAGACCTCCAATGCAGGAGCCAGTGGGAATGGAAGACAGTGTACTTCTGCTAAGCCACAGCCACCTCCTTTTATTCCAACAGCTAAAGTTTTGTTTTCAAAGAAGACTGGAAATCAAGGCCCAGCCCAAGAAAGACTGGCCTGGTGGTCGAGAACAACTGTATTAGGGTACCCCACACCAGGTTTTTTTGGAGTACAAGCTTGGGTTTGAGTGAGTAATCTGTATTTCACAAAAAAAAATAAAAAGCCTTGAAGCCAATTGAAGCTCGTCCTTTGTCCATCTATTCCATGGGTGCTCAACCTGTGGCAGACATGAGTCCCATGAGGCATTGCAGGGCTGACAGTTGCAAGCATGACTCCCAAAGGCTGAGACATAATGGGACTTGTAGTTTTGAAACAGATGGAGGGCCACAGGTTGAGCACACATGATCTATTCCTTCTTGCAGTTGCTAGGTGTACTATTCCGTTTTAAAATACATGTAGTTTACAGATCATGGATTCCGCAAACTATCATTTCCAGATTTACGCTGTTTATCAAGCCCCTGCTTCAGAAAATAATGCACAGAACAAATAGAGAACTGATTTATTTTTCTTGGGCCTCTGTTGTACTGTTCCTGTATACTACCTTCTCCGTGCAGTGCATTTGCATTACTTCAGGTGCTGCACGCTAATGGCCCAACATACTTATTGTTTCATGAAGGTATTCTCAAGTGAATGCTACACAAATGCAAACTTTCCTATTCCACTTCCTTTTAATGTTTAATCTGTTTTATTTTTCACCCACTGGAGCCAAACGTTTTACAAATTCAGACTTTTTATTAAATAGAAACATATATTCAGAACAGGTGGTGAGCTGGAAATGGAGCTATGTCTTAAACGTCGCACACATTTTTTTCAGATGAATTCTCCTGTGGGGGAAAGATTAGTTCATATTAGATGCTACACCTTGTATCTCTCATTACAATGCAATCCACCTAATAAAATGGACATGTCGGCCACACGACTCTTATACAGTGTCCATCTAGGAAGATCTACAGTACAACTAGCAGACTCCAGAGAAGCACATCTTCTGGCAATATATCAATAACAGCCCTTCTGGTGCTTGGCTTTATAATCAGTTCAATAAAATAAATTCAGAAGGTGAAAATGAAAACAATTGCACTCGCTGTTGCCGTAAACTTTTTTTTTTTTTTTCCCCCCTTCCTTTTACTTGGGCAGTTTGTGCCTTATTGACACACAACCTTAAAGTGTCACTAAACCCACAAACTATCACTACATGCTGTTCATACTCACTCAGTCATTATGGGTTTGGTTTTTTGTATTCTGCAGAAAATCTTGTTGATCTTGGTATTCATGTCCACACTGCAGTTGGGGATTTTGCAGCGTATTTCTACCTTGAGCATTTCCTCCCTATCACATCTAAGCAGCCCATGTGACTATAGCGTCACACATGTGGGTGAATACAGAGTGGTAAAATGACAGCCCACTCCCTCCCTTCTCCATGTCCTCTAACCAGCTAAACACATGGGGGGGTTGGATATTACATGTAGATTGATGGAGGCTTCGTGTCCCTCTTATGCCAAGAGACAGGCTGGGGGGGCGTGGCACAGCCTGTGTTTGGCAGAAATCCTCTCATCGTGTTACTGCCAAAAAATATTAAAGATTTATGTTCAAATATAAAAAGAGTAATACACACTTACACATCATGTTTAAAGACTTCCAGTGTGATTTTCTCCAGAGGTGCAGGTAAGTTGTTAATGTCTATGCCCAAGGTTTTTAAAGCTGCAGGTACAAAACATGTAAAATTGTAAAAGGTTTGATTCAAAAATGAAGATCATGCCATACATCAGCGTCAACGATGTTAGCTAGAAGATGGAGTGAGGCTTGCCTATCACCTAATAAAAACATTTTTTTGTGAATTCTTTAGCAAATACAAAACTATAGTTCCATGTATCCATATAAACCAGACTATAACAGTGTACAGTATATGACAAACTGTGCTTTCTGCACTGCAAAAGGAGAATTTACACTTTAAGAAATTCCTTGTTAACCACTTCATGGCAGAAGATAAAAAAATAATCAACACCAGAGGGCATTTTTGGAACCTCTTTTTGAAGAAGGCATTTGAAGTTGGAATTGGAAGGTATTTTGAAGACGACATTTTTGCAACTTCTTAAAACTTTAGCTGTGAACAAAAAACAAATACATTTTCTTACTCCTGACTTTCATTGTGGTACCACATACAGTGCCTTGAAAAATTATTCGTACCCCTTGAAATTTTCCACATTTTGTCATGTTACAACCAAACATGTAAATGTACAGTATCTCACAAAAGTGAGTACACCACCCAAATTTTTGTAAATATTTTATTATATCTTTTTATGTGACAAAACTGAAGAAATTACACTTTGCTAAAGTGTAAAGTAGTGAGTGTACAGCTTGTATAACAGTGTAAATTTGCTGTCCCCTCAAAATAATTCAACACACAGCCATTAATGTCTAAACCGCTGGCAACAAAAGTGAGTACACCCCTAAGTGAATATGTCCAAATTGGGCCCTATTAGCAATTTTCCCTCCCTGGTGTCATGTGACTTGTTAGTGTCACAAGGTCTTGGGTGTGAATGGGGAGCAGGTGTGTTCAATTTGTTTTTTTTGTTCTCACCCTCTCATACTGGTCACTGGAAGTTCAACATGGCACCTCATGGCAAAGAACTCTGAGGATCTGAAAATAAGAATTGTTGCTCTACATAAAGATGGCCTAGGCTATAAGAAGATTGCCAAGACCCTGAAACTGAGCTGCAGCACAGTGGCCAAGACCATATAGCGGTTTAACGGGACAGGTTCCACTCAGAATAGGCCTTGCCATGGTCGACCAAAGAAGTTGAATCCACGTGCCTAGCGTCATATCCAGAGGTTGTCTTTGGGAAACAGACGTACGAGTGCTGCAGAGGTTGAAAGGGGGAGGGGGGTCAGCCTGTCAGTGCTCAGACCATACGCCTCAGACTGCATGGCTGTCGTCCCAGAAGAAAGCCTCTTCTAAAGATGATGCACAAGAAAGCCCGCAAACCGTTTGCTAAAGACAACCAGACTAAGGACATGGATTACTGGAACCATGGCCTGTGGTCTGATGAGACCAAGATAAACTTATTTGGTTCAGATTGTGTCAAGCATGTGGGGTGGCAACCAGGTGTGGAGTACAAAGACAAGTGTGTCTTGCCTACAGTCAAGCATGGTGGTGGGAGTGTCATGGTCTGGGGCTGCATGAGTGCTGCTGGCACTGGAGAGCTACAGTTCATTGAGGGAACCATGAATGCCAACATGTACTGTGACAAACTGAAGCAGATTATGATCCCCTCCATGCGGAAACTGGGCTGCAGGGCAGTTTTCCAACATAACGACCCCAAACACACCTCCAAGACGACCACTGCCTTGCTAAAGAAGCTGAAGGTAAAAGTGATGGACTGGCTAAGCATGTCTCCAGCCCTAAACCCTATTCAGCATCTGTGGGGCATTCTCAAACGGAAGGTGGAAGAGTGCAAGGTCTCTTAGACTTAGACTAAGGCGGTTTTCAGGCGTTTTAGCACTAGAAATAGCGCCTGAAAACCGCCTTCCATTCATTTGTGTGAAATTTCACACTGGGGCAATGCACTCAGGGGACGTTAGGAAAAGTCCTGCAAGCAGCATCTTTGGGGTGGTTTTGGAGCGCTGTATTTAGCACTCCCAAAATGCCCTGCCCATTGAAATTAATGGGCAGCGCTTCCAAAGTGTCTGAAAAGTGCTTCGGAAGCGGCACAACATGGTGCTTTTAACCCCTTCTTTGGGGTTAAAAGCGGCCCGCTAGCGCCCAAAAAGTGGTGATTTAGCGCCAACGTAGCCCCAGTGTGAAAGGGGTCTAACATCCACCAGCTTCGTAATGTCGTCATGGAGGAGTGGAAGAGGACTCCAGTGGCAACCTGTGAAGCTCTGGTGAACGCCATGCCCAAGAGGGTTAAGGCAGTGCTGGAAAATAATGGTGACCATACAAAATATTGACACTTTGGGCCCAATTTGGACATTTTCACTTAGGGGTGTACTTGCTTTTGTTGCCAGCGGTTTAGACAATAATGGCTGTGTGTTTAGTTATTTTGAGGGGACAGCAAATTTACACTGTGCTACAAAGTAGTGAGTGTACAGCTTGTATTAAAGTGTAATTTCTTCAGTGTTGTCACATGAAAAGATATACTAAAATATTTACAAAAATGTGAGGGGTGTATACACTTTTGTGAGATACTGTATTTTATGTGATCGACCAACACAAAGTAGCACATAATTGTGAAGTGGAGGGAAAATGATTTTCAATTTTTTTTTTTTTACAAATAAACATGTGAAAAGTGTGGCGTCCATTTTTATTCAGCCCCCTTTACTCTGATACCCCTAACTAAGATCTAGTAAAACCAATTGTCTTCAGAAGTCACCTATTTAGTAAATAGAGTCCACCTGTGTGTAATTTAATCTCAGTATAAATACAGCTGTTCTGTGAAGCTCTCAGAGGTTTGTTAGAGAACCTTACTAAACAAACAGCATCATGAAGGCCAAAAAGGAACAAACCAGGCAAGTCAGGGATAAAGTTGTGGAGAAGTTTAAAGCAGTGTTAGGTTATAAAAAAAAAATATCCCAAGCTTTGAACATTTCACGGAGCACTGTACAATCCATCATCTGAAAATGGAAAGAGTATGGCACAACTGCAAACCTAACAAAACATGGCCATCCACCTAAACTGACAGGCCGGGCAAGGAGAGCAATAATTAGAGAAGCAGCCAAGAGGCCCATGGTAAATCTGGAAAAGCTGCAGAGATTCACAGCTCAGGTCGGAGAATCTATCCACAGGACAACTATTAGTCGTGCTCTCCACAAATCTGTCCTTTATGGAAGAGTGACAAGAAGCTGGTCAGAGTGAATGGGAAGATGGGTGGAGCCAAATACAGGGCTATCTTAGAAGAAAACCTGTTAATGACTTGAGACTGGGGCGGAGGTTCACCTTCCAGCAGGACAATGACCTTAAAGGGGTTGTAAACCCTCATGTTTTTTTTTTTTCACCTTAATGCATCCTATCCATTAAGGTGAAAACACTTCTGACACTGCTCCCCAGCCCCCCGGTTTACTCACTTGAGCCTGTTCGTTCCCTCGGCAGAGACGCGCTCTACCTCTCTGCCCAGGTTATCGGCTCTTGATTGGATAGATTGATAGCAGCGCAGCTATTGGCTCCCGCTGCTGTCAATCAAATCCAATGACCAGGAGCAGGGCATTCTGTGTCTATGCACGCAAATGCTGGACTCGGGAGTGCGCCCGCAAGGTAACCCCCGAAGAGAGCGCTTCTCCCAGGGGGTTAACCGATGTGAGGAGGTGCCGCAAGCGCCGCCGGGGGACCCCAGAAGACGAGGTTTGGGGCCACACTGTGCAAAACGAACTGCACAGTGGGGGCAAGTATGATATGTTTCTTATTTAAAAAAAAAAAAATTAAGGTTTACAATCACTTTTAACATACAGCCAGAGCTACAATGGAATGGTTTAGATCAAAGCATATTCATGTGTTAGAACGGCCCAGTCAAAGTCCAGACCTAAATTCATTTGAGAATCTGTGGCAAGACTTGAAAATTGCTGTTCACAGACGCTCTCCATCCAATCTGACAGAGCTTGAGCTATCTTACAAAGAAGAATGGGCAAAAAAATTTCACTCTCTAGTATGTGCAAAGCTGGTAGAGACATCCCCAAAAAGACTTGCAGCAGCAATTGCAGCGAAAGGTGGTTCTACAAAGCATTGACTCGGGGGGCTGAATACAAATGCACGCCACACTTTTCATATATTTATTTGTAAAATAAAAATTAAAACCATTTATCATGTTACTTCCACTTCACAATTATGTGCCACTTTGTCTATCACATAAAATCCCAATAAAATACATTTACATTTTTGGTTGTAACATGACAAAATGTGGAAAATATCAAGGGGTATGAATACTTTTTCAAGGCACTGTATGTGTGTGTTTGTACCTGTGTGTAGTACACATTTTGCTTCCTACCTAAAACACACTGGCACTGACCCTGACAGTAGCCTAAATCAAGACCTAGCTATTTTATATTTATTTATTTTGTTTACACACTTCTCAACTAGCGAGGATGGGGACCATTTATAAAGCAAATCAGTGGTTAGTCGTAAATCAGGCTGTGTCTCCTTTGGAGAAGTCTCTGCATCATATTTACAGACCTGTGTATCTATTCCTGGGCAGCCAAGTGTGACAGTTTGCAAAGTTCAAACACAGATTTATTACTATATATTTCCGTTCTAAACAGACACACAATCAAAGGATATGTTTACCTTTCTGAATATGTTACACCTGTATTTAGGGGGGTAACATGTTCAGCAAACTCCCCTTGCATCCCCAATCACCCTTTCCTCTTGACAGTGGGCAGGGGATCCTCTTCCTGCATCCGCTGTCATATTTTAAAAACGGCGCAGGAATCTGTAATGAGAAAACTATAGGTCCAATCTGCCTCCACAGCAGATGAACTTGTAGTTTGAATAGGCCACAGGTGTGCTGATCAGCATGCTTGTAGTCCATTCACACGTCCTCCAGCTTACAAGCTGACAGGAGCCTGAAATAGCACCTGCAATCTGATGATTGTGGGTGCAATACTTTGCAGGCTCCTGTTTAAAAAAAAAATTTAACCTGCAAAAAATGTGTGTATGTGTGTGTGTGTGTGTGTGTGTGTGTGTGTGTGTGTGTATATATATATCAGCATGAAATTATTATTATAATACAGGATTTACATAGTTGCCAACTGTCCTGAATTTGCCGGCATTTAGACCTTTGTATCGGTCTTACTGTTTCCTGGAAAATCAGCAGTTTCCCAATTTTTTTTTATTGTTTTTTTTTTTTTTTTTTTTGCCACTGCTAGAGGTCCGCCATTTTACATAAGACTAGCTATCGTGAGGAAAAAACAAGAGGCGGAACCCAGGCTCCGCCTCTTGGTCCTTCCCTTCAGCCTCCACAAACTCAGCTTGTCTTCTGTATATGGCGCAGAGACCACCTGTGGTGTAAGGCGGGACTCCGCTGGGGGCGCCTGTGATGTAAGGAGGGACTCCGCTGGGGGCACCTGATGGCATCTGGTGGCAGGGGAAGTGGCAAGTCACACGCTCAGGGCTCCCACTGATTCTGCATTATGGTGAGTTTAACCATTTCATTTTAAATTACAATGTAATAATAGAAATAATGTGCTTCAGTCATCCTGACACCATAACCCTGGTGCCGTGATGATTGAATTGCTAACACCAGGTGTTTGGAGTATCTTTATCTGCCGATTGTTAAACTTGCTGGAATACACATATTGCTATTGTGGTGTAGGATCTGGGTCTGCTGTCCCTCCCTTCCTATTTCTTTCTTTCTCCCTCCATCGTTCATCTCAGACTCAAACCACACCCCCTTTGAGCCACGCCTAGTATTTGGTTTAAACCACGCCCATTTGCATAACATTTTTCTTCCCCCACTGCGGCACGCCTAGAAATAAATGCCCCGCACCCTAAGTATAACAAGACTCCGCCTACAGACAAAACATTTTTTGACAATGTTGGCAACTATGAATTTATATAGCGCCAACAGTTTGTGCAGCTCTTTACAACATATAGGCAGACATTACAGTTACAATACAATTCAATACAGGAGGAATCAGAGGGCCCTGCTCGTTATCCTGCATGTACGTGTGACATCAACAGGGAATTTCTGGAAGTAAAACAATAAAGTAAAATAATAAATCATGGCAGTATAAAAAAAAAAAAAAAAATCAACTGAATTGTGCCCTGTTTCTTACCTTCAGTGTACTGAGTCCCTGTTATGTAACCTTGTCCAGCAGGGTCCAGGATTCCAAAAACTGCTTCCACATTAGATTCATCAAAAAGACAAGGATATTCCAAATCTGCAAGCCTAGCAAGCTTCAGCTGTTCCAGTTGAGAGATGAGAAACTCTCGGGGTCGTTCTACAAACAGAATTCTAAAGTCAGTCAAAATAAATATTTGATTTATTGATGGTGGTTATAGGAGTTACTGTTGCCTTTCTATCATCTCGAACCAATCTGCCCATTCTCCTCTGACATCAACAAGGCATTTTCCTCCACACAACTACCGCTCACTGGATATTTTCTCTTTTTCAGACCATTCTCTGTAACCCATAAAGATAGTTGTGTGTGAAAATCCCGGTAGATCAGCAGTTTTTGAAATACTCAGACCAGTCCATCTGGTACCAACAACTATGCCACCACATTCAAAGTCACTTAAAGCCTTTTCTTCCCCATTCTGATGCTTGGTTGGAACTTCAGCAAGTCATCTTCACCATGTCTAGATGCCTAAATGCATTGAGTTGCTGTCATGTGATTGGCTGATTAGCAATTTGTGTTACCAAGAAACTGAACAGATGTACCTAATAAAGTGGCCAGTGAGTGTGTCTGTGTATATAAAATTAAAACCTACACAAAAAGCACGACACATGCCCTATAGTGTGAAATACTGCAGATTCAGATGGAGGCTGTAGCCCTACAGCAGAGGCAACACAGTCTGAGAGAGGTAGGTATAATACATTTCTTTTTTCTCCGATGACAGTGTCACTTTGAAGTCCATTGAGACTACACAGTTCACTGTCCAGTGTTCCCAGAAGATAAACATGGATTTACTTGCAGCTAATACAATGGTTACGGAGGGAACGCAGGGCTTGTTCACATGAACTTTGGTCTCAAAAGAGCAATCCGTGAAAAGATCGCTCTTCGGAGAGCATTGGACAAGGGGTAAGAAGACATTGTACTCCTCAGACTGCTTATACCCCTTGATTAATGCGGGGCACTTGCAGATCTGCTCATTCACTTGAATAAGTCACGTTCAGCAGGCGCTGCACCTGCTCTAAGCGACAGAGGATATAGTTCCTGCTGCAACCTCGAATCACAGGCGCGGTACGTATACACCACCAACCATTACCTCTGCAGATAAAGAGGGTAGCAATTGTGGGGGGAAACAAAAGCACAGCTCAACCAATGAGCTTTACTGACCCCCAGCTGTGAGCATTAACCACTTCGCGCCCGGGCCATTATGAAAAGACGGCCGCATTGCGGCGCTCAATTGCCGGGAGGGCGTCCATGGACGTCGTCCTGTTTACTTCCGCAATGCGCGCCCCCGGCGGCGCGCATCACGGAAGAGCTGTGCCCGCCGTGTCACGCGGGTGCCGATGCGCGTGCCTGGCGGCCGCGATGTCCTCCAGGTACCCGCGATCAGCTGTCACAGAGCCAGGGACGTGGATCTCTGTGTGTAAAGACAGAGATCCACGTCTTGTCAGGGAGAGAGGAGACGGATGGTGTGTCCCTTGTACATAGGGACAACCATCAGTCACCTCCCCCAGTCAGTCCCCTTCCCCCACAGTTACAATCACCTAGCAGGGAACATATTAACCCCTTGATCGCCCCCTAGTGTTAACCCCTTCCCTGCCAGTCACAATTATACAGTAATCAATGCATATTTAAAGCACTGTTCGCTGTATAAATGTGAATGGTCCCAAAAATGTGTCAAAAGTGTCCGATGTGTCCGCCATAATGTCCCAGTCACGATAAAAATCGCTGATCGCCGCCATTACTAGTAAAAAAAATAAAAATAAAATGTCATAATTCTATCCCCTATTTTGTAGGCGCTATAACTTTTGCGCAACCCAATCACTATACACTTATTGCGATTTGTTTTACCTAAAATATGTAGAAGAATACGTATCGGCCTAAACTGAGAAAAAATTATTGTTTTTTTTTTTTTTTTAAATGGGATATTTATTATAGCAAAAAGTAAAAAAAATATTGTGTTTTTTTCAAAATTGTAGCTTTTTTTTGATAATAGCGCAAAAAATAAAAAACACAGAACTGATCAAATACCACCAAAAGAAAGCTCTATTTGTGGGAAAAAAGGACGTCAATTTTGTTTGGGAGCCACGTCGCACGACCGCGCAATTGTCATTCAAAGCGTGACAGTGCCGAAAGCTGAAATTTTGCCTGGGCAGGAAGGGGGTTATGTGCCCAGTAAGCAAGTGGTTAACAAGCCCCAAAACAGCTTAGGTAATGCCAAGTTATTTCCCCACAGCTAGCACCCCTTTAATATTGTTTACCCTATAACTCCCTGTGAAGTTCAGCTGTAACACGAACGGGCAATGCAGTGTAGCGATCGGGAGAAGTGACTGATTACCTGGCTGTTGGTAAAGCAGCAGGCTGGTGAGGTTATTCACCAGATCTATGATCTTGTGTTCTCGCAGATATTCTTCAGCTTCCAACGCCCTGCTGGCCGCCATGACTCCGCTCAGCGTTTGTGGTTACTAGGAGACGGACGACGTCAGCACAGCGCGCCGGAAGTGGACGTCGGGCCTCGCGCCTGCGCTAAACTGTCGACGTCTTGTTTTGCTACGATTGACTAAAGGCGCCATTTTCTGGGAGACCAAATCCTCATTTTTACCTAATGCTATGCAGACTTTTCCAGTCTTATTAGGACTGGGAAATGTTCTCGACAGGACACCGCCACTTATATTAACACCTGAGAAAGCGGGCTAGCGTTGGGAACACTAAATAGAGACACGTTCTCTCCTCAGAGTCAGATCCGGACTGAGCAGAAAAAGTTTCTTCTAGATGCAAGTTGCGTAGTTCTACTAATACTGTATCATGTATCAGTGTGTCTCTGAATGGAGAAGGGCTGCCAGTATACAAATAAGTGTATGCCACTGCATCAATTGCATAGCTCCCAATGTGCCTCAGTTGCAATGACTGTTTTTCTCAGTTGTCTCTCTTTTTAGCTTGCTATAGAAAAATCTATAGAAAAATGTTAACATTTAAAGAGGAAGTAAACTCCAATGTTTGTTTTTTTACCTGCTAAGTAAAGGCACAATGTGCTAGTATGCATTACGTGACACTTACCAGCAAACAAAGCCCTCGTCGTCCCTGCTGCAGGTCGCATCCATCTTCGCCCCCATCTTCCTTCTGGGTCCGCGGTCTCTGGCTGTGTGATTGACGTCATTCCCGTGCATGAGTGTGGGAGCCGCTGGTCACGGCACAGGGCACTGACGAAACAGCACCGGCGGCCGTTCCTTCAGAGCGCATGCGCTGGTGACGTAATCTGCGCAGTATACAGTAAATACAGTGGAACCTTGGATTACGAGCATAATCCGTTCCAGGAGAATGCTTGTAATCTAAAGCCCTCGCATATCAAAGCGAGTTTCCCCATAGAAGTCAATTGAAACGAAGATAATTCGTTCCACATTGTCTTCTATTGTATGCAGTACCGCATTTGGCCAGAGGTGGGGGGGGCTTCGGAAATACTCGGAGACCGCTCGGATGCATTCGGAAACCCTCAGAGAGGTTCGGGAACTGAGTATTTTCGAGTGCATGCAAACGGCTCAGAGTGTCACAGGCACCCCTGCACCTCTGTCCAAATGCTGTACTGCACATCGCAAAGGCTTGAATCTTGATCGATTTGCGAGACAACACTCGCAAACCGAGTCCGGAATTTTTAAAAGTAATAGTTCATATTGGGAAACGCACGTTAATCGCGTTACTCGCAATCCGAGGTATTACTGTATCCTAAACGGTGCAAGTTTAGGAGATATTTACAGTACCTATAGGTACAACCTAGGGATGAGCTTGATGTTCGGGTCAAACATACGTTCGATTCGAACAACGGGTGTTCGCCAAAGAGCGAACATTATTTGGCATTCGTGGCAAATCTGAGTGCCGCCGAATGCCCCAAAATGCAGTGCATTGCTGTATGATAATTGCCCAAAACATGCACCTGACCTGCATGCTTTGGCCAATCACAGCGCCCTCTGCTAAGAGAGCCATAATTGGCCAAAGGCAGGGTGCCTTTGGCTAATCATGGCTCAGAGGGACTAAGTCCACGCCCCACACTATATAAGGCTGCTTACACAGCGGCCGTGTGTAGTGTTGTTGGCGTGGACAGAGAGATAGCTTGAGTTAGATTAAGCAGGCAGGTTATTCAGTTAGGGGCAATGTATTATGTATTTGATGTATATATATATATATATATATATATATATATATACACACATACACAGTCAGTCTAATATATATTGTACACTCTGCATTTAACAGACTACATATTCAGTGTTTACTCTATATTCAGTCAGTGCAGGCAGTGTATTAATATATTATATATATATATATATATATATATATATATATATATACACTCTGCATCCAGTGTAGCCTATATCTACAGTGCATTCTGTGGTGTATTGTTTCTAAGACACTTCAGGCGGTATATATATATATATATATTGTGAGGGGGTTAGCTCGGCAGCGGGTGTGTGTGACCCCCGGGATGGGCTCCCCACACAAAAACAGGCCCAGCAGACGGAGGTTGTGGTTTTCAAAATCAAAAAGGTGTGGTTTATTTTCTATTTACAGTGACAAAAACACAGCAAAGCAAAAGAAACAAACAAAATAAATCCTGGTCAATTTGACCTCTGACTAAACATACAGGTTTCCTAACTAACAACTAGGATCAGCCTAGTGCTGTCCTAGTCCCTAAGTCCCTGGTTTTAAATGTCCAAGCAAATAGCCACACAGGCTTTGTCTCACCGCACAGGGGTTCACTCTCTCCAGGAAGTCCACACAGGTCTGCTTCCAGGCATGAGCTAACATCTAATGAAGCTGGGAGTTCTTATAGAGGCCTAAATGAGCTGACAAGCTTCAGCTGGTCTCATCAACTCCCTGTCTGCACGACGCCCCACACTCTCCCTAGAGGTATGAGTCATCCATGAGCCCACTAGCCTCAGCTGGGCTTATACAACTCTCCACCTAGTTGTATAAGTCGGCGTAAAGCCTGAATCTGGGCGAAATATATCTACCCCCCTGGATGCAACCAGGTGACTTTACCTTCCTGCTGTCACATACCCCCCCCTCTTGTTTTAACCTCGGGGTTGGAACACCAGCAATCAGGCATTCATGTACTCGAGACAAAGCATCCACATTCCCCATTTGAACGCCAGGGCGATGCTTTACTGTGAAGTTGAATTCCTGGAGGGCCAGGAACCACCTATTCACTCTTCTATTTGTTTCCTTGTTTTGAGCCATCCACTTTAACGGAGCGTGATCCGTAACCATGTCAAAGTGCCTACCTAGCAGGTAGTACCAAAGGGAATCTAGAGCCCACTTCACCGCTAAACACTCCTTTTCAACGGTGGCGTAATTTACCTCATGGGACTTCAACTTCCTGCTGAGGTAAATGACTGGGTGCTCTTCCCCGTTCCAGACCTGGGACAATACTGCTCCTAACCCCACATCTGACGCATCACTTTGTACGACAAAGTCTTTAGAGAAGTCGGGTGAGTACAACACTGGCTGGCTACATAAGGCTTGTTTCAAGAATTGGAATGCTGCCTCAGCCTCGGGGGTCCATTTAATCATGACCGACCCTTTCCCCTTCGTCAGGTTGGTTAGGGGCACAGCCTTAGAAGCAAAGTGGGGAATGAATCGCCGATAATACCCAGCGATTCCCAGAAAGGCTCGTACCTGCTTCTTGCTGTTGGGACGTGGCCAACTCTGGATGGCCTCGACTTTGTTGAGTTGGGGTTTTATTACTCCCCTCCCAATGGTGTACCCAAGATATTTGGCCTCCTCCTGCCCAATGGTACACTTCTTGGGGTTAGCCGTAAACCCCGCTTCCCGAACAGACTCCAGGACTGCTTGCACTTTTGGCAGATGTGAGGCCCAATCTGTGCTATGGACAATTACGTCATCCAGGTAAGCCGCAGCATACTTCCGATGGGGCCTCAGCATCTGGTCCATTTTCCGCTGGAATGTGGCCGGCGCATTCTGTAACCCGAACGGCATTCTTTTATATTGGAACGCCCCGTCTGGGGTTACAAATGCGGTTTTCTCTTTGGCCGACTTGGCCAGGGGGATTTGCCAATACCCTTTTGTGAGGTCAAGAGTCGTCATGTATCGGGCTGTTCCCAGCCGGTCGATCAACTCATCTATACGTGGCATGGGGTAGGTGTCAAATTTTGTAACTTTGTTCAACTGACGAAAATCGTTACAAAATCGCCAGCTCCCATCCGGTTTAGGCACCAACACAATGGGACTAGACCAATCACTTTGGGACTCCTCTATCACCCCTAAGTTCAGCATTTTCTGTACTTCCTCCCGTATTGCCTCCCGTCGGGCCTCTGGGATCCGATAGGGTTTTAACTTCACCCTTTCACCGGGCAGGGTAATAATGTCATGCTCTACCCCAGATGTTTGTCCCGGTAGCTCAGAGAATACCTCCTTGTTGCGAAGCACAAACTCCTTAACCTCCTGTTGTTGGGGTTGTGACAAGGTGGCTGCGATTCCAACCTCAGGAATCACGCAACCAGTTTGAGCTGGTGACCAAGTGTCTGCGACTAGGGACTCTCTATCCCTCCAGGCTTTCAACAGATTAACGTGATAGATCTGTTCGGGCTTTCGCCTTCCTGGTTGTCTGACCTTGTAATTCACTTCGCTCACTTTTTCCATTATCTCGTAGGGGCCTTGCCATTTGGCAAGGAATTTACTTTCAACCGTAGGGACCAGTACCAGTATCCTATCCCCCGGGGAAAAGGTACGGGTCTTGGCTCCACGGTTGTACACTCTCTGCTGTGCTAACTGCGCTTGGGCCAAATGTTCCTTCACGATGGGCATTACCTGTGCAATTCGGTCTTGCATCAGGGCGACATGCTCAATCACACTCCTGTGGGGAGAACTCTCACTTTCCCAAGTTTCCTTGGCAATATCCAACAGCCCTCTTGGGTGTCTCCCATACAGTAACTCAAAGGGGGAGAATCCCGTAGAGGATTGGGGCACCTCCCTAATAGCAAACATCAGATAAGGAAGTAGACAGTCCCAATCCTTTCCATCTCTATCCACCACTTTCTTCAACATTTGTTTTAGGGTTTTGTTGAATCTTTCAACCAGCCCATCGGTTTGGGGGTGATACACAGATGTACGTAATTGCGTCACTTTGAACAATTTACATAGCTCCTTCATAACCCGGGACATAAAGGGTGTACCTTGGTCCGTAAGCAGTTCTTTACAAATACCCACCCGGCTAAACACAAGAGATAGCTCTTTGGCTATGGTTTTGGCCGAGGTATTTCGGAGAGGGATCGCTTCTGGATAACGGGTGGCATAGTCCATTATAACTAATATGTACTGGTGCCCCCTAGCGGACTTGATTATAGGACCTACCAAATCCATTGCGATCCTCTCAAACGGGACCTCAATGATGGGTAGAGGGACCAGCGGGCTACGGAAATGTGGCATCGGGGCCGACCTCTGACACACAGGGCAGGAGGAACAATAATTTTCTATGTCCTTCATCACCCCCGGCCAATAGAATCTCTGTAATACCCTCTCTCGGGTTTTCTCTGTCCCCAGATGACCTCCAAGAATGTGCCCATGGGCCAACTCCAACACCAACTTCCTGTACGGTTTGGGCACCACAAGCTGCTCAACGGTTTCTTCTGCCCTTTTTGCCACCCGATACAGTAGGTCCTTCTCTACGCTGAAGTATGGGTAAGTGCAGGTATTATCTGGGTTCACTAACTCGCCATCTATTTTCACTACGTTTTCCCGTGCCTTTATTAGGGCGGGGTCTTTCAACTGTTCTGTGGCAAAGTTTTCCCTGTGAACCTCAAGATCAGAAAACTCCACAGACGGTAGGTTTTCGTCTGAGGAGGTGGGCTCCTCTCCAGTTTCTTGAGTCTCCCCTGCCAATACTGACAAGGGAAATTCCGGAGAGTCCTCACCACTCTCAGGGGAGTTCTGGCTATCACATTCCTGGTACATAGGGGCACCAGTGGGGGGCTCAGGATCATCCCACAGTTCCCAGAACTTCGGAAAATCCCTTCCCACAATGGCGTCATGCGGTAACTGAGATACTAAGCCCACTGGATGAGAGAGGGTACCTTTGGGGGTCTCGAAACACACTGTAGTCACTGGATACTCTCGGGTGTCCCCATGCACACAAATAACAGCTACCTTGCTATTCCCAGAGACCTCTGTTTTAACTAACTCAGCCTTTATCAGGGTCACAAGGCTACCTGAATCCAGCAATACCACAACATTTCTACCATTAACACACATTTTGCATAAATGTTTCTCAGTTCCTCGAATGGCAGTGCATGCGACTGTCGCACACAGCGACTGACGTCTGCCCGTCAGAAAGTCACACTGCATGGGTTCCTCCACAACCGGGCAATTTGCTGCAATATGTCCCGCTTGCCGGCAGCGGTAGCAAACGATCCTTCTTGCCGCCTCTTGAGCCGCTGATTTCCCAGGCTGTTCTCGCCAAACTTGGGGTAGAGCTCCCACCCTCTCACTCTCTCCACCCTTACCCCTTGGAATCATCTTATCCGCCCCTGGGGATGGTCTGGTCTTTGGGTGGAAAGTCCGAGTGTCTCTGGAAGAGACCGTCAGGTTCTCTGTAGCCAAGTATTTCTCCACACGATCCACAAGACCATCGGCCGTCTCTGGGTCTCCATGGCTTACCCACTTTTGGATGGCAGTAGGAAGAGCTCTCAAAAACCGATCCATTACAACACGTTCCACAATCTTTGGTGCGGACAAAGTCTCTGGCTGTAGCCACTTTCTGCTCAGGTGAATGAGATCATACATTTGAGACCTGGGGGGTTTTCCAAGCTGGAAAGTCCAGTTATGCACACGCTGAGCCCGGACAGCCAGGGTGACACCCAGCCTTGCCAATATTTCAGCTTTTAGCATCACATAGTCTTTTGCTTGGTTAGGCTCTAGGTCATAGTAAGCTTTCTGCGATTCACCAGTTAACAGAGGAGCCACTAGTCCAGCCCACTGCTCCTCAGGCCACTTTTCTCTTTCAGCGGTCCTTTCAAATGTGGTCAAAAATACCTCTGGATCATCCTCTCCAGTCATTTTTGTCAATAAACGACTCACCCCAAAGGACGCGGTATTAGTGGGACGGCTTTCCTCACTGGTCTGCGGACGTTGCTGCATTACTGCTTCCATCTGTTGTTGTAGTCTCTGCTCTTGCTTCTGCAACAGGTCTATGAAGCGGGCCTCAGATTGCTGCTGGGCTTGTTGCTGAGCCTCCAGACTCTGTTGCAAAGTTGCGTTTGTCTGCTGCTGGGCTGCAAGGCTCTGTTGATGAGCTTGCTGCTGGGCTGCGAAGTTCTGTTGTTGAGCTGCAAGGCTCTGTTGATGAGCTGCAAGGCTCTTTTGCAAACCTGCATTTGTCTGCTGTTGATTGGCATTTGCTAGAGCCAGCTGTTTCAGTATCTCCTCCATGCTGGCTTAAAAAAAACTGCCCGCATTCTCCACCAACTGTGAGGGGGTTAGCTCGGCAGCGGGTGTGTGTGACCCCCGGGATGGGCTCCCCACACAAAAACAGGCCCAGCAGACGGAGGTTGTGGTTTTCAAAATCAAAAAGGTGTGGTTTATTTTCTATTTACAGTGACAAAAACACAGCAAAGCAAAAGAAACAAACAAAATAAATCCTGGTCAATTTGACCTCTGACTAAACATACAGGTTTCCTAACTAACAACTAGGATCAGCCTAGTGCTGTCCTAGTCCCTAAGTCCCTGGTTTTAAATGTCCAAGCAAATAGCCACACAGGCTTTGTCTCACCGCACAGGGGTTCACTCTCTCCAGGAAGTCCACACAGGTCTGCTTCCAGGCATGAGCTAACATCTAATGAAGCTGGGAGTTCTTATAGAGGCCTAAATGAGCTGACAAGCTTCAGCTGGTCTCATCAACTCCCTGTCTGCACGACGCCCCACACTCTCCCTAGAGGTATGAGTCATCCATGGAGCCCACTAGCCTCAGCTGGGCTTATACAACTCTCCACCTAGTTGTATAAGTCGGCGTAAAGCCTGAATCTGGGCGAAATATATCTACCCCCCTGGATGCAACCAGGTGACTTTACCTTCCTGCTGTCACAATATATATATATATATATATATATATATATACTCTGCATCCAGTGTAGCCTATATCTACAGTGCATTCTGTGGTGTACTGTTTCTAATACACTTCAGGCGGTGTACACAGTATCTAATACAGTGTCTACTACACTTCTGGTGGTGTACACAGTATAAAATACAGTGCAGCCGTTGTACCGTTTCTAATACGGTGCAGGCAGTGTACACAGTATCTAATACAGTGTGTACAGTTTCTACTACACTTCTGGTGGTGTACACAGTACACAATACAGTGCAGCCGTAGAACTCCATCGGATAAAAAACCCACGCATGCTCAGAATCAAGTCGACGCATGCTCAGAAGCATAGAACTTAATTTTTCTTGGCTCGTCGGAGTGTTTTACGTCACAGCGTTTGGGACGATCGTTTTTTTGACTGATGGTGTGTAGGCAAGACTGATGGAAGTCAGCTTCATCGGATTTCCGATGGAAAAATCCATTGGTTTAAAATCCATAGGAAATCCGATCGTGTGTACAGGGCTTCAGAGGAAGAGCGGTGGAGAAGGTGGCGGCTAAACCGATACCTTTAAACAAATTTTCAGTCCTCAGCGCCAAGGTCTGATCAGTTCAAGCAACCATCACCAGCGTCTGCATTACATGGTGCAGGAATATCTGCGCCCATCCAGAGTATCTGTGAGGGGTTACAGTGTTGTGGCACCACTACCACCAACACCCAAGGCCCAATTTTTCTGCCCCTGTATAACAGGGGCATGTAATTAAAATGTTTGATACAATATTTCACAGCAGGGCTCGTTCCTGAGACCAACAAGAGTATCTGTGAGGGGTTACAGTGTTGTGGCACCACCACCAAAGGCCCAATTTTTCTGCCCCTGTTTGACAGGGGCATGTAATTACAATTCTTGATATAATATTTCACATCAGGGCCTGTTCCTGCACCCACCAAGAGTAACTGTGAGGGCTTACAGTGTTCTGGTACCACCACAGGCCCAATTTTTCTGCCCCTGTTTAACAGGGACATGTAATTAAAATTTTTGATACAATATTTCACAGCAGGGCTCGTTCCTGCGCCCAACAAGAGTATCTGTGAGGGGTTACAGTCTTGTGGCACCACCACCAAAGGCCTAATTTTTCTGCCCCTGTTTAACAGGGGCATGTAATTACAATTTTTGATATAGTATTTCACAGCAGGGCCCGTTCCTGCGCTCACTAAGAGTAACTGTGAGGGCTTACAGTGTTCTGGTACCACCAACACCTAAGGCCCAATTTTCTGCAGACTACTGTATATAGGGCAGACCGTATCATATATATACTGCTGTTCAGAGTGTATCTGAACTCTGCTGCTCTCGTGTCGCTCTCTACTCCTGCCCAGTGGCTGCCACTGCTAGGGGACACAGATCTGTAAGGAGGGCTCTGCTTCTGGGGGACATCAGATGTAAAGGAGAGCTCCGCTGCCGGGGACACCAGATGTAAAGGAGGGCTCCGCTGCCGGGGACACAAGATGTAAAGGAGAGCTCTGCTGCCGGGGACACCAGATGTAAAGGAGGGCTCCGCTGCTGGCAGCTGCTGGGGACACTGAAGTAAGGAGTACTCTGTTGCTGGGGGACACAGATCTGTAAGGAGGGCTCAGCTGCCGGGGACATCAGATGTAAAGGAGAGCTCCGCTGTTGGGGACACTGAAGTAAGGAGGGCTCTGTTGCTGGGGGACACAGATCTGTAAGGAGGGCTCCGCTGCCGGGGACACCAGATGTAAAGGAGGGCTCCGCTGCCAGGGACACAGTTCTGTAAGGAGGGGCTCTGCTTCTGGGGGCACCTGATGTAAGGACGGACTCTGCTGGGGGCACCTGATGGCATCTCGTGGCAGGTGACATGCTTAGGGGTCCCACTGATTTAGCATTATGGTGAGTTGAATGATTTAATTCTATATTACAATGTAATAATATAAATAATGCGCTTCAATCATCCTGACACCATAACAACCATGGTGCCATGATGATTGAAGCGGCAACATCAGGTGTTTGGAGTATCTTTATCTGCTGATTGTTAAACTCTGGAATACACATTATTCTATTGTAGCCCATTTAAGCCACTCCCACTATACTACATAAACCTCACCCATTTTTCTGTTACGCTATGCCGCGCCTACAAATGAATGCCCCACCCCCTAATTATAGCAAGGCTCCGCCTACATGCAAAAAAGTGGAAATGTCAGAATTTTATCTCCCTTCTCTCTCTCAACACTCGAATGGAGGATCATATATGTGTAGCGGGTGGTTACATTTAGGGGAAGTATCTGAGTGGTAACAAGGCTCAGGTACGCTAATTTTTAGGGTTGTGGACCATTTTTGTCGTGGAGGATATCGATGGTGTCTAGTTCCCTGCGGCCTATAGGTGGCGCTGTCGCCATAGCTCGGGGTTGAACCACCATTGGAGGGCTGTGCCTTTTTGTGTCCACTTGAGGCAGTGGTACGGCGGGGCGGGGAACCTGCCGTGCTTGCCGGGAGAGGGTATAAAAAGGCGCAGACATCTTCCGGTCGAGGTCCGAGCCCCAGGCACCTTCAGCCTGGGGGCTGCTGTTCATGACACCCAGGTGCCCTTGGCCTGGGTGTGTGTGAGGATGGTCTCCGGGTGCTCCTAGGCCCGGAGACTGAACTGCTGTTCCATCCCCAGACACCTTAGGTCTGGGGCTGAGGTACTTTTGAGAAGGCCAGGGACCCAACGACCTTCGGCTGGGTTCCGCGAGGGATCGAGGGCTCCCAGGGATCCGCCTCGCGAGGGGACCCGTATCCAGGACAAGGAGGCCAGGGAGGTGACACTTTCTGAAGACCCAGCGCAGAGTCGTGGTGACAGAAGGGGCCTCTGGTAACTCTCCGGAGGGATGGTTTCTCCCTACAGAGGCCTAACTATTCAAGGAAGGAAAAGTGCATGTTCTGTAGGTCATAGTGGCAGTGACTCTACGCACACCAGGTCAGTGGCAGTGACTACAATTATTCATCAAGTCAGTGGCAGCTGTTCGTGCTAATCAGAGCAGTGCTCCCCTAATCAACGCTGAGTTTGTGCCTGGACCTCTTCCCACCTTATCTGAACTGTTCTCGTCCAACCTGTCTGCTTCCACAGAGACTGTTTATCGTTCTCATAAATAAATATTGAGTTGGACTATCAGTTGATGTGGACAGTCGTTTTACTGGGGAGAACTAAAGGACTTGTTTCTGGCTACCGCAGAAGCGAGAGCAGCTCGAGAGGTTTTCAAACACTGGCTGCAGGCAGGCCCGAGAAACTAACACCGCTCAACCTCCCCATCCAGGAGGTTACGGGCTTGTGGTGCGGTGTGCCTCAGTCTTTCCTGCGGAGGAGCCAAGAAGAGAAAAGCAGGTAAAGTCTGGGGTTGGTGCGCTACATATGGATACAAGCAGGTGGCAAAGTATTAGTGATCCAGGAAAGGAGGAGGAGACTGGAGCAAAAGAGCCAGTGTTTAATGTTTTTGTGTTGTTGGAGGAAACAGATAAACCACTTTGTATTGCACTAAACAGGCTGTGGACCAAAGAAAGTAGCTTTATGATGCAGAGAATGATGGAAGCCAACAAGAGCAGTGCCTTTGATGTGTCTGGACTTATTTCTAATGTAGTCTAACACCTCCTCAGTACTTAAAATTTTGGGTGGGGGGTTGTATTCATTGTGAATTAGGCCTCATACACACGGACGTTTTAACAGCGGCTTTTTTTAGCTTTTTTTGCTGCTCAAGAACGGCACTCCATGTTATTCAATGGGCTCATACACACCATGGCGTTTTTGAGCTGTAACAGACGTGGTCGTTTTAAAGCTCAAAAAAAAAACAAGGACCAGCGCGTTCTGAGGCTCCAGCGCTAGAGCGGTTTTGACGCTGACGCCGAAAAAAGCTCAGAAACGTGAATTAGCGCTATACCAACGTTTTTTAGCGTCAGCGCTTTTAAGCTGTAAAATGTTTATTATGTGATATCGCAGTAATTTGGGAGTGGAAAATAGCAAAGGGATATTTTTTAAATGCGCCTTGGCTATAACGCTTACAAACGACGTTTAACGCACATTGACGCCAAGTCAAAATGCTAATAAAATCGCCTTTTTTTCCAGGCGTCGTTACTAGCTTTACAGCCTGTTTTTTAAAACGTCCGTGTGTATATATATATATATATATATATATATATACACATATATATACACACACACACTATATTGTAAAAAATATTGGAATGCCTGCCTTTACACGCATATGAACTTTAAATTAATATTGCGTTGGCCCACCCTTTGCAGAAAGACAAGCTTCAGCTTTTCTGGGAAGACTGTCCACAAGGATTAGGACTGTGTCTATAGGAACGTTTAACCATTCTTCCAGAAGCGCATTTGTGAGGTCAGGCCCTGATGTTGGATGAGAAGGCTTGGTTCGCAGTCTCCCTTCTAATTCATCCCAAAGGTGTTCCATCAGGTTGAGGTCAGGACTCTGTGCAGGCCAGTCAAGTTCCTCCACCCCAAACTGGCTCATCCATGTCTTTATGGACCTTTCTTTGTGCATTGGTGCGCAGTCATGTTGGAACAGGAAGAGGCCACCCCTAAACTGTTCCCACAAATTGGGGAGCATGAAATTGTCCAAAATGTCTTGGTATGCTGATGCCTTAAGTGTTCCCTTCACTTGAACTAAGGGGCCAAGCCTAACTCCTGAATCCTTACTCCTCCATAATCCCCCTCCACCAAATTATTTGGACCAGTGCACAAAACAAGGTCCATAAAGACATGGATGAGCGAGTTTGGGGTGGAGGAACCTGACTGGCCTGCACAGAGTCCTGACCTCAACCCGATAGAACACCTTTGGGATGAATTAGAGCAGAGACTGTGAGCCAGGCCTTCTCCTTCAACATCAGTGCCTGACCTCACAAATGCGCTTCTGGAAGAATGGTCAAACATTCCCATATAAACACTCCTAAACTTTGTGGACAGCCTTCCCAGAAGAGTTGAAGCTGTTTTAGCTGCAAAGGGTGGGCCAACTCAATATTGAACCCTACGGACTGAGACTGGCAAGCCATTAAAGTTCATGTGCGTGTAAAGGCAGGCGTCCCAATATTTTTGACAATATAGTGTACATCTGGAAGAGAGCTTGTTTCTTTGAAAAACAACAGACTTACTGGATGGATCACTATATGAAAATAGAAGAAAGAAATCTTAAAAAATAAAATAAATGCAACCATCACATCTAAGAATTAGTAAGCTGCAAAATAATACATTGGTGGGAGGCTTTGTTGTTCCCCCCGCAACGTACCTGTATGTCACGAGGAAAGTTCCTGGTTTACAGGTGGGCGCGTCCCCTGCCTCCACAGCATGAGTTCGTCAGCAGGCTCGCAGCCAATGATTTTAGCTGTGAGCCTGTTGATTGGTGTGGCTAATCACAGCACAGACAAGCCAGATCAGGCAGGTTCTTCTCCCTGATTTCACTTACCACTCAGACAGGCTGGATTTCCTCCCTGCTTTCAGCTCTGAGTAAAATCAGCACACATGCACTTGTTAGGCACACAATTAACCTTTTGATTGCCCTCCTAATCCCCCCCATCACCCAGCCAGTGACAGTGTACAGTATTATCATTGATCACTGTATTAGTGTCACTAGCGACGTCAGTTAGCGGCCTAGTGTCAGTTAGTGATTGCCCACCACACTATTACAGTCGCTTATTGTCACACAGTCACTATAAGTCACTAGCAGGATCAGCCCCAATCACCAGAATTCTACACCCCCCTCCCTTGCAAGCAGTTCAGTGTCAGTATAATATTGTCTGCAAAACTGCGTGCAGTGTTGTCAAGATCAGGCAAGATCTCTGCGAGCACTAGCAGTTAATTTTTTATTTCTGGCGTGCAAGAAGTCCCAGATCGCTATCCAGGGGCTCTTTTTCCCATAGTCGCCACTAGGTACCTCTAAAGTTAGTGCCCAAAATGTCCAAAAAAAGATACACTAGTGAGGAGGCGTACAGGATTCTGAGCATGACAGATAAGAGCGAAGGGGAGGCCTCGCTATCAGACTCAGAATTCAAACTTGTAGAAAGCAGCGAGACCCAGACAGCTAGCTCAGATGAAGGTGAAGAGGTCCCAGCTAAATTCAAGGGTACCCGACCCCATGTTGCTAAAAACACATATGTAGCGCACCCACCCCTCTCTTTACCTGCCTTGTTCAGCTCCTCGCAGGAATAGAGGGGCACACCGCACCACAAGCCCGTACCCTCCTGTGTGAAGAGGTTGAGCGGTGTTGTTGATGGGTCCTCCTCAGTCAGACAGCCAGAGAATGCTTCTCACCTCTATATTAAATAAAGACAAGTCCTTGTATCCCCACAGTAACTTGAATGTCCACACCAGCTGAAACTCCAACGTAGAGTTTATTTTTCTTGTAAAACACAGTCTCTGACAGAAAAGGTTGGAGGGAGGACAGGACAGCTTAAGGTGTGGAAAAGGTCCAGGCACAAACATAACCCAATTCACTTCCCACGATTCTCAAGCAGACTCAGCCCATTCGGATAGTCTCCCTAGCTTGGGACTAGCAGCCGATATGATGCTCGAACTTTACTCAAAGTCTCTGCCACAGACCCGGTGAAATTGGTCTCTGCCACAGACCTGATGAACGTGGTGTCTGCCACAGACCTGCTGAACTTGGTCTCCGCCACAGACCTGCTGAACTTGGCCTCTATTAAGGAGAAGACATCCCTCCAGAGAGTTACCGGGACCCTTCCTTCACCGTGACTTCTGCACCAGTCCCTCGGAACAATTCCTCCCCCGGCCTCCTCATCTAGGATATGGGTCCCCTCGCAAGGCAGCACCCTGAGACTCCTCGATCCTTGGTGGGCTCCAGCCGAAGATGGTGGGCCCAGGACTAAAGGTGCCTGGGACTCATCCACCGACCTCCGCCCCTGGGCCAAAAGGTGCCCAGGACAGACAGGAACACACACCCTGGGGTAGGACCCCCGACAACGAACCCTGAACCGGCAGCGTCTGCCCCTTTTATATCCCCTCCCAGCATGCACAGCAGGCCTACCACACCCACTGTACGGCTGCTGAGAGGGGACACACAAGGTACAGCACTGGATTAGCGGTTCGACCCTAGCCTACTATGGCAGCGCCACCTGCAGGCCACAGGGAACTATACACCAATACTCTCCCTGCAGACAAAAATGGTTGCAAGAACTCTAACAATTTGGGTGTTTGGGTATAACTACCACCCAAACACTTCCCCTAAATTTAGCACCCCGCTACACATAATTATGCTCAGATAAAGCAGGGAGCAAGTACTAGCACTATACTACTTTTTGTTGATCTGGCAAGCACCAACACGGAGCCAAAGATACACAGGACCTCTGTGTAATCCGCTCCGCAGCCGCCCTGGAAATGTGTGAACTGGCTCTATAGAGGGCCAGTCACGATCTCCTGTCATGCGAATTGGATGCGGGGAAACTCGCATCCAATTCGCACTAGTGCGAACCCAGCCTCAGACAACAGCACTGCAGTATTTCATGGTGAAGTGGCGAGCACCAGCAGTGCAGTACAAGCTGGTGAGGTGGCTAGCATTAGTAGTGTAATGCAACTGCAGCCACCAAGAATTCAAGCACATGCCTGTAGAGCCCATAGTAGCCCTCCAGAGGTGCTTGCAAACCCTAATTGGCTGCCGCCAGATTCAGCAGCACTCTTTATCCCCCCATTCACAACCCAGCCCAGGGTTTAGGTGGAAACAGCTAACTTAACAACGGGAATTTTTTTGCTGTTTTTCACAATTTGATTGTGGACCAAACGAAAGTTTATGCCCTACAGTACATCACCGCCAACCCAAATTCATACCTTGCCAAGCCATTCTAGAGGAAACGAGAAGGCACTGGCCCAAAGCCCAAATCTAGATGCAGTTAGCCGGCTGCATGAGAGGCATTTTCCAGATGTCCTCCAACCTACCCCAACACAAAGGTCACCCCAAAAAATATGTTGCGTCTGTGGTAAACTAAGGAATGAGGCATGACCAGCCATTTTTTTTGTCCCTCCTGTCCTGAACAACCTGGCCTCTACATCAAGGACTGCTTCAATCACTACCACACCATTGTGAACTATTAATCTAGGGTACAGCACAGCACAGTATAGAGGTCCACACAATTCTACACAAGAAGGGTCTCTAAAGATGTTAGGTAGTCAGGAAACTGTCACATTCACAGACACCCTAAAATCAAAGTCTGGAAAGATTATTTTGAAAAGTAAAAAAAAAAAGTGAGTTAATGTTATTTTGTTACTGTGTGTTATTGTTAACTGTTGTTTGCTTTGCAGGAACGCTAATCAGCTACAGCATGATCGGTGTATTGTGACAGCAGCAGGGTTCTGCTCAGAATACATATGTCAGTGCCTGCAGCTCTGCAGTAGCAGATTTCTCCATCCGTAAAGTAAAAAAAAAAAGAAAGAACATGTTGCTCCTATGCTCAGCATATACTTTTTTTCTGGCAGAGATTTTTTCATCCACCTCAATCGATGTGAATGGAGAAATCTTCCAGAGGCTGAAGGAAAAAAAAAAAAGAAGAACATTACATATATGCCCAACATTAAGAGCCCATTCACACAGGGTCGACTTTGGATCCGACTTCAAGTCGCCCCAAATCACCCCTAGTCGCCTCAAGTCGCGCTGCATGAGAAAATCAATGTAAGTGAATGGAGCCGTCTTAATGCACACTACTGCAGTCGCTCCGACTTCAGAAAAGGTTCCTGTACTACTTCAATCCGACTTCTAGGCGACTTGTAGGCAACTTGTACCCATTGATTTTAATGGAAGTCGCCTCAGAAGTCGGATCACTGTCTTAACAGAAGCAACAATACAGGAAGAGAACATACATTTCTCAGGAAAACCCCTCCCACAGAGCTGATTCTTGTTTGATTGGCCACTGGAAAGCCTCCTGTCCTGGAGGCAACTTGAAGTTGCCTTGTAAGTTGCCTCATGTCGCGCTGTGATTCATACTCAAGTCGTGTCCAAGTTGCCTCTCAAAGTCGCGCTGGAAGTCGTGTTGCCCCTGTGTGAATGGAGTCTAAGAGTGTGGCAGAAAGTTTTAATGCTGGCGATACACGTAATGTTTTTAGAGGCCCTGAAATGGCAGGACAGTTCAAACAGTTCTTTTTGGAAAGTAGACACCCCAAGGTATTTGCTCAGAGGCATGTTGAGTCCATGGCAGATTTATTTGCCATAAGTTTGTGGAAAATGCCCCCCAAATTTTGTTTTTCTACACAAAGTTGTCCCTTTATTGAGATATTTCTCAGTGCTACACCCCAATACACATCCTGCTACTTCTCCCAAGTATGGGGATACCCCTTCCGTTGCCTGTAAGACTAATCAGGGAGTTGTTTAGCTGCTTAGATCACTTCTACTTGAAAGTTGCAGTTGCAGCCATGACCCAGTTATCACTACCACTTTCCAAGGGGGTGTGTGTATGTATATATAAATATATACACTGCTCAAAAAAATTAAAGGAACACATTGAAAACACATCAGATCTCAACGGGCAAAAATCTCATGCTGGATATCTATACTGATATGGACTGGGTAATGTGTTAGGAATGAAAGGATGGCACATCATTTGATGGAAATGAAAATTATCCACCTACAGAGGGCTGAATTCAAAGACACCCGAAAATCAAAGTGAAAAAATTATGCAGCAAGCTAGTCCATTTTGCTGAAATTTCATTGCAACAACTCAAAATGGTCCTCAGTAGTTTGTATGGCCCCCAAGTGCTTGTATGCATGCCTGACAACATCAGGGCATGCTCCTAATGAGACAACGGATGGTGTCCTGGGATATTTCCTCCCAGACCTGGACCAGAGCATCACTGAGCTCCTGAACAGACTGAGGTGCAACCTGGCGGCACCGGATGGACCGAAATATAATGTCCCAGAGGTGTTCTTTTGGATTTAGGTCAGGTGAGCGTGGGGGCCATTCAATGGTATCAATTTCTTCATCCTCCAGGAACTGGCTGCATGCTCTCGCCACATGAGGCCGGGCATTGTCATGCACCAGGAGGAACCCAGGACCCACTGCACCAGCTTAGGGTCTGACAATGGGTCCAAGGATTTCATCCCGATACCTAATGGAAGCCAGGGTGCCATTGTGTAGCCTGTAGAGGTCTGTGCGTCCCTCCATGGATATGCCTCCCCAGACCATCACTGACCCACCACCAAACCGGCCATGCTGAACAATGTTACAGACAGCATAAAGTTCTCTGCGGCTTCTCCAGACCCTTTCACGTCTGTCACATATGCTCAGGGTGAACCTGCTCTCATCTGTGAAAAGCATGGGGCACCAGTGGCGGACCTGCCAATTCTGGTGTTCAATGGAAAATGCCAATCGAGATCCACAGTGTCCGGCAGTGAGCACTGAGCACACTAGAGGATGTCGGGCCCTCAGGCCACCCCCATGAAGTCTGTTTCTGATTGTTTTGTCATAGACATTCACACCAGTGGCCTGCTGGAGGTCATTTTGTAGGTCTCTGGCAGTGCTCATCCTGTTCCTTCCTTGCACAAAGGAGCAGATACCGATCCTGCTGATGGGTTAAGGACCTTCTACGGCTCTGTCCAGCTCTCCTAGATTAACTGCCTGTCTCCTGGAATCTCCTCCATGCTCTTGAGACTGTGCTGGGAGACACGGCAAACCTTCTGGCAATGACACGTATTGATGTGCCATCCTGGAGGAGTTGGACTGCCTATGCAACCTTTATAGGGTCCAAGTATCACCTTGTGCTGCCAGTAGTGACACTGACCCTAGCCAAATGCAAAACTAGTGAAAAACAGTCAGAAAAGATGAGTAGGGAAAAAAAATGTCAGACACCTCCACCTGAAAAAACATTCCCGTTTTGGAGGTCATCTCATTGTTGCCCATCTAGTGCACCTGTTGTTAATTTCAATTAACAGCAAAGCAGCTGTAACTGATTAACAACCCCCTCTGTATACACCCCTCCCCCTCTGCTACTTAACTGACCAGATCAATATCCCAGGAGTTCTGATTCAAAAGTGTTCCTTTAATTTTCTTGTGCAGTGTATGTGTGTATATATATATATATATATATATATATATATATATACACACACACACACACACACACACACACACACACACACACAGTGGAACCACGGATTACGAGCATAATCCGTTCCAGGAGAATGCTCGTAATCCAAAATACTCGCATATCAAAGCGAGTTTCCCCATTGAAGTCAATGGAAACAAAAATAATTTGTTCCGCATTGACTTCAATGGCATGCAATACCGCATGCGGCCAGAGGCGGGGGGCACCAGAGAGCCTCGGAAATGGCCCGAGGACAGTTCGGCTGACGTCGGCAAACCTCGGAAAGACTTCGTTCCCGACCCTTTCCGAGGTCAGCCGAACTGTCCTCGGGCCTTTCCATGCATTTCCTAATGGCGCCGTTTGGCTCTGGTGCCCCCCCACCTCAGGCCAAACGCGGTACTGCACACCGCTTTGGCCTGAATCCTGCTCGTTTTGCGAGACAACACTCGCAAACCGAGTTAGGATTTTAGGAAATACAGTGCTCGTATTGCGAAACGCTTGTTAACCGCGTTACTCGCAATCCGAGGTTCCACTGTATATACATACACACACACACACAGTATCTCACAAAAGTGAGTACACCCCTCACATTTTTGTAAATACTTTGTTATATCTTTTCATGTGGCAACACTGAAGAAATTACACTTTGCTACAATGTAAAGTAGTGAGGGCACAGCTTGTAACAATGTAAATTTTATGCCCCCTCAAAATAACTCAACACAACCATTAATGTCCAAACTGCTGGCAACAAAAGTGAGTACACCCCTAAGTGAAAATGTCCAAATTGGGCTCAATTAGCCATTTTCCCTCCTTGGTGTCATGTGACTCGTTGGTGTTACAAGGTCTCGGGTGTGAATGGGGAGCAGGTGTGTTAAATTTGGTGTTATCGCTCTCACTCTCTAATACTGGTCACTGGAAGTTCAACATGGCACCTCATGGCAAAGAATCCATCTGAAAAAATTATTGTTGCTCTACATAAAGATAGCATAGGCTATAAGAAGATTGCCAAGACCCTGAAACTGAGCTGCAGCACGGTGGCCAAGACCATACAGCGGTTTAACAGGACAGGTTCCACTCAGAACAGGTCTCGCCATGGTCGACCAAAGTTGAGTGCATGTGCTCAGCGTCATATCCAGAGGTTGTCTTTGGGAAATATACGTATGAGTGCTGCCAGCATTGCTGCAGGGTTTGAAGGGATGGGGGGCCAGCCTGTCAGTGCTCAGACAATACGCCACACACTGCATCAAATTGGTCTGCATGGCTGTCATACCAGAAGGAAGCCTCTTCTAAAGATGATGCACAAGAAAGCCCACAAACAGTTTGCTAAAGACAACCAGACTAAGGACATGGATTACAGGAACCATGTTCTGTGGTCTGATGAGACCAAGATAAACTTATTTGGTTCAGATGGTGTCAAGCGTGTGTGGCAACAACCAGGTGAGGAGTACAAAGACAAGTGTGTCTTGCCCACAGTCAAGCATGGTGGTGGGAGTGTCATGGTCTGGGGCTGCATGAGTGCTGCCGGCACTGGGGAGCTACAGCTCATTGAGGGAACCATGGCTGCCAACATGTACTGTAACATACTGAAACAGAGCATGATCCCCTCCCTTTGGAAACTGGGCCGCAGGGCAGTATTCCAACATAACGACCCCAAACACACCTCCAAGATGACCACTGCCTTGCTAAAGAAGCTGAGGGTAAAGGTGATGGACTGGCCAAGCATGTCTCCAGACCAAAACCCTATTGAGCATCTGTGGGGCAAGGTGGAGGAGTGCAAGGTCTCTAACATCCACCAGTTCCATGATGTCGTCATGGAGGAGTGGAAGAGGACTCCAGTGGCAACCTGTGAAGCTCTGGTGAACTCCATGCCCACGAGAGTTAAGGCAGTGCTGGAAAATAATGGTGGCCACACAAAATATTGACACTTTGGGCCCAATTTGGACATTTTAATTTTAGGGGTGTACTCACTTTTGTTGCCAGAGGTTTAGACATTAATGGCTGTGTGTTGAGTTTTTTTGAGGGGGCAGCAAATTGACACTGTTATACAAGCTGTACACTCACTACTTTACATTTTAGTAAAGTATCATTTTTTCAGTGTCTTTTCACATGAAAAGATATAATAAAATATTTACAAAAATGTGAGGGATGTACTCACTTTTGTGAGATACTATATACATACATATATATATATATATATATATATATATATATATATATATATAGATAGATATATATATATATATATATATATATTTTTTTTTTTTTCATTGGAGTTCATCAATGGAGTTTGGACTGTTTTTCACAAGGTCTTTTGCATTTACAATGGCATTGGAATATTGATTAATGAATTGTTATATGAACTTAGACTGGATATCACAATAACTAATGTAATGCAATTGGCAGCTTTTTGAGCACTTTATAACTTAGTACAGCGCCTTGCAAAAGTATTCATACCCCTTAAAACTTTCCACATTTTGTCATGTTACAACCAAAAACGTAAATGTATTTTAGTGGGATTTTATGTGATAGACCAACACAAAATGGCACATAAATGTGAAGTGGAAGGAAAATGATAAATGGTTTTCAAAATTTTTACAAATAAATATGTGAAAAATGTGACATGCATTTGTATTCAGCCCCCCTGAATCAATATTTTGTAGAACCACCTTTCTCTGCAAATACAGCTGCAAATCTTTTTGGGTAGGTCTCTACCAGCTTTGCACATCTAGAGAGTGACCTTTTTGCCCATTTTAATTTTTTTTTGCAAAATAGCTCAAGCTCTGTCAGATTGGATGGAGAGCAGGGCCGGTCCGAGACGGGGTGCAGGGGGTGCACCGCACCGAGACGCCAGAGGGGAGGGGGCGCCAAAGTGTCAGGAGCAGGCAGGGAATAGAATAGGAGGGAATGCAGCGTTTAGGCAGCGGAGCGGCAGGCGCCCCCCCCAGACTAAAGAGACAGCGAGGCTGAGCGGGCTAGTAAAGAGACAGCGGGCGGGTTTAGGCTGCGGAGCGGCAGGCGCCCGGCCCCGCCCCCCGCGACTGAAGAGACAGCGGCGTGCAATTTAAAAACATGTGGACTGGAGAGAGAGCCTGAGGTAGTGTCTTTGCGGGGGTGCGAGCCGCACTGGAGTGACACCCGTCAGATCCCGCCCTTCTCTCCGTGGTCGCGGCTCTGAGCAGAGTGAAGCGGCCCGCCTCCCCCTCCTCCTGTATGGTACTGGTACGTTATGGTACTTAATGGGGGGGTAATCTGTACTGTGGGGGGAATCTGTACTGAATGGGGGGGGGGGATCTGTACTGAATGGGGGGGGGGGGAATCTGTACTGTGGGGGATCTGTACTGAATGGGGGGGTGAATCTGTACTGAATGGGGGGGAATCTGTACTGTGGGGGGGATCTGTACTGAATGGGGGGGAAATCTGTACTGTGGGGGGGATCTGTACTGAATGGGGTAGGGAATCTGTACTGTGGGGGGGGGGATCTGTACTGAATGGGGGGGAATCTGTACTTTGGGGGGTGGGGGATCTGTACTGAATGGGGGGGAATCTGTACTGTGGGGGGGGATCTGTACTGAAGGGGGGAATCTGTACTGAATGGGGGGAATCTGTACTGTGGGGGGTGGATCTGTACTGAAGGGGGGGAATCTGTACTGAATGGGGGGGGAATCTGTACTGTGGGGGGGATCTGTACTGAAGGGGGGGGAATCTGTACTGGGGGGATCTGTACTGAATGGGGGGATCTGTACTGATGGGGGGAATCTATACTGAATGGGGGGGAAAATCTGTACTGAAGGGGGATCTATCTGTACTGTGGGGGGGATCTGTACTGAAGGGAGGTGGGATCTGTACTGAATGGGGGGGAATCTGTACTGAATGGGGGGGGGTCTGTACTGAATGGGGGGATCTGTACTGAGAGGGTTAATTTACAATGGTATGCAGCTATGAGGGGGTTAATGTACTTCCACTGATGCATTGGTGACCAGTGGCAGGTAATTAACCCCTTTGTGCTGCATTAGTGACACCAGTGTCAGTGTTTATAACCCCTATTTGGTACAGCATGAAAGGGTTCATAAACACTGACACTGGTTTTACTAATGCAGCACAAAGGGGTTAATTACCTGCCACTGGTCACTAATGCATCAGTGGCTAGTGGTGTATTTGATACTACCCACCCCATACACTCCGCACCCCTCTCATCTACATACCACCCACCCCATCATTTTTTTTTTTGGTGGGGGAGTAGATCTTGGGTGGGAGTTCCCACACTTTTTTCCCCAGGACTTGACCCCTCTTCTCTCCCTCTCTTCTCTTCTCATCCTCTCCCTCTCTTCTCATCCTCTCCCTCTCTTCTCTTCTCCTCCTCCTGCCCCCTCTCTTCTCCTCCTGCCCCCTCTCTTCTCCTCCTCCTGCCCCCTCTCTTCTCCTCCTCTCCCTCTCTTCTCCTCTCCCTCTCTTCTCTTCTCCCTCTCTTCTCTTCTCCTCCTCTCCCTCTCTTCTCTTCTCCTCCTCTCCCTCTCTTCTCTTCTCCTCCTCTCCCTCTCTTCTCCTGCCCCTTCTCTTCTTCTCCTCCTCTCCCTCTCTTCTCCTCCTCTCCCTCTCTTCTCCTCCTCCTCCCTCTCTTCTCCTCCTCCTCCCTCTCTTCTCCTCCTCTTCCCTCTCTTCTCCTCCTCTCCCTCTCGTCTCCTCCTCTCCCTCTCGTCTCCTCCTCTCCCTCTCGTCTCCTCCTCTCCCTCTCGTCTCCTCCTCTCCCTCTCTTCTCCTCCTCTCCCTCTCTTCTCCTTCTCTCCCTCTCTTCTCTTCTCCTTCTCTCCCTCTCTTCTCCTCCTCTCCCTCTCTTCTCCTCCTCTCCCTCTCTTCTCCTCCTCTCCCTCTTTTCTCTTCTCCGCCTCTCTTCTCTGCCTCTCTTATCTGCCTCTCTCTTCTTTTCTCTTCCTCTCCCTCTCTTTTCTTCTCTCCCTCTTTTCTTCTCTCCCTCTTTTCTTCTCTCCCTCTCACTCTCTTCTCCCCCTCTCACTCTCTTCTCCCCCTCTCACTCTCTTCTCACACTCGCCCTCTCCCTCTCTTCTCTCCCCCTCTCCCTCTCTTCTCTCCCCCTCTCCCTCTCTTCTCTCCCCCTCTCCCTCTCTCATCTCCTCCTCCCCCCTCTCTTCTCTCCCCCTCTCCCTATCTCATCTCCTCCTCCCCCCTCTCATCTTCTCCTCCTCCCCTCTCTTCTCTTTTCATCCTCCTCCTCCTCCAATGGGCACAGTGACACTGATTAATGGGCACAGTGGCTGCATTTTTATGGGCACAGTGACGCTTTCGGAGGGGCACAGTGATGCTGATTAATAGGCACAGTGGCTGCTTTATGACGGGCAAAGTGAGGCTTCTTTATGATGGGCACAGTGACGCTAATTAATGGGCACAGTGAGGCTGCGTTTTGATGAGCACTAGTAGGCTGCATTTGGTGGGCACTGATGAGCTGCATTTGATGGGCACTGGTGAGGCTGCATTGATCTCTTTTACCATGTCTGCAGTCTCTGACCATCTTTTGTACTATGTCTGCAGTCTCTGATCATCTCCTGTAGTATGTCTGCAGTCTCTGACCATCTCCTGTATTATGTTTGCAGTCTCTGACCATCTCCTGTATTATGTTTGCAGTCTCTGACCATCTCCTGTATTATATCTGCAGTCTCTGACCATCTCCTGTATTATGTCTGCAGTCTCTGACCATCTCCTGTATTATGGGGGGCTCTTTCTAAGCAAACTCTCTAACAGAGGCCCTCTCTGTGTCCATTAGAGAGACCCCCCTCCAGGTCCAATTAGAGTACTCTGCTTCTCTTCCTGTATTTTGTTTTATTGTTAAGAGATCGTGGGAGGATCCCAGGGTAACGATGACTCCTTAGGGGAGCATCTCAGTGTTTGAGTCCTTGCCATAGAAACATTTGTAAAGGGGAGGAGTTAGTAAGGTGACCACGCCCTTGTAGGGGCACCAGAAATATTTCTGCACCCAGGCGCATGTGACCCTAGGATCGGCCCTGATGGAGAGCGTCTGTTAACAGCAATTTTCAAGTCTTGCCACAGATTCTCAATTGGATTTAGATCTGGACTTTGACTGGGCCATTCTAACACATGATGCTTTGATTTAAACCATTCCATTGTAGCTCTGGCTGTATGTTTAGGGTCGTTGTCCTGCTGGAAGGTGAACCTCCACCCCAGTCTCGAGTCTTCTGCAGACTCTAACAGATTTTCTTCTAAGATTGCCTTGTGTTTGGCTCCATCCATCTTCCCATCAACTCTGACCAGCTTCCCTGTCCCTGCTGAAGAAAAACATCCCCACAACATGAAATTATCACCATCATGTTTCACGGAGGGTATGGTGTGTTTAGGGTGATGTGCAGTGTTAGTTTTCCACCACACATTGAGTTTTGCTTTTAGGCCAAAAAGTTAAACTTTAGTCTCATCTGACCAGAGCACATTCTTCCACATGTTTGCTGTGTCCCCCACGTGGCTTCTCGCAGACTACAAATGGGACTTTTTATGGCTTTCTTCTTGCCACTCTTCCATAAAGGCCAGATTTGTGGAGAGCACGACTAATAGTTGTCCTGTGGATAGATTCTCTCACCTGAGCTGTGGATCTTTGCAGCTTTTCCAGATTTACCATGGGCCTCTTGGCTGCTTCTCTAATTATTGCTCTCCTTGCCCCGGCCTGTCAGTTTAGGTGGATGGCCATATCTTGGTAGGTTTGCAGTTGTGCCATACTCTTTCCATTTTCAGATGATGGATTGTACAGTGCTCCGTGAAATGTTCAAAGTTTGGGATATTTTTTTTTTATAACCTAACACTGCTTTAAACTTCTCCACAACAGCAATAGCAAACTACAAATGGGACTTTTTATGGCTTTCTTCTTGCCACTCTTCCATAAAGGTCAGATTTGTGGAGTGCACGACTAATAGTTGTCCTGTGGACAGATTCTCCCACCTGAGTTGTGGATCTCTGCAGATCCTCCAGAGTTACCAAGGGCCTCTTGGCTGCTTTTCTGATTATTGCTCTCCTTGCTTGGCCTGTCAGTTTAGGTGGACGGCCATATCTTGGTAGGTTTGCAGCCGTGCCATACTTATTCCATTTTCAGATGATGGATTGAACACTGCTCCTTGAGATGTTCAAAGCTTGTGATATTTTTTATAACCTAACACTGCTTTAGACTTCTCCAAAACTTTATCCCTGACCTGTCTGGTGTGTTCCTTGGCCTTCATGATGCTTTTTGTTCACTAAGGTTCTCTAACAAACCTCTGAGAGCTTCACAGAACAGTTGTATTTATACTGAGATTAAATTGCACACAGGTGGGCTCTATTTACTATTTAGGTGACTTCTGAAGGCAATTGGTAATATTAGGGGTATCAGAGTAAAGGGGCTGAATACAAATGCACGCCACACTTTTCAGATATTTATTTGTAAAAAATTTGGAAGTCATTTATCATTTTCCTTCCACTTCACAATTATGCACCACTTTGTGTTGGTCTAGCACAGTGATGGCGAACCTTGGCACCCAAGATGTTTTGTAACTACATTTCCTATGATGCTCAACTACACTGCAGAGTGCATGAGCATCATGGGAAATGTAGTTACAAAACATCTGGGATGCCAAGTTTCGTCATCACTGGTCTCACATATAAAATCCCAATAAAATACATTTGCGTTTTTGGTTGTAACAAGACAAAATGTGGGAAATTTCAAGGGGTATGAACACTTTCTCAAGGCACTGTATATGTTTGTTTTTTTTGAGGGGGGGGGGGTGAGAGGGGAGGGGGGTTCATAGTATTAGGTAGATAAAGCACAGCCCTTGAGGTACATATACTGTATGATATTGTAAATAGGGGGAAGTTCCATATGGTCACATATTCAAAAAGATTTATTGTATAAATGTAATACTTATTATTACATTGCACTTTATAATCCTCTGCAGGCTTGCGTTTCCTTCTTCTCACTTTACTACACTGCACTTTAGAGAGCGCTATTCACCATACAACTTTTTTTACAAGACTTTTCAAGGTAAAAAAAAATTCAACTGCAGGAATGTTACATAGTAGGCAAGGTTGAAAAAAGACACAAGTCCATCAAGTCCAACCTGTGTGTGTGATTATATGAGGTGAAGCAAACATAAGGCAATTAAAGCGATAGTAAACTCCTGAACTAAAAAAATAAAATAATTTGTGTGCCCCTTGGCGGTTTACTAGTTTAAGTCATATCGTGCTAGTATGCACTAACAGACTACCCTTAAAACTAAGCCCTCCAGTGGCACGCTGTCACTGCTGTTGGAAACTTCGATCTTCACCCTGCATTCTTTTTGGGCTTGCGGGGGCCGGCTATTTGTCAGAGCTGTGTAAACCGGATCGAAAGAAATACAAATTAATTGGCAGATAAAACTGCTCCCATATAAGTATTTTATCTGTATATCTGCTTTGTGTGACAGGGGAAGAGACACTTTTTTTTTTTTACCAGTAACACAGGTCTCCCCACTCCCACTGTGTGACTGAACAGTGAAAAAATAAATAACAAACTGAAGAGCTGATATCTGTTATTTTGCTCTCTCCTCCTATCAGTATGCTCCTTGCACTGCAGCACAGCTGATTGGCTCCTTCTGCTGCTTTTACCTCTCCCCATCTGAGCTGTGGTCAATGGGACAGAACTCTGGATGTTCAGACATGGGGCCAAGACCATGGTGGAGGAATGTAAATAATGCT
Organism: Rana muscosa; assembly: GCA_029206835.1. Taxonomy (NCBI): domain Eukaryota; kingdom Metazoa; phylum Chordata; class Amphibia; order Anura; family Ranidae; genus Rana; species Rana muscosa. The sequence continues at coordinate 669,907,109 of CM055118.1, forward strand.
GTGGGCCTAGGAGTGATATATGGGTAAATATGGCTATTTTTGGGAGGAAGGTGGGGGCAAAAGGGTAAGGAAACTGTGTGAAAGTTTCCTTTCACTTTAAAGTCAATAGGATTTTTCTGACCCAAGTCTAAAATGGTTTTCCAAATGCAGGAAAATAACACCCATCAACATGAGCCATAAAAAGGACATATTAAAACATGCCTGCATAGGTTTATGTCACCAGCCCATCAGAGTACCCGTGTACCTGTCACCAGCCCATCAGAGTACCCGAGTAGCTGTCACCAGCCCATCAGAGTACCCGAGTACCTATCTGCAGACCATCATTGTACCTGAGTACCTGTCTCTAGCCCATTAGGGTACCCGAGTACCTGATTTCAGCCCATTAGAATACCCCAATACCTGTCACCAGTCCATCAGAGTACCTGTCTGCCATGCCTCATAGAATATACGTTGGGGTGTTTGTTTTCCAAAACCTTCAAAAGTGTGACAGGAAATTAGATGTGTAATTTATACTCCTAGAACACCTGATGGTGCTTCCTGCATGTTGGGCCTCTGGATGTGGCCAGGCTGTGTAAAAGTCTCATATATGTGGTCAGGGCCGGACTGGCCTTTCGGGAAATTTCCCAGTAGGCTGCCTGCGCTGGGGCCACTTTGAGCTAAGTCGTGGCTGTGTGCGCTTCCCTCCCTCCTCCTGTCACACACAGCAGGCACGGAGTTCAGTGTGAAAAGTTCAGCCTCGCTGTGACAAAAGTCCCGCCCTCCTCCTAAACCAGCTCGTGTGATAGACGCAGTGTTCTGTCTATCACACAAGCTGGTCTAGGAAGAGGGCGGGACTTTTGTCACAGCGCGGCCAAACTTTTCACACTGAACTCTGTGACACAGCGGGAGATGGATGCCTGCTGTGTGTAATCCAGCCAGGCACTGACTGTAGTGAGGCTGCAATGATGAGCACGGTAAGGCTGCAATAGGCATGGTAAGGCTGCAATTGTGGGCACGGTAAGGCTGCAATTGTGGGCATGGTAAGGCTGCAATGGGCATGGTAAGGCTGCAATTATAGGCAAGGTAAGGCTGCAATGGGCATGGTAAGGCTGCAATTGTGGGCATGGTAAGGCTGCAATGGGCATGGTAAGGCTGCAATTGTGGGCACGGTAAGGCTGCAATTGTGGGCACGGTAAGGCTGCAATGATGGGCATGGTAAGGTTGCAATGGGCACGGTAAGGCTGCAATTATGGGCGTGGTAAGGCTGCAAATGTGGGCAAGGCTGCAATGGGCATGGTAAGGCTACAATTATGGGCACGGTAAGGCTGCAATGGGCACGGTAAGGCTGCAATGGGCATGGTAAGGCGGCCATTGTGGGCACGGTAAGGCTGCCATTGTGGGCATGGTAAGGCTGCAATGGGCACGGTAAGGTTGCAATTTAGGGCATGGTAAGGTTGCAATTTAGGGAATGGTAAGGCTGCAATGGGCATGGAAAGGCTGCAGTTGTGGGCACGGTAAGGCTGCAATGGGCATGGTAAGGCTGCAATTATGGGCACGGTAAGGCTGTAATGGGGATGGTAAGGTTGCAATTGTGGGCACGGTAAGGCTGCAATGATGGGCACGGTAAGGCTGCAATTATGGGCACGGTAAGGCTGCAATTATGGGCACGGTAAGGCTGCAATGGGCATGGTAAGGCTGCAAATGTGGGCACGGTAAGGCTGCAATGGGCACGGTAAGGCTGCAATTGTGGGCACGGTAAGGCTGCAATGGGCACGGTAAGGCTGCAATTGTGGACACGGTAAGGCTGCAATTGTGGGCACGGTAAGGCTGCAATTGTGGGCGCGGTAAGGCTACAATGGGCATGGTAAGGTTGCAATGATGGGCACGGTAAGGCTGCAATGGGCATGGTAAGGCTGCAAATGTGGGCACGGTAAGGCTGCAAATGTGGGCACGGTAAGGCTGCAATGGGCACGGTAAGGCTGCAATGGGCACGGTAAGGCTGCAATTGTGGGCACGGTAAGGCTGCAATTGTGGGCACGGTAAGGCTGCAATTGTGGGCACGGTAAAGCTGCAATTGTGGGCACGGTAAGGCTGCAATTATGGGCACGGCGAGGCTGCAATTGTGGGCACGGCAAGGCTGCATAGACTGGCAGAGAGGCTGCATTGATGGGCACAGTTCGGCTACATTGACAAGCACAGTGAGGCTGCATTTGCTGGGCACTGATGAGGCTGCATTGATCTCCTGTACCATGCCCGCAGCCTCCAACATCTCCTGTACCATGCCTGCAGCCTCTGCCATCTCCTGTACCATGCTCGCAGCCTCTGACATCTTGACATCTCCTATACCATGCCCACAGCCTCTGACATCTCCTGCATCATGTCTGCAAACTCTGACCATCTCCTGTACTATGCCCGCAGCCTCTAACCATCTCTTGTATTATGCCCGCAACCTCTGACCATCTCTTGTCTTATATAATGTCTGCAGTCTCTGAGGGAGTCTGGAGAGGAGAATGGGAGCACCACCGGGATGGGGGTCATGGGAGAAATCAAACTTGTGTGAACTGTGGAGAGGAGACTATAGGAAAACCAGAGCCACCAAGCTGGAGCCGACTGATTGAGCCCTGCAAGGTGCAACTGAGAGGAGGTCAGTGACAGCACCGCCAGGCCAGTCTGAGGGATGGGGGTGGGGGGCACTGATGAATACAATAATGTAAGGGGCACTGATATAAAGGTTTCCTCCTTATAAGTAACCCACCCCCCTTACCTTAGTGTATTCTTTCTGCGGAAGGTTTTCTCTGGTCATCAGAGTCCCCCCCACATTCCCAGATGTCCCCCTTGATAATTGCTCCACTTTTAACTGGAATTTGCTGTTAGGGCTATATATATATATATATATATATATATATATATATATAGCCCTATGTGCTTTTATATCTGTCTTATCTATATATAATACGCTCTTCAAATGTGTTTTAAAATGCATGATTTTCACTTTTATGAACAAGAAAAAAACGACGTTATGCTGTTGGGCTGGTATAATAATGCTATGGGGCTGGTATGACATTTTTTCCAGGACTGGTTTTTATTCCCAGTCCGGCCCTGTATGTGGTAATGCCCCACTCAGGAGTAGCAGAATGTATCTTGGGGCATAATTTTTGCTATGTACATGCTACGTGTTAGAAAAATCGTACAAATAGACAACTCTGTGTAAAAGAAAATACGTTTTAATTTTCTTTCCACATTTTCCAAAAACTTTTGGAGAAAAATGACAAGTTCAAAAGACTCATTATGCCTCATAGAATATACGTTGGGGTGTTTGTGTTCCAAAATGGGGTCATTTTGTGGGTAATTCCATTGTCCTGGTGCTCCAGGGCTTTCAAAAGTGTGATAGGTCATTAGAAAATTATATGTGTAAGTTATGCTCCTAGAATGCCTGACAGTGCTCCCTGCATGTTGGGCCTCTCTATGTGGCCAGGCTGTGAAAAAGTCTCACACATGTAGTATCGCCATACTCAGGAGTAGCAGAATTTATTCTGGGGTGTAATTGGAATTATGCATAAGCTGTGTGTGAGAAATAACTTATCATGACAATTTTGTCTAAAAAAAAAAAAACAAAAACAAAAAAAAAACAAAAAAAAACAACTTGCCATGCCTCTTACTAAATACCTTGGACTGTCTACTTTTAAAAAATTTGTCATTTGGGGGTATTTGTACTGTCCTATCCTTTCAGGGCCTCAAGAAATGAGGTAGGCCATCAGTGCATCAGGTATGATCAATTTTCAGTGATTGGCACCATAGCTTGTAGACTCTAACTTTCACACAGCCTAAATAATATTCACTAATTTGGGTTATTTTCCAAAGATATGTAGCAGTATATATTTTGGCCCAAATTTATGAAGATTACTTATTTACTAAATTTTAGAATCAAAACTAAAAAAATGTTTTTTCTTCTTCTTTACTGCCCTGCAGCCCAGTCTCCGAAGGGAAGGGAGCATGCTCTGCTTCAGTATGTCACAGTACATGTTGGCATTCAGGGTTCCCTCAATGAACTGTAGCTCTCCAGTGCCAGCAGCACTCATGCAGCCCCAGACCATGACACTCCCACCACCATGCTTGACTGTAGGCAAGACACACATGTCTTTGTACTCCTCACCTGGTTGCCACCACACACGCCTGCCACCATCTGAACCAAATAAGTTTATCATCAGCCCACAGGACATGGTTCCAGTAATCCATGTCCTTAATCTGCTTGTCTTCAGAAAACTGTTTGAGGGCTTTCTTATGCATCATCTTTAGAAGAGGCTTCCTTCTGGAACGACAGTCATACAGACCAATTTGATGCAGTGTATGGTCTGAGCACTGACAGGCTGACCCCCCACCCCTTCAACCTCTGCAACAATGCTGGCAGCAGTCATATGTTGATTTCCCAAAGACAAACTCTGAATATGACACTGAGCATGTGCACTCAACTTCTTTGATCGACCATGGCGAGGCCTGTTCTGAGTGGAACCTGTCCTATTAAACCGCTGTATGGTCTTGGCCACCGAGCTGCAGCTCAGTTACAGGGTCTTGGAAATCTTCTTACAGCCTAGGCTATCTTTAGTTTGAATTGATTACAGTTGCCCTGAGGTGGTAATCAAACACCCTGAATACATAAGTGCCACATACTAGTAGATATATTGGTTTGAAAAAAATCAAATCAAATTAGCATGTCGGCAATTCGCTGACAGTGTAATGACATTAATATACCAACAAAAAGCTAAATAATGTCCCTCCTTCCACAGACCTGATCCTTTTCCATCTTAAATCTGCAACAATATTCCAGGGCTTTCTTATAATTATTTTGCAATTGTGATGTAAGTATGGGTGAGGTTGTTACATGAGTATGTTCACCATCATGTTCTTCATAGCAAATACATATGTTTGTACACTTTTAATTTTTAGTTACCTGGTGCACCCCCATATTCCAGCATTCAGCGTGGTGCGTTTTCTTGGGTCGTCACCAGGGTTGGTTGTTTTTTTCCCCTTAATTGTTGAGGGGGGTTCAGTGCAGCTGCGGCACTGTTTGAGCAAGGGCAATCATTAACACCTTCTGTAGCACCTTTCATTGGTGAGTTCATATTTCTTGTTCATACATCACGGGACACAGAGCGGCATAGTCATTACTATGTGGGTTATATAGAATTACCTTCAGGTGCTGGCACTGGCAACTTCCAAAACAGGAAGTACCCTCCCCTATATAAGCCCCTCCCATCCGGGAGCACCTCAGTTTTTTGCCAGTGTCTAAGGTGTTGGCCAAGGTTAACATGTATTCATCTGGGCTTGTGTACAGGTTCTCTGGGCCTTAGCAAGCTATTCCGGATACAACCAAAAAAGCTTCATAGCTAAACGGTCGGTACCCGGGCCTTGCAGAGAAGAGCAGGGTTTTGCCTGTAATGCCTCTCTTAGGAGGGCTGGACCCTGGAATCCAGAGCTCTGGTCATACCCAAAACCAAGAGGCTATCTGTGCAGGGTGCTATACAGGTCCAGGGGAGTGGAATCCTTGGGAACCCGGTCCCTGAAGGTCTAGTACAATGCCTGCCGTGAGAGGTGAAGTTTGGGCTTCTGTGGACCAAACAAAGTCCTGCGGCGGGGAAAAGGTAAGTGGGGGCCCCTCAGGAACTTGGTTCTATTGAGGGGACCCCCAAGCCTAATATGTCTTTCTGCCTGTTACCTAAAGGTATTCCCGCTAATAGCTGTATATGCCTAAGAAATCCTAGAAATGTCTTTTCATAAAGGAAGTTTTAAAAACTGTAAACCTAGAAATGTTTTTCATAAAGGAGGTTTTAAAAAAAAAAAAGACAAAAGTGCGGTACCTGTGTTTGTCCACTAGAGGCCGCTGTGGAACGTCTTTTTTTCTTGGGACTATTCCTTCCATGGTGAAAGTCCAGGCAGATGAGTGAGCTCTCTATCAGGGAAGCTGCATTCCTCTGTCATGCTGCCAAGTAGTTTCCTTCCATCCCCGAGTCCTGGTGAAACAGGGACCCTGGCTCCTCTCCCTACATGGCGCCAAGAGCGCACACGTGCACGCGCGCGCACACACGCTTTCTTTTTATAAGATTTAGCTTCAAAAAAGGGGCGGAGCCTGGCGGATGACGCGCTCTGTGCGCCCAGCGCTTCTGCGCATGTGCGGGCGTCCCAGCAAGATAAAAGGACTCAGTCCACGCTGCTTGCTATGGACACAGAGCATGAAAAGGAGCTGGTAGTATGGTATAGGGGCTTACAGCGGGCGGTTGATACAGGCATCCCCAGAAAGACGCATTAGTAGACACCCACTGATGTACATAGCAGCAAATTGCATTAGACTATTTCAGTAAAGGGGTGTATTGCGGCTGGAATACCTCAGCTTTGAACTAAGGAATATGCCGCCTAAAAAACTCCGAGATATACCTCTCAGGAAGTGTAGGGGGTCTCCATCGGGCTCTGAGGATCTGGAGCAGTCATCTGCACCTTCCTCCCCTGAGAAATCAGAGGTTAATACCCAAAAGGAACCCCCGGGAGTGCCAGGTACTGCGGCTGTCCTCAGTCCACCTGCTCCTGCATATATAACAGAGGAGGTTTTTGCCTCAACTCTGGAGGGATTGGAGCAGAGATTGGCAGCATTGATCGCTTCTTCTCTACAGGAAAGAAAGCGCGCCAGATCTCCATCCCCTCCATTAGAGTGCCTGTTGGCAGAGCAACAGTCCCAGGAAGGGACTGACCTACCTGAAGGGGATCAGGAGGAGGTTAACTCTGTTTTTGAGGAATCGACAGTAGATGAACCATTTTCAGCATCACAGACTGAAAGATTGTGGGTCCAGACCCTAACTGACATGGTTCGATCTGCATTTAAAATGCCTCTTGTTGAACCATCAACTACTGCTGTCTCCTCGTTGGGGTCGCTAAAAGCTCCCCAGATTAATTGCTCCTTTCCAATTCATCCATTATTGGAAGGACTTATATACCAGGACTGGGAACATCCTGATAAACTATTTGTTCCACCTAAGAAATTTCAGGTGATCTATCCCATGGAGGAAAAATTCACCCAGAGATGGAATGTTCCTACGCTGGACGCAGCCATCTCTTCTGTGAACAAATCACTGACATGTCCAGTAGATAATGTTCAAATGTTCAAGGATCCAGTAGATAAAAAATTGGAATCTTTATTAAAATCTGCTTTTTCCACAGCAGGGGCTGTTACACAGCCAGCAGTGGCAGCTATTGGGGTCTGCCAAGCTTTAAAGGATCAGAGGAAAATGGTCCCGAGGGATTTGCCAGACCAGCAGGCCCAGGCTCTGGCTGATCTGCCTAGAGCATTATGCTTTGCGGTTGACGCCATCAAGGATTCTATCCATCAGGCCTCCCGCCTCACGCTGTCTTTGGTACATATGCGTAGGCTTCTGTGGCTCAAGAACTGGTCTGCTGAGGCTCCCTGTAAGAAGCTCTTAGTTAGCTTCCCATTTCATGGAGAACGCCTTTTTGGCGAAGACCTGGATAAATATATCCAGAAGATTTCCAGTGGTAAAAGTACTCTCTTACCAATTAAAAAGAGGTCTAGAGGTCCGTCTTTTAAGAGGACTACCTCTCCTATCCCTGGGACGTCTGCTACTAAGCAGTTCCGACGGCCTCCTCGGTCAAACTCAGGAGGTAAAAATCAGGGACAGTCACAGGGTAATAAAAAGCCCTGGATCCGAAGAGGTACTAAACCAGCCTCCAAGTCAAGCCTATGAAGGGCTGCCCCCACTCAAACGGGTGGGGGGAAGACTTCAGTTGTTCACAGAGACCTGGCGGGAGACGATCAAAGACAGATGGGTGCTCTCCGCAGTAACTCGGGGATACAAGTTGGAGTTAAAAGAGTCTCCTCCTTCCCATTTTATGTGGTCAGGCATGCCAAACGACCCTCTGAAAAGAAGGTGTCTCCTAGTGGCGTTAGAACAACTATTGCTCCAAGGAGTAATTATGGAGGTTCCTATGGAAGAGTGGGGGTTGAGTTTCTACTCAAACCTTTTCACAGTCCCGAAAACCAAACGGGGACATAAGACCCATATTGGACCTAAAGAGTCTAAACAAATTTCTAAACGTCCGGTCCTTCCGGATGGAGTCGATCCGATCGGTCACCGCTGCCCTACAGGGGGAGGAATGGTTAGCCTCAATCGACATCAAAGATGCTTACTTGCATGTTCCCATCTTTCCAGGTCATCAAAAATTTCTACGCTTTGCAGTAGAAGGGCGCCATTTTCAGTTCAGAGCCTTACCATTCGGTCTGGCCACAGCACCACGAGTGTTCACAAAAATTCTGGCCCCACTGTTGGCCGATCTAAGAACACGAGGTGTAACGATAATGGCATACCTACACGACCTGTTGTTGATGGACCACTCAGTTGCCAAGCTAGAAGTGGTAATTGTCGATACAATCAAGTATCTAGAATCTCACGGTTGGGTCATCAACCTGGACAAGTCAGCCCTACAGCCAGTGAAAAACCTGGTATATCTAGGGATACGGCTGGATTCAGACCAGAGGAAGATTTTCTTACCTCTAGACAAGGTATCCTCTTTGAGGGGCTTGGTCCGTCTGCTTTGTGCAAAAAGACAGCCGTCCATACGCCTGTGCATGAGGCTGCTAGGAAAGATGGTAGCATCATTCGAAGCTGTGCCATACGCCCAATTCCACTCAAGGAATTTACAGAGGGCCATATTGTCAGCCTGGAACGGAAAGATTCAGGCTCTAGACTTCCCGATGGCTTTGTCCCCTTCCGTTCGGAAGAGTCTCTGCTGGTGGTTGATCCCCCAGAATCTCCAGAAGGGAAAACCCTTCAGTCCGATATCCTGGAAGGTGGTCACTACAGATGCCAGCCTTATAGGCTGGGGGGGGGCAGTACTGGAGCAATGGTCTCTCCAGGGCAGATGGTCAAATGTAGTAAGAACCCTGCCCATCAATCTCTTAGAGATACGAGCAGCCCGGTATGCCCTAGTAGCCTGGACATCCAGACTCCAAGGGTCCCCTGTCAGAATCAGACCATGCCACAGCAGTGGCATATATCAATCATCAGGGAGGCACCAGGAGTCGTGCAGCCCAGACGGAAGTAAGTCACATCCTGGAATGGGCAGAAAAGCATGTCCCATGTATATCAGCTGTCTTCATTCCAGGGGTGGAGAATTGGAAGGCGGACTTTCTGAGTCGCCAACAGTTATGCCCAGGGGAATGGTCCCTTCATCCCGAGGTCTTCCGAGCAATATGTCAGCGGTGGGGAACACCGGATGTAGATCTGCTAGCATCCAGATTCAACGCAAAGGTGGACAGATTTGTCTCCCGGACAAGGGATCCCCTCGCTTGCGGCGCGGATGCTCTGGTGTTCCCTTGGGATCAGTTCAGACTGATATATGCATTCCCTCCGCTACAATTGTTGCCTCGACTCCTTCGCAGAGTCAGGTTGGGAAAGAAGCCGGTGATCCCGGTGGCTCCAGCGTGGCCCCGAAGGGCCTGGTACGCGGAGATCATCAAAATGTCTGTGGGGAGTCCTTGGACCCTTCCACGTCGACCGGACCTGCTTTCGCAAGGACCGATATACCACCCTTCCTTACTAACTCTAAATTTAACGGCCTGGCTATTGAATCCCACATCCTAAAGAAGAGAGGTCTCTCTAACTCTGTGGTATCAACTATAATCAATGCCAGGAAGCCTGTATCCAGGCAGATCTACTATAGAGTTTGGAAGGCGTACATCACTTGGTGCGAGGCCAGAAAATGGCATCCACGTAAGTACGTTATAGGCAGAATTCTGGACTTCCTGCAGTGGGCTGTAGACAGGAAGTTTGCCTTAAGTACTATCAAGGGCCAGGTTTCGGCCTTATCAATACTATTTCAAAGGCCCCTGGCTATGCATTCACTTGTCAAATCCTTTATGCAAGGTGTGACTCGTATTATTCCACCGATTAAAGCTCCCATATGCCCATGGGATCTAAATTTGGTTCTGTCGGTTCTGCAGAAGCAGCCATTTGAACCTTTGCGGCACATTTCCTTGGTTCTACTCACCAGAAAATTGATATTTTTAGTAGCCATATGCTCGGCTAGAAGAGTGTCGGAATTAGCCGCCATGTCCTGTAAAGAGCCATATCTGGTTATTCATAAGGACAGAGTAGTATTACGCCCTCACCCAGCCTTTCTTCCTAAGGTGGTATCGGGGTTTCACTTGAACCAGGATGTGGTTCTTCCTTCTTTTTTCCCCAAACCAAGCTCGGTAGAGGAAAAGTTATTGCATTCTTTGGATGTAGTAAGAGCAGTTAAAGCTCATCTAAAAGCCACTGCTCAGATTCGTAGAACGGATTCTTTGTTTGTTCTGCCGGAAGGCCCCAGAAAGGGTCAGGCAGCATCAAAATCTACTTTAGCCAAGTGGATTCGACAGGTCATAATACAAGCCTATGGCTTGAGAAGTAGACCGCCTCCGTTCAAAGTTAGGGCGCACTCCACGAGAGCAGTTGGAACTTCATGGGCAGTGCATCACCAGGCCTCCCTGGCTCAAATTTGTAAGGCCGCAACATGGTCTTCAGTGCACACGTTTACTAGGTTCTACCAGGTGGACGTTAGAAGTCAGGAGGATGTCGCCTTTGGGCACAGTGTGTTGCAGGCCGCAAAAGATCCTCATGCCTGATGGCGCCCAGCTTATGTATGGTGTATCCCTCCCCTCATTTGGCATTGCTTTGGGACGTCCCACATAGTAATGACTATGCCGCTCGGTGTCCCGTGATGTATGAACAAGAAAGTAGGATTTTTAAAACAGCTTACCTGTAAAATCCTTTTCTTGGAGTACATCACGGGACACAGAGCTCCCACCCCTCTTTTGGGGACACGTATTGCTTTGCTACAAAACTGAGGTGCTCCCGGATGGGAGGGGCTTATATAGGGGAGGGTACTTCCTGTTTTGGAAGTTGCCAGTGCCAGCACCTGAAGGTAATTCTATATAACCCACATGGTAATGACTATGCCGCTCTGTGTCCCGTGATGTACTCCAAGAAAAGGATTTTACAGGTAAGCGGTTTTAAAAATCCTACTATACTATTGTATATTGATGCTTATATCTATGTATCATGTATATGCTGTTTTTTGTATTCTATGTTTAACACTATATTATAATTGGATTTTATTCTTCTAAAACTCTAGAAGCTCCTGAAGAAGCGACACCTAGTCGCGAAACATGTAAAGCTATTTTAACTCTCCAAGGATCCTTTTGGCTACACCCAGGAATCAATTCTCCACTTCAGCGTGGGCCTTGTTCTTTGATACAAACCCGCACCAAGCATATTGTGCAGACTGAGTACTTTCCCTGGGAAACCATTGGGTCCAACTACCAATATTTTGTTATTTGATTTTAGATGCATCATATGTGTATTTATGCAACTATTAAATTTTGATAAATTTTCATGTGCCTACAAAGTCCATTTTTCTGAAATTTTTTTTTTTTAAAACCACTAGGCCATCTTTATGTAGAGCAACAATTCTTTTTGTCAGATCCTCAGGGTTCTTTGCCATGAGGTGCCATGTTGAACTTCCAGTGACCAGTATGAGAGAGTGAGAACACCAAATTTAACACACCTGCTCCCCATTCACACCTGAGACGTTGTAACACAAACGAGTCACACGACATCGGGGAGGGAAAATGGGTAATTGGGCCCAATTTGGACATTTTCACTTCGGGGTGTACTCACTTTTGTTGCCAGTGGTTTAGACATTAATGGCTATACATTGAGTGATTTTGAGGGGACAGCAAATTTACACTGTTATACAAGCTGTACACTCACAATTTTTTTCATTGTAGCAAAGTGTAATTTCTTCAGTGTTGTCACATGAAAAGATATAATAAAATATTTACAAAAACATGAGGGGTGTACTCACTTTTGTGAGATACTGTACATAGATTTGGTTTATTTAGTAACTTTAAGCTCAACCTCACTAAAACAGAGGCCCTAAATAGTTCTTGTGACGGGAGTCACTTTGGGCGGGGGGCCTATGGAACCCAGAATCCCTAAGAGAGGTTAGGAAACCCTTGTTTCAGCTCCCCAGTCACCTCCTATGTCTAAGTTACCCTGTGTCTATTAGGGGCACAGTGTGACCGATAACCCCAGTCTGATCTGTACTAATCGGACTCACTGTACCACCACACTGGAATGTTGTATATATACTGTATATTGACTCATACTATGGTGTGCTCTCTGTTGGGTCGTTTGGGGTGTGGCTGTATTCCATTGTTTGTGTCTGCTTTAGGAGCAACCAATTATGAGATGCATTTCTTATGTGGATTAACTGTGATAGGGAGGGGGGGGTGGGATTTCTCCAGCAGCTCCTCCCAAAGACAGTCTACTGCTGAGAAGTTTGAATCCACCTGTGTCATGCTACTGGTGGAGGGGGGAAATCCTCCAACAGCCTTCCTGTCGATTGCTGAAATGTTGAATACCTGTGTCCCTTATTGCTGATTGGATGGTTTACCCCGCCCTGAATAAAAGGGAGGGGTGATTGTCTCCTGAGTGTATATCTGTTATTACATGTGTTTGAATAAACAGTCTGTTTTCATCCTACATTGAGTTACGGCTAGTGACTGGGTGCTCTAATGGACCTTGGATCATGCTAGTACTGGACAGAGGAAGAATTTACGACCGACAGACTCATCTTGTGTACAGGGGTCCGTCACAGTTCTCTTCCGCACAAATCTCTCTCCACTCTTCAATCAAATTTTAAATTCCACTGGCAACCCAAATCCATTACTTACCTAGGTACCGCCATCCCGGCACATATACAGAATCTATACACCCACTCCTTACGGAAATTAGACAGTTAATTGAATCATGGCAAGACATTCGTGCTTCTTGGTTTGGCCGAATACGTTAAAGATGGATATACTCCCCACACTGCCTTATTTATTTCAGGCCTTACCAATTGGGCTCCCTTCTACCTTTTTCCACTCTCTGATCCCTGGCGAATTTAATTTATCTGGCGCAGCAGCCACTCCAGATTAAAGCACAAACTTCTTTGCTATCCTAAATCGGAGGACAGGGCAGGTCTCCCAGATTTTGAAATATACCATACTTCAGAAATTGTATTTCACCTGCTGGAGTGGTTCCCTCGTCCCTGGCTAAAGCCTACACTTTAGTGGAGCAGGATTTGGGCTCCGTTTTGGGGTTATAGTGGCTCGTTTAAATCCCTGGCTAATCTCTCCCCTCTGACAGTGGCGGCGCTCCAGGTCTGGTATCACAGGAGAGAGCGTTTCTCACTTTCCTCTGACCCGGGCCCACTAACCTCGTTATTTTATAACCCGGTTCTTTCCGGAGAGTAGAGAGGCGTTACATTTTGGGTCCTACGATAGATACTCTTGGCCTACAGCTCGCTCATGTGCATACGTCTCTCGGGTCCTTCGTAGCTCACCCTGAGGCCACATTGTCCTCGTTAAACCGGCCAACGAAATTTCACTTGTCAGACTATTGCAAATCATTATTTGCCTCAGGTTTAATTCATAGACCCCCGTTTGATTTTGAGCACATGCATGTTCTCCCGGAGGTACCCCACCACACTCTAGCAGCACTGGAGATTGGCATACTGCAGTTCTTTTTACCCACAAATCCTCTATCTCGGATTACGCTCAGGAGAAAGACGATAAACTTCTATCCAGGTGGTACACTGATCAGGTCGCCATTAACCGAATATTTCCATCAGTCACAGACATATGCTGGCGCTGTTACACGGGGAGAGGAACTTACCTGCATATCTGGTGGGAATATGAACGTATCTGCTCTTTTTGGTTACAGATACTCCAGATCTACACTAAGATCTATGATGAGCCCCTCACCCCCTTCCCAACCATAGCTCTGTTACCTATCCTCCCAGGCAAGGTTTAATCCCAGAAAAACAGTTTGCTTTTCCTCTCTGCAGCCAGTTAATCTCTAGATACTGGAAGAATACATCTCCCCATCCTCATCTTTGTGGGTGAACATAATGATATAATGCTCATGGAGGAGATGCAGGCTAGGGAGCTTGATAAGTGGGGAAAATTTTAAAACCTCACCAGGGCAATAGACTAGGTCAGTAAACCCTAATCTTACCCTTTTTTCTTTAAAGCCAAGAGAACTTGTTTCCATTTCTTCCCCTTTTCTTCTTACTTTTGGCTACACTCTCCTCTTTTCCATAAATTTTGTTCTGAATTGGTCTTTTACGAGCCTCCTGATTTCGCAAATAATACATGCATTCTGGGCAGCGCTCAAGATCGCTTTTGCCCATTTCATTACAGTTTTGTTTAATAGTATAACGGTTATCCTTTGTAAGTTTATGGCCGTGTTAATTATCGCGAACAGTGCCTTGACACAATTATTGACTCGTTTGAGAATTTTCTTATTGCAATTTACTTATTCTACTACTAATCTTCGAGTGTATTTGAACTTACTCATTTTGAATACCTATTTCTGTAATCATCTGAAAATCTGTTAATAAAAATCATATTCAACCTTAATGAGTGAAATAAGTAAGTATTTGACCCCTTCGCAAAACATGACTTAGTACTTGGTGGCAAAACCCTTGTTGGCAAATCAGAGGTCAGACATTTCTTGTAGTTGGCCACCAGGTCTGCACACATCTCAGGAGGGATTTTGTCCCACTCCTCTTTGCAGATCCTCTCCAAGTGATTAAGGTTTCGAGGCTGACGTTTCTCAACTCGAACCTTCAGCTCCCTCCACATACTTTCTATGTGATTAAAGTCTGGAGATCGGCTAGGCCACTTTAGGACCTTAATGTGCTTCTTCTTGAGCCACTAATTTGTTGGCCTGGCTGTGTGTTTTGGATCGTTGTAATGCTGGAATACCCATCCATGACCCATTTTCAATGTCCTGGCTGAGGGAAGGAGGTTTTCACCCAAGATTTGACGGTACATGACCCCGTCCATCATCCCTTTGATGCAGTGAAGTTTTCCTGTCCTCTTAGCAGAAAAACACCCCCCCCAAACATAATGTTTCCACCTCAATGTTTGACGATGGGGATAGGGTTCTTGGGGTCATAGGCAGTATTCCTCCTCCTCCAAACACGGCGATTTGAGTTGATGCCAAAGAGCTTGATCTTGGTCTCATCTGACCACAACACTTTCACCCAGTTCTCTTCTGAATCATTCAGATTTTCATTAGCAAACTTTAGATGGGCCTGTTTATGTGCTTTCTTGAGCAGGAGGATCTTACGGGTGCTGCAGGATTTCAGTCCTATACGGCGTAGTATGTTACCAATTGTTTTCTTGGTGACTATGGTCCCAGCTGCCTTGAGATCATTGACAAGATTCTCCTGCGTAGTTCTGGGCTGATTCCTCACGATCATTAAAACTCCACAAGGTGAGATCTTGCATGGAGCCCCAGACCGAGGGAGACTGAGTTTAGTGTTTCTTCCATTTGTGAATAATCACACCTACCAGCTGCTTGCCGATAGTCTTGTAGCCCCATTCAAGGCTTGTGTAGGTCTACATTCTTGTCCCTGACATCCTTGGACAGCTCTTTGGTCTTGGCCATGGTGGAGAGATTGGAATCTGATGGATTGCTTCTCAAGACAGGTGTCTTGTATACAGGTAACAAGCTGCGATTAGGAGCACTCCATTTGAGTGCTCCTAATCTCAGCTTGTTACCTGCATTTCTGGGAGCCAGAAATCTTGCTGATTGATAGGGGATCAAATACTTATTTCACTCATTAAAATGCAAATCAATTTATAATTTTTTTGAAATGTGTTTTTCCGGAAATTTTTGTTATTCGGTCTCTCACTGTTAAAATAAACCTACCATTGAAATAGACTGATCATTTCTTTGTCAGTGGGCAAACGTACAAAATCAGCAAGGGATCAAATACATTTTTCCCTCACTGTACTTAAGCATATAGTGTGAAATGGACAATGCAATGAAGGACAAAGCCTAGCCACAATGTGCCCCATTACACATAAAATTTGTGTTTCATTAAAATAAACCAACAATCAAAAGAACTTCCATATATACCTTCCATATAGACACATGCACAACTTTTGAACACACCATAGACTATGATTATGGCATTGTGTTTTGCCAGTCTCCAGATATTTCATACCATAGGGAATCAGTCTTTAAAGCATGGCAGTTTTTCTTACTTTTGCTCTACCCGCATACTTCTGTGGTGGATCTGAATGTCAAATCAGATGATATTAAAATAAAACCATCTAATACACATCTGGCTTTAGGAACATACTGTCGTCATGCCACCTATTTTTGATTGGCTATACATTTCTGTTCTATTTTAATTCTCCTTGTGTGTAAAGGTCGTGTAGACAACATTCATAACATTCAAATCTGTATCTTAGCCAAAAAAATCCATTTATTAAAACAAAAATTACAAAACAAATGTGTTTTCTTACAAACATATAAATTATTTTTATTTACAAAGCCATGTTACAAAAAAATAAAGAAAAAATAAAATAAAAATTAAATGTAAGACAATAACAATACATCCCTCACTGGAAAATATCTCCAGGCCAGGCACATGACCATGGCAGTATCAATCAGATACATTTGTTCATCTTTTTAAACTATTTTTTCTTTTTTTTTTAAACTTTACATCATAGAATTTACTATTTACACCTACTTCAAACATTTTGGGAGGGGGTTTTATTTTTACAGTTTTGCACCACTGAAAAATACCCCCGTGTTTTTAAATGTATTTATTTTAAATACAGCTCCAGTCCAGCTTAAATGTCCATAAAAATCCTTAGTAATTTCTTCCAATATAAAAAAAATTAAAAATAAAATAAAAAGAACAGTGTGAAATCCTTTACATAATCAACAAGTTTGAGGACACTTCAAGTACAATGAAATTAAAGTAACTCAATATGCTCAGTTTGTAAGAAATAAATTACTAACTTCTTTCAGTCAAACCAATTAAACATAAAAATTACATGATTCGAATAATGGTTTTAAGTTGCATGACTATGAACTTTTTGCCACAAATTTATTAAGGAGACCAGGATGATTAGAACTTTGCCAAATGGGATTAGTTCTGAAGGATAGAAAGGGAAAACAATGTATTTAAGGCTTTTGGGAAACTGACCCTATACCACAAGTGGACAACCTCAGGCACTAAGCTGTTGAGAAAAAGACACATCCCAGCATGCTTTGTCAGTCAACTGAGAGCCAAAGGTTGTCATGAATAGTAGATCATTACTAAATGCAGTTTAACCTCATCAGTTCTGAAGAGCATTTGAAATAAATACCCCCAACAATGAAAAGGTTAAGGCATCCTGATTATAAAACACACTATGGAGTATTTCTACACTAAACCAAACTGAGGCTTCCACAGTTGTCGTGGAACCCTGAGAAATTGTTAGCCCCCCCCCTTTAAAGCAAGAGTGGATGACAATTTGATCAGATTCCTCTCATCACGCACTGCTTCTCAAGTATTAATATGGAATGAATTATATTTATATAAATACTACAGAAAAGAGAAGGAAGAGGGGTAATTAAAATAGTGTTATAAGTATGCATTGTAGAAAAAATAGGTTCTATACATAAAAATGACTCGGGCATGCCATCTTCAAAAGCCTTCTGAAGCAACTGTATTTTGTAGCAGGAAATCACATATTAGGTGCAAATGACTTTGTCAACAGGTCTTTGACCCCAGGACACAACAGATCAAACCCATAGTTATCAGAGTTTTCATGTTTGAAATTAAAGTGTCATGGTTGATACAGCATACCAAAATAAGAGGTGTAGAAAAAAAAAAAAAAAAAAGATCCTTTTTAAGGGCTGAGCCTCCAGCGTTAGAATATGCTGTATAAACTATTTTCTACAAAGGTCAATCATTGCTATGTACATTGTTATATTGGTAGAAAAGAAGGCAAACAAGTTCTGCATGTCACTCGTATGGCTAACAGGCTTGTACACTGCAAAGTGTGGCAGATTCTAAGCTTCTATTGCTGGGAATGCAATTCAATTCCATTACATTATGAAAACATTCACCTCCACAGCTATGCATTTCATTCAGCAGAAGGGCTAGTTTTAAGGAAATCAAAATTAAGACAATTGTATGGCCTTCCATGTCCATCTAGGGCATGTCAAGACATGAATCCAGTATCTCTTCTACATCTGCTCTTCAGTATCTGGTGGATATGTCCAACACATACAGTAGATGTATAGTGTAATATCTAAAGCAGTGAAAAAAAATGCATCACCAAAACATCCATCCTTATTTACTACAAAAGGGGCCTGCAACACAAATGGGAATAGGAGAGCTAAATGTATAACTTAAAATTTTTAAGAAAATGTGGAATACTGTGATTTAATGTAGACATTCAGTCAAATCTTAACTATATGTACTTAAACCTGCAAACACCCCCTTCTAAGCCTATTATAACTACTCTATTATAATGGATGTTTACACCTACCTATACTAAGGGTGCTCCGGTCCAGTCCCATGATCTATCCAGCAGCCAACTTCAATGGAGAGATCGCCGACAACAGGTGCAGAGCCTATGCGGTGATGTTACCCATAGGCGTACCATGGAAAAATTGTTGTCAACTGTCCCTCCTCTACACTGTAGCTGGTGCTGGGAACCAATCATGTGACCGGACCAGAGTGCCCTCAGCATAGGTAAGTATAGACTTCTTTCCTTTAAATGGTAGTTAGAATAGACTTAGAATGGAATTGGGAGCAGCTTTAAGTATAGTTAGAATTTGACTGGACTTACACTTTAATATCATAACATTGATTTTCATTACCCTGATTATTTTTGCGAACTACATGTAAAGTGCAGAATGGTTACTGAGATGGCAGAAGCCTTTTTAGGTTTTAATGGTGGTTTCTGTGGCAATAAGTTATGCCCTTTATGTTCTGAATCTAAAGTTAAAGTGAACACTGCTTGGGTCATATTAAAGGGCAACTCCAACTGAAACTGACACTTCAGATTTTTAATCTACTAAGGGCACTGTGGTCTGGTCACATGATCTCTCAAGCAGCAGGCTTCAGTGAAGAGAAGAGATTGCCGACAACGGCTGCAGAGCCTATGCGGTGACATCACCCATAGACTTACTATGGGACATCCTTTGTTGGCTGTCCCTCCTCTACACTGAAGCCAGCACTGGGAGCCAATCATGTGACCGGACCGGAATGCTCTCAACATAGGTAAGTATAGACCTCTTTCCTTTAAAGGGTAGTTAGAATAGGCTTAGACTGGGGATGGGAGCAGGTTTAAGTATAGTTAGAATTTAACTGGACCTTAATACCATAACATTGATTTATGAGAGAGATCATGTGACCAGACTGGAGCGCCCTTAGTACATAAAAAATCTGAAGTGCCAGTTTTAGTTGCGTTTGCCCTTATAACATTGAACACTACTTGAGTCATCTTAAAGGGCAATTCCAACTAAAATTGGCACTTCAAATTTTTAATATACCAGTGGTTTAAAATTGGCACTTCAAATTTTTAATACACCAGTGGTTTCATTAACTTGGCGCTTCTTTTACCTTGGATACTTTTATTTTTATAAAAATGCATTTTGGGAGTGTGACACCATAGGTTAAGGTTAGGCGATATAGAAATTCTGGTGAATAATTGATCTCTGGAGAGTTACAAACCAGTCATATGTGATTTAAGTCCAATGCCAGGCCATTTTCTGTTGGTCTCAAGCTCTCTCTACCAAGATTCATGGCCACAGAAATCCATGCATAATCTTCAACACCCAGACCATTGAGTATTGCAAGATGACAGGACCCAAAAGTGATTGGTTTGTTTTTGAAGTAAACCTGTCATGAGAAAAATACAGAGGCAGAAATATTTCTAATCTTCTTCTGAAAACAGACTACCTACATAAATGGAAGCTTTTTTTACTATTACAGGACACTAAAGGTGTATATGGGCAGTAACTCCCTATTAACAATTGGAAATTCTAAAGTGATGGCTACCAGAAAGTCTGCTTTTCTCTTTAACTTTAGCTCAAGGATGCTTAGTAATGTAGCTGCAAAACATTAAATGAGAGGGAATGGCTAACAAGCTGACATTTAAATCTTCCTTTTCTCCCCATGGCCCTGCATACATTTTCTCCTCCCCTTCCTTTTCTCCCATGGCCCTGCACATAACAGCGTAAATTCCTTTTTAGTGCTCACGTGACCGCAAAGCTCTGCTCCCTCTCTTAAGCTGGCCATAGATTGATCGGATTTCGTCTGGTCCGAGATTCGATCCACCTATGGGCAGGTTGGTTTTATGGATCAACTTCAGTACAACCAGCCTATCAGAATTTTTGTATGTCATTACTGCTGGCAGCTACAGAGACGCCAGCAGTAATCATTGTGTTCTGCTGGCATGGAGGCTCCCTACCAGCAGAACACAATAGTGCTGCAGGAGGGATTCCCTCATCAGCATTGAAAGTATTGATGGGGGAATCAAGCGTTTTTCTTTCCTGCAACCTGTGGCCGCAGGAAAGAAAACTGCATCATCTATGGCTTACTTTACTGATGGTACAGCTGCTATGACTAGTGGGAGGAACTCTCCCCCCTTTGACAATCACTAGGGCAGTGAGCACCATTAACTGATGTGACTGCGCTACTCAATTCATCCCTGTTAAAGAGAGATGTTGGAGCTTTGCATTCAAGTTACTGAAAGAAAAAAAATGTTGAAATATGTACTTGCACTGCTATTTGTGATAAAAGGGAAGTAGGCCATGGAGAGAAAAAGTAGAATGGCGGGAAGATTTAAGCATTGGTTTGTTAGCCTTTCTCCATTTACACGTATGCATTTTTCATGCGCTAATGAGCAGTGCATTACAGTAGCTCATTTTGAGCCTCAACATATGAAAACATATTCCTGCACTATCATTGCACTGCCAACACTGCAGTTCATTAATATCTGTGTGTTGTGGAGGGGTGAAGGGCAGTTAAATATTTGTTACTCTGTATATGGGTGTGGTAACAAATTGCAAGGCACCTACACCACATGTTGTGGTGCATGGGTATGATAAAAAAGCCTTAGTATTAGATTATAACATAAAGGCCTTTTTAACACATTTTATAAACTCAGCTTTTTTTTCTTTTTTTTTTTAACAGAAGTTAATAAACTCAGCTTTTTAATATAATAATTACTAGTGCCAAGAAATCCCAGAATTCCATATCAAAGATTCGTAAAGAATAAAATACAAAAAGTTGGATCAGGATATATTTTGGTTCATTTTATACGGACAACCGAACATGACTGAAACTACGTTTATAAAGACCTAACATTTTCCAGGTTATTTCCCTGTATTGTTGCAGGACACTAAGGCAGTAAAATGTATCAGTAATATGAACTCTAAATGACTAAAGAAAAATGTCACTAATTGATGGGCTATTCACGCATTATAATACTACTTTATCTAAAAAAAACACCTTTTTCACCCAACACTGTAGTAGTCAGGGCAATTTGATCCCTACTGTTAGAAAGCAACCTATTAAGTGGTAGTAAAAACCAATTCAGATGGTAAAACTTTTATTACTTGGACTAATAGCATCAGTAGTTTATCTGATTAATCAGTAACGATTCATTGTAATGGTTCCAAGTACAGGAACTTTCACTCTCCAAATATCTTCTACCCATAAAAGGGATGCACTCTAAGGCTGGATTCACACCTATGCAGTTTTAGTGCTTTTTGCATTTTGCAGATTTGCACTACAGTCCATTTACCATGGTTTCCTATGGAACACGTTCTGTAGTCCAAATCTGCAAAATGCAAAAAGCACCAAAAATGCATAGGTGTGAATCCAGCCTTATAGGGGAGTAACCTCTGGAAGCTAATGCAGAGGAAGTACACAAAAGCAGTCAATTTCAACTCTCTATCCAGAACTTGGAAAACAAAACATAAAATCTGATGCTTATGAATCATCATCATAATAATATATTAGAGGTACATGAATCAACCTATGGCAAACTGGGAAGACAGAGCAAGCCTTGTACTTTTCAGGTGACTGTACTAAATAAGAGCACACCAATATTGCTTAATCCCCAGAGAATTGTATAAGAATTAAACTCTGCAGATCGAGCGATTCGACGCTGAGATATTCAAAAGAACCACAATAACACTTAAAAGTATAGCTTGATCTGCAGCTACCCAGTTTGCTCATATTGTGTGTCTGGTATGCTTGTACAGATAAGGCTCTCAAGCTTGTATGTTCCTCCACTTTCTGCAGAGTTTCAGATCGCTCCCTATTTAAGACGAAGACCCCTTGGCTTCCATATCTGCATACCGCAATATTGCAATGAACACTATGGTGCCTGCTGAGAGATTTTTTATATAAAACATCTGCAGTAGGGCAAACTACATTTTGCCAGAAGTCTAAAGCAACATTGACAAAAAGATCAGTTGGAATTTGCAAGTGTAGTCGTACCCCTCATTGTACAAGGCACTGTTTTATCCTATTATTTTTTAGCAAACTACTTACTCAATAGACATTCCAGAAAAGGGAGACCAATCGCTTGACTTGAGAGAGGGCAAAAATTTAAGAAACACACGTGATTGTAGGGCACAACTTCCCAGATCAAATATTCCATGGCTGATGGCAAATGAAACCAAGCTTGTGTATTGCTTTACTATTGGCATTGGCTGTATTCTAACCATAGGTTCTTTGAGGCATTAGTGCTATATGGAATTGATATTATTACCTTTACATTTCCCCTGCCTGGACCTTTGGGCAGGGGAGGGATAGGCTCACTACTAAACACTGATTTACAGTTCAAAAGGAAAAGTATATTCCAAGTTTTAGGAAGAAACGGGTAATTAAAGGAAGGAATGTAAAGCAGCAAAGGAAGAGGCATGATTTTCAATTTCAATCCTCAATTTCAGCACACCAGAAAGAACAAAAAATAAATAAATAATGACCATATGTAAGATCCTTACAATCTTAAAAAAAACTGTGCAAAAATAACCAAGATATGTACAGATTATTTTCATCTTTAGAAATATACAACATAACGCATAAAAAAAAAATATAAACATTGCTCTGACTTTCCTAAGTTGCATTACTCAGTCTCAATCATTTCAGCAAAACATAAATTATTATAAAATTAACACTAAACAACAACAAAAAAAAAAAGTCCTTAGTATCCTTAATGTTTTCCCCTGAACAATCTTAGCTCTAGTTCATAACTTTTTTTTAATATATTATAGTTACTGTATGAAGCTGTATCGGAAAAACAAGCCCACCATTATGATGTAAATTAAGCCAACATATTAAGTGCACTTTTAACACTGTTGAGACAGAAAGAGTTGGGTATGACTGAAATTTGCAAAGCTTTCATACACACAGGTTTGGACAAAGGGTGAAGCAGATTTTGCAGTGGAACAGAAGATAGCAGGTCAAAGTGATCTTGTACATTGCAGTCTTCAAACTCTGGCAGTGTCTTGGCCTCTGCAATTTGGAATTTTTTCATGTAAGGCTCATATTTAAAAAATAAATAAAATAAAAATCAATACATTAAACTATTGAACAGGGGCTGGTGGAGTGGGACAAGCATAAGCAAACTGTGGACATGATCTCCCCTCCATGTTTCTGATCTTGTTCCTTGCAATTCACAGTCAAAGGCTTCGGGAGTCTGCAACCCATAGCTTAATCTCTTTTTCCCTCGGTGCTGACCTCACAGAAGTCAATGGGGAAATCTACAGAGATTATGGTACAGGCTGAAGGTCTCTAAAATGTCCCTGCCAACTATTCTTCAGATATTAATCAGCAACATGGAAGTGAGATTAATGTACAGGTCAAAATCAGCTCCTCCTTACTTCATCAGTCCATGCCTAACAGTTTAGCCTTGAGAGGTCTTTAAAAAAAAAAAAGTCAGTTGCCAATAGAAACCAAAAACATCCAAAAGTAGAATTCCTTGGTCCAGTAGCCAATATAAACATATTACATAGGGTAACACTGCAGCAACTTGCTGGATGGCACATTGTTAACTGGCGTTTTACAGCATAAATAAAAGATTGAACCCCCGATTTGGGCAACTCCACTTCATTCTGGGGAAGAAGATAAGGGTTTTTTGTTGCTAAGCCTACAAAGCAATAGTAGGTTATTAAAGGAGTTGTAAAGGTTCGTTTTTTATTTTCTAAATAGGTTCCTAGTGCATTGTTGGTTCACTTACCTTTTCCTTTGATTTCCCTTCTAAATATTTTTTTTCTTTGTCTGAATTTCTCACTTCCTGTTCCTCCTCAGTAAGCTGTTCAGTAAGCTGTTCTGGCTGACTCCACACCACTCGGATGATGGTGTGAAGTTTACTGAGGAGAAACAGGAAGTGAGAAATTCAGACAAAGAAAAAAAACATTTAGAAGGTAAATCAAAGGAAAAGGTAAGTGAAGCAACAATGCACTAGCTTAAAGGAACCTATTTAGAAAATAAAAAACGAACCTTTACAACCCCTTTAATTTGCTAGAGTGGTTTGCAAATAAAGTAAAGAAAAGTTTTTGTTTGATGCAACTTTCAAGTAACTACTCCATCAACTATGACGACGCCAACATCAAAATACTTCATAGTGAAGGAGGAAATATTTGATGTAAAGAGGGCAAAAAAAAAAAAAGAAGGTATAGGTAGTTCAATAATAGCAATGCACACAAACAGTGTCCAGAACAGGACCAGTTTTCTGATAAAAGAGATCTCAAATATATGGACAAATAAAGAGTTGCACTTCTACAACAAGTGCACCTAATGTACAGTATATCCTATAGACCACACCTTCAAAACTACAAATTGCAACTGTGTCCCTTCTGTCATCATGTGCATTCATTTGCATATTACTACAATCAAAGAGATCAGACTGATCCAAATGTATTGGCTGAAGTGTGCAAAAAGTATTTAAAAAAAATGAAGCAACATGATTGAGGCTTCTGGCACACCCTCAAATTATGAAGGGAATCGAAAGATATAATCCATTTGCAAAAAAAATGGAAGATTATTCACCAACATTATTACATATCTCTAAATTATAATCTCATATTTAAGGTGTATTTTACAGGTATGCATACAGCAAGTTCTACCAAAGCACAGAGGAACTGAAATCTTATCTCCCAGGTACTTTGTTTCTAGCAGTTACTATGATGTAGATCTTTCATATAAAGGATAAGTTTCCCTTACACAAAAAATTATAAATGCACATTTTTTGTAGGTAAAAAAAAAAATGTGCATTTACTATTTTTGTTTTAGGAGCCTGGAAGGCACTGCACCTGCGATCAGCAGATCACGGATGCCATGCAGGACTCCTGCACACTGTCAGTGTAAGCGGTCTGCCCGTACATCAAATAGGCAGGCAGTTTTCCACTGACCGGAAGAATTGATGACCTACCACAGCACTCAACAAGCTTGGGTAGTTCATTGACAACTAAAAGCTGATAGCTGCAAAGGCCGTCGATACTTGTAGTTCATTGATTTACAGGGACCTGTAAATCAATGACACGGCTATGTGGGCGGAGCCCTGCACGGCCCCACTCTCTTTGAATTGTGGCAGCAAGTACAGGGAGAAGATCCCCGCTTCGCAGCCACAAGGAGGTGGGGATTGGGGGGAGAAATGTCTGATGTTGAAAAATGTTACACCCTAAATATGGGTGTAACATGTAACATGTTCAGAAAGGTGAACTCATCCCTTAAGCTGGTCATAAACTGCTAGATTATTTTTTTGTTCTGCCTGCGGGCAAAATGAAAAAAATCTAACAGATTCCTCCATCTACACTATACAGCAAAGGATAAAGGCTGTTCTCTCGGAAGGTGGCCACCCATGTATTACATTTTGGGCAGTTCATCAGGAACTGGCCGATATCCGCATAGTATTTGGCCAGTTTTACTTTGTAGACTGGATTAGAAGCAACCATGTGGGCGGAGCCCTGCACGGCCCCACTCTCTTTGAATTGTGGCAGCAAGTACAGGGAGAAGATCCCCGCTTCGCAGCCACAAGGAGGTGGGGATTGGGGGGAGAAATGTCTGATGTTGAAAAATGTTACACCCTAAATATGGGTGTAACATGTAACATGTTCAGAAAGGTGAACTCATCCCTTAAGCTGGTCATAAACTGCTAGATTATTTTTTTGTTCTGCCTGCGGGCAAAATGAAAAAAATCTAACAGATTCCTCCATCTACACTATACAGCAAAGGATAAAGGCTGTTCTCTCGGAAGGTGGCCACCCATGTATTACATTTTGGGCAGTTCATCAGGAACTGGCCGATATCCGCATAGTATTTGGCCAGTTTTACTTTGTAGACTGGATTAGAAGCAACCAAAATGTTACAACATAAAATACACATCAATTTACTTGATGAGAAATACTTATTAGTCTTCTTAACAGGGGCTCAAGGACCAAAACCAACATTTGGAGTCAGAGGACAATATTTAATAACATGGTGTAAACAGCAGTGACACACTGTCAGTAAGGACAATACAATGGATCAGTTTTACTGCATAATTTGACCAATAAATGCTTTTTTTTGTTTGTTGCAATGATGAACCACAAGCCATCTCTGCACCACATTACTAAATAGGCCTAGAATATGCCAACATAAATCTCCAGTGTCATCACCAGAAGTGGACCTTACTGTCCCCACACTCTTCTCCATGTACATCCATGTAACCGAGAAGTCCCTCTAATCAGGACACAGCATGATTACCCCAACGTACATCTAATCACCTGAAAACAGCAATCTAATTGGGAGATGGTCTGTAAGACAATGCTCTGCTGCCCATGTCCTTCTAATGAAACAGTAAACGTGAAACTTTAATGTGCTGCTCATGTATAGAGAAATGAGTTATATTTTTTAATATGGACATTTAAGATTTCCCCCTTTATACTTCATGGTGTTATGTTTTTACTTCCAGGAGTTTTTTTCTATGAAAAGTTGCAGTTTGATGTCAAGGAAAGAAAAAGGAAGACTTTTAAAATGAAGGAGGGTGTCTTGCCAATTCACTGCTTTGCCAGTCATAACAAACCCCTGAGCAGAACAGCTGTCTTCAGTTCATCTCCCATCACAAGAGAGGCCATTAAACAATACCCAAAGCTCTAACGGGTCTATTCATGGTTGTAATCTACCAGAAAACAGTAACAGATGTAGTTTGGAACAACCTGTGATTATTTCACCCCAGTGCCATCCATTCCTTGCTGCAGTTCTTTTTCATGTAACATATTATAATGGTGAAATAAAGGGGAGGAAAAAAAAGAAAAAAAAGTACAGACATTGCTGCTATGACCGTTTCATGGTCATAAAGGCTGGGGAAGATGATCCTTCTTGAAGCAAAGGTCTCTAGGCAGAACGGTCTCTTCTCCTAAAACACCCTTGTGACCAAGAAGAATGATTTCTACTTAAAAAGTAATTCACCAACCATAAATGGCAAAGCAAAAACACCCAGTTGGGTTCTGTAAACTTTAGATTAACACGTCTCCATTATGTAGTTGTGAAAGGCGACACACTGCCCCTGCTCGTTGCCAATGAAGAGCTCATGAAGGGCTGCAGATACCTCAATGTACTTGTCTGAATATTTTTCAGCGTCATGGAAGTGTTCGTATTCTGCCAGTGCGGTTCGTCGTCTTCTTAAAGACAAAGAAATATGCATCATTGCAAGTATGTTATAATAGCACTATTTGTTATTTACATTGGATCTATTGTTTCATTTATACATATGACAAAAAAAATTAAAAAAAACATTATGGGCACTTTTAAAGAAAAAAATTAAAATTAAAAAAAAGATCACCTAGCTTTCTTATCTTTGACCTGCTTTGTGAATGATGTCCTGCACACTTCATGTAATAAAGCAAAGAAAAAATAGCAGATGATGTTCTGCCAAGTTTGCCGTATATATACACACACACAAAGGCTGTAATGCAAACATAGCTATAACTTTATTATTAACTTACAGAGGTCGTTCTAATTTCACATGTTGGTAGAGTTGCTCTTGATCTATAGCAAGGGTGCCCAACCTTTTAAAGCGCGAGGGCCACTGAAGCGACTTGGTAACTGGTTGCGGGCCACAATGAGCGGAGCGGGCGGATGTAAGGTCTGTGTCCGCTCTACAGACACAGCCGGATCGGATTGGAGGTAGGACACAAGTCGGTTTACATCTGCCACTCCTTAGAGGTGAATGGAGGGTCCAATTGGGTCGGACTGACCGTGTAAAAAGGGTCCATGGCTGCTTTCACACTGATGCGCTGCAGTTTACCCCGCACTGCGGGTGCAACGCAGTGTACCTTTGGCTTTTCGGCACTTTGCAATAGACTTCTATTATATTCTGCAGGTGTGTGCACTTTCAGAAAGCTCACCAAACTCGCAGATAATAACAGAAGTCTATGGCTCAGTGCAGGTAACCCGCAGGTGCACTGCTCTGCATCTGCAGATTAGGTTGAAAGCAGCCCAGTAACCAATGCAGAACAGATATGCCCATATATACACTGATTTTAGTAATAAACTGTCCTTTAATAACAATATTCTGTTCCATCCCAGAGCAGGAGGTCGCGGGCCACATCAGAGGGCTACGCGGGCCACATGTGGCCCCCTGGCCACTGGTTGGGCACCCCTGCTCTATAGTAACTTTTCCTTTTTTTATTTCAATGTATTTATTGCATTTTGAAAAAGTATAAAACAGAATGTCCATGTAGGAGCTTAAAGCAGAAGACATACCATATACAAACAGTAGAACATAGTCAACAAGACCAATTGTGCAGGCCTCAGACTAGTACCCAGATATCCATATTGGTTAGTAACAACCGGGGAGGCTATTCATAGCTGTGTTCTAGTAATGCCCGAGTGTAAGCAGAGAGGGTGGTCCACCTCAGGGGCCTGTTTACAAGGAAGACGCTAACTAAAAATGAAAAAAAAAAGGAAAGAGGGGGAAGAAGAAAGGGAGCGACTCAGGTCACACTAAGCAAGATAGGAAAATTACAAAGCTCCCAAACTGGAAGGATTTAGGGAAGGCAGCGTATAGTTAAAAAGTGTTACTAAACCCAGGATCCTGCATTCACTTTATCTGGTCTCCCACAGTACACAGAATATGGAAATGCAATAGTTTTAGTAAATATTAACGGCCAAATACCTTTTCTCATCAGCAATATATACAGTAGCAGTCTTCTGACTATCAGTGTCTGGTTAAAGCTTGTAGGAGGAGATTTCATTGTACTCTGACTGTCCTATGAGACTGCAGGACCCCTGACCCCCTGTCTGCACAGTGCCGATTACATGCACCCTACCAAGAAAAGAAAAAGACTCTCTAGCAATGCATACAAAACTGAGCATGTACAGAGGGACTTCAAAGGCTCTGTACTATCAGAAGATTGATCGGGGACTGTGGAAGAAGGGGAGGATCGTGAAGGCAGGACCAAGCTGCCCTTTTACACAGTGTAAGTATACAGCAAGTATAACAAGCATGTTTTACTGTATATACAAACTAATTCCCCTGTTGTGAGCTTAGTAACACTTTAGCCATGGTTCTCATAAGTTTTGAAATTCGGATTGCGAGTCATTGAGAATACTTGACAAATGGATTCCAAGCAGAAGCAATATGCCCTCATTAAATTCTTGACAAAGGAGGGGTGCAGGCTGTCTGACATCCACAGAAGGCTACAGAATGTTTATGAAGGGGAAATCAGTGCTCTGAAGACAAACCACACAGTGGGAGACTATCAACTGCGACCACTGACACAAATCCTCAGTGAGTGGACAAATCAATTTGCATGGACAGGCGAGTCACATTGTGTTAGCTTGATGCACAACTGGACTGTGGTCACAATGCCATACAGAAGCAGGTGGAAGACTTAGGATATTGGAAAGTGGGTACCTCCGCAGTTGACATCAGATTAGAAGTAGAGAATGGTGGAAGTCTGCTCTGATCTGCTGGAAGCATTTGAAGCCAATGAATACACAATTAAAAAAAAAAAATTCCTTGCCAATTTAGTAATAGAGGATAAAACGTGGACATACATTTATGATCCGGAAACAAACAAATCAGTCCATGGAATAGTGTCACACCTCTTCTCCAATGCCGAAGACGTTCAAGAGCCAGCGATCAGCACAAAAAAAGCCACAGTGTCTGTTTTTGGGATGAACATGGCTGTACCGTGAGCAGCAAGTGGTACATTGAGGCCCTTAAGAAGCTTAGAAAAGCCATTAGGAAGAAGATACTGTACAAGAATCTGAAAACGATCCACACTCATCATGACAATATGTGACCACACACATCTTTGGCAAAAAATCAGGCGATAGCCAAATCCAGCTAGTCAGTAGTCCACCATACAGCCCAGATTTAGTGCCCTCTGACTTCCAATTGTTTGGTCCAATGAAGGACAGTCTTTAGGGACAAAAATTTGATGATACAGACAAGGTGAAGTGGAAGTGAAGAACAGTGCACACCGGAATTTTTCTAAAGAGGATTCGAGAGTTGGGTTCATGATGGCGCAAATGCACAATTTATGATGGAGACTATGTTGAGTAGTACCTTTGTATAGAGGAAAAGTTACTCTATCAGCATATGAAATTTGAACGACCTAATAATGTTATGCCCACTTTTGCATTACTTTCGGTACAGCCCTCATACATACTGTAAAAGGAACTGCAAGAAATGGGAAGGTTCAAAGAGCACAAATCTATTGCAATCAGATTTCAGTTTACTCAGTCATGGAAAAATTCCAATGGATTGCTATAGGTTAACCATTTCAGCCCTGATCCTCGTTTTGAGATTTGGTGTTTACAAGTTAAAAACAGTTGTTTTTTTTTGCTAGAAAATTACTTAGAACCCCCAAACATTATATATTTTTTTTCTAACACCCTAGAGAATAAAATGGCGGTCGTTGCAATACTTTGTCACACCGTATTTGCGCAGTGGTCTTACAAGTGCAATTTTTTGGGAAAAAATACACCTTTTTTGAATGAAAAAATAAGACAACAGTAAAGTTAGCCCAATTTTTTTTTTTAATACTGTGAAAGATAATGTTACGCTGAGTAAATTGATACCCAACATGTCACGCTTCAAAATTACGCCTGCTCGTGGAATGGTGACAAACTTTTACCCTTAAAATCTCCATAGGTAATGTTTAAAAAAATTCTACAGTTGGCATGTTTGGAGTTACAGGAGGTCTAGTGCTAGAATTATTGCTCTCGCTCCAACGATCGCGGTGATACTTCACATGTGTGGTTTTAACACAGTTTTTGCATGCGGGCCCTGCTCACGTTCGCTTCTGCACGCAAGCTTGGCGGGGCGCGTTTAAAAATGTTTTTTCTTATTTATTTTACCATTTATTAGAAGAGGATACCAGGGTTATAGTAGCTAGCTGCTACCATAAAAACGATATCCCTCTTCAAAGTACAGATGTATAACGACGGCGGGTGGTCCGTAAGTGGTTAATACACTTTGCACATTGCTCCTTGTCTTATTAGTGTGAAAAAATTCTTAAAATTCAGACACAGGGGCTACACTACCGTCAATTCTATACCAGGGCATTAAATAAACGGTAGGTTACAGGCAGACCAATGTTTTTAGAAATAAATGGACAGCTGGCTGCTCTCAAAGCCGACATTTTAGTTATGTTTGGTTGATAAGTTGAATCACAAAGTGGATTAAATATCTAGAGTATGTTGGTGGTAAGACATCCCCAATGGGACACCGAGAAACCATACCACTAGAATAACTAAAAGATTTAAGAAGCTGTGGGGTGACTCAACCCACTGCCACCCATATCAAAACCAAAACTATTTCAGTTCTTTTAAAGAGGACTTTTACATTCTTTCCAACCTCACAAATAACGTTAACATAATGGAAATATGACAAAACTGTGTTCCTTCTTGTCACTAGATACATAAAAAAGCCATAAAAATTATATATTTTTTAATTCAGAACACTTGTTCTGCACATGCAGAAAAAACACCAACTGAATGTCTACATAATATCTATAGTAATGTTTAACTGCTTGTGTGAAGATAATACCAATGTTTTTATAGCAGGTCTTCTTCAGAAAATACTGTGTAACACAATCTAAATAGACTAGTAATTGAAAAATTATAACATCTATAAAATATGATCTTTTCACATGAAATTTAGTCACAAACTGATCACAGTTGGTTAAAATACAGGAAAATTGTATCCCAAATATTTAAATACAAATTGCCAATCAGGTAGCTACTTACTTGTTTGTGTGCAGTATTTGATGTACTTGAAGTAGTAGACTGTGACAAAGCTACGCTGCTACTTTTCCCCATCTGGTAAGAGACAAAGAAATTTAGTGCAGAAAGTGTATTCTAGAAAACAAATCTGACTAACGTTCTATCAACACAGGGTGGTAAGAACGGGGAGGCTTCTGGCCATGTTAGCGTAGCATGACACCCCCCCCCCCCTACGATTGTCCTGGCGATAAAAACAAAATGGGGGATCCATGGTGGTCTCTTCAGAACAATATATTACAAGAGTTTAGGTCCTTTTATAGCAGTCTCTATACATCTTTATTGCCACCAAATTATGTACCCCGTCTTGGACATGGTAGATCTGGGTCGGCTTTCAGAGGGAATTTCAAGAAGGACCTATTACTTCAGAGGAAGTCCTTTTGATCATTAATTTCTTCCCATGCGAGAGGGCCCCAGATGGCCTCCCAATTGAAATTTACAAAGCCCTTTGTGCACAATTGGCACCTCAGTTGGCTACCTTGTACACAGGTTGTCTGGTGAACGACACACTCCCCTCCTCCATGAGCGAGACTCATATCGTTCTGATCCATAAAAGTCAGAAAGACCCAGATCTCTTTGCCTCCTACAGGTCAATAGCTTTATTAAACCTGCACATCAAAATTCTTACTAAGCTTTTAACGTATAGATTAAATAGCATTCTCCCTATGGTTATAGACTTGGACCAAACGGGATTTATATCCTGTAAATACACAGATATAAATTTCCATGCCCCTCACTCCAACTGTGGTACATGGGTAATTGCATCCCTAGACACAGAAAAGGCGCTTGACACAGTGGAATGGGAGTACTTGTGGGAAGTCATGAGACGTATGGGATTCCCACTTATTTTCATTCAATGGTTGTGTACCTTATACAAGAACCCTTCCGCATCAATGAAATTGGGAGGTTGCGTATCAGGTTCTTTTTCACTCCATAGGGGCACGCGGCAGGGCTGCCCCCTCACCCTGGCTCTATTCACCATGCAACCGATAGCGAAGGCCCTCTGCAGTTCCCTGGAAATCAAAGGCCTTTGCGTTGGTTGGCTGAAGGAGAGGGTGGCCCTGTATGCCGACAATCTGCTCCTTTTTCTTAATAGCCCAGGTCCTTCTCTGCAGGGTGCTCTCCACATGCTTGATACCTTCACGGAGGTCACAGTCCTGTGGGTGAACTGGACGAAATCTCAACTTTTTCCAGTTGACCCTGAGGCCAGAGTAAGTGCCCCCGCCTGATATCCCTCTGCAATGGGTAGACACATTTAAGTATCTGGGTATAGCGATTTCTAGGTCGGTTAAGGATTATATGCAATAAAACTCATTACCAACGCTTGCTTTTGTGAAGGTGAGACTTAAGGCATGGGAGAACTTGCCACTTTAAATTACTTGGCCCGTATAAACCTTGTAAAGGGGAAAATCTTACCTAAATGCACTTACTTAATTCGCAATTCCACCCTAACTAATTTTTACTCTCTTCTGGATCCGCAGGCCTGGACCAAACTCCATATAAAAGCATTGTAGCACATAGTGGATCAGGGAAAAACTGCTTCCATTTAATTTTGTACAAAATATAAATGTCCCTTCCCCCAATTACTTTAGATATTGGCAATTCTCCCATGCCTTTAGTAGCCAGTTTCCTGAACCCTCATTGCACCCCTACATGTCAACTCTCGAGGAGACGGCGCAAACTGACTGCTCATCGAAACCTATGTGGGTTCTCTACAATCATTTCTGCTATGTTACACTCAGTGAATTGTCAGTTCTATGTAATAAATGGTTGGAGGATATACCAGATCTTGACGGGGAAGATTGGTCGGATATCTGGGATTTCCCTTTTAGACAACTTATCTCCCTCCCTGATTGCCTCATCCAATTTAAAATAGTGCACCTAGCTCATTATACTCCACACAGGGTGCACAAAATGAGACTGCTGTAGATGTTCTCATCCTAGGGGCGATTACCTTCACATCTTTTGGTCTTGCCATGCTATTGAACAATACTGGGAGGAGGTGGTTAGGATTACACAAAGGGTTTTCGGTCAAGACTTTTCCCCCTCTATTCGAGTCTGCTTGTTGGGCCTGGTTGAGGAGCTGGCCCCTATGGTGGCAGAACGGACACTGTTGGGACTACTGTTATTTTATGCTAGGTAGACAATAACTTTGGCCTGGGAAAAACCCTCTCCTACAGTCTCAGTCTGGATGAATCTGGTCAACTCAGCCATACCTCTCTATAAAAAGGACACGCATACTACAATAGAGGTTGCCCTGGAATTTTGACTTTTAGGGCAAATTGACAAATTGATTAAGGATGACTCCATGACACACTCCTGCAACCACTCACTGAGATTTAGAGTCCTTCTATCGTAGGGTTTGCCATCTTACTATTGTGGTGGGGGGGGGGGTTGTGAGTTTGGCCAGAGCGGCCCTTCTGGACTATATTATCCGATTGTATTATACTTTAAGGTTTTGGGGTGAGCCATCTACACACAATTTTAGAGTGGTTTCTTTCACCTTTATTGTTATTGTCGACCGTTGGTCTGCCCTGTTGCCCCTGCGTGGGTGATGCTTGTGTTATTGAAATCCCAATAAGAAGATAATAAAAAAATAAATAAAAGTTCTATTATCACAGTGCAGCTCTCTAACCATTGTAAGATAAACTTGCGTTTTTTTTTGGCTTCACCTAAACTTTCAGTTGTGAAGATGCAAATTCATATTTAAGGTTTTCAGGCAATGCTGTATGCTGCTCTTGCAAAAATGGGAAGAGATAGCCTGGCCGTTTCACACCTCACCCGGCTCGAGTGGTTAGCCGGTGAAAGCAGCCTCAGCTCGATTCATTCAGACCACAACTCCAACATGTTTCTCCCCACCCTAGGGACTTAATCAAGGAGATCTCCATGATTAAGCCTTGAGGGCAGGGTGAAACATGTTGGAGTTGTGGTCTGGATGAATCGAGCTGAGGCTGCTTTTACTTGCTTTCACCTACTAAGCACTCAGACCAGGTGAGGTGTACGGTGGCCAAGCCATCTATTCCCATTTTTGCAGCCTGCTTTGGGTCTGGATGGACCTTTCCTCAGCCTGCACCCTCACTAGCCAGCGGCATCCAACTCATCGGACCTTGACAACCTGAATGGGGACCCTTAAGAATTTGCTATGCTCCTCTTGTTCTAGAAAAATTTGACTCTTCAGGCTGTAAAGGACATCGGACCTTGCTGTTCCCTATTTGCTTTAAAAATACATCAAAATATCACTTGCCTTAGAATAGCCTCTCTCAACCGGGGTTCCTCCTGAAGTTGTAAGGGGTTCCTTGGGCAGTGGAAAATTGATCTCCCACCTACAATGACCACCAAAGTAAGGGGTTCTTCTACATGGCCACTACTGTTAGGGGACACCACCACTAGTGTTAGGGGACATCACAATTTTCACTATCAGCATTTTTTCTGTTATTATTCATTGCATTTCATGATCCTTATTGAAAATAATGTCGTCATATACAGCAGTTAATAAAATGTTCTGCAAATACTCACGATACTCCACCTTCTCCTTTCTTTTATTTAAAACTTTCTACAATTTTTAAAGTAAACGTACCTTGACCTGCAAGTATAATCATATTTATCGCTTCCTCAAAACCTGAATTATTTTTCAAGGGTTCCTCCAGGATAAAAAGGTCGAGAAAGCCACCTTAGAAAATATCACTGAAATATAATTATCTCCTAAATCTCGTAGATTTTCTGCTGCTGGGAACTGACTTTTCCAGCTGATTCTCTTGAACTGGCCACACAGGAGATATTCTGATTATTTGTTTGAAAACCTAGAGACTACCAAATAATCCTGTTCCTATGACATCTATTTCAGCCCTGTCAGACAGAAAAACTACTTCAATAGTCTCAACAGGTAATGAATACTTTCAGATGGCATAATATGCCCACTCAGCCTAAAGCAACAAAACTGTCCATTTCCAATATCCAACATGTTACTGAAATGTCACCTTATATAGTCACATCAACAGGACACAAGTGAATTAGAGAACACCAATGCAGAATATTGAAAACATAAACAAGAAAATTGTATTTAATTACAGTTACATGGGAATTTGCCATGGGTGAAATTGATTTTTTTACATGTATCTAGGCCAAACTTTCCCCCTGGGCTCCCATCTGTGTTTGTTAGGGGTGCCACAGCATCCTGGTTGGGAAAGGCTGTCAAGTTTGAGCTACCACTGCTCCTCTGAACTATACATCGGCACAGCCGGAACTCGATCAGGACAGTAAGTGCAGAGCAATGGAAGGGGGAGGAGTGTTCCCAAATTATTAGCTGCTTGAGTTGGAGCATGCTGTACTGAAAAATGCAGGACGGGTGCAGATACAATACTGCAGCTTTTAAAAAGGATATATATACCGTATATACTCAAGTATAAGCCGAGATTTTCAGCCCTTTTTTTGGGGCTGAAAGTCCCCCCTCGGCTTATACTCGAGTCATCGAAATTTTTCCATTGTAAATAGTACCTGTAAAGAAGTTGCGGCTGCAGCGTCCATCATTCAAATTCCGCGGCGTCCATCGTTCAAATTCCGCGGTCTCTTCCTGTTCCTTCCGTGATAGGCGAATCTCATCAGACACTCTCCGCCTATCACGAACGTTCTCTCATCCTCAGTTTTCCAGCAGACGTCTGTGATTGGTGGAACACCCAACACAGTGTCTGCTGGGAAAACTGAGGATGAGAGAATGATCGTGATAGGCGGAGAGTGTCTGCTGAGAATCGCCTATCACGTAAGGAAGAGACCGCGGAATTTGAACGATGGACGCCGCAGCCGCAACTTCTTTACAGGTACTATTTACAATGTAAAATAGGGAACAGCGAGCTAGGGAACAGTGGACAGTGAGGCATCGGCTTATACTCTAGACAGTAAGGTTTTCCAGTTTTTTTGGCAACATTAGGTACCTCGGCTTATACTCGAGTATAAATATATATATATATATATATATATATATATATATATATATATATATATATATATATATATATATATATATTTCTCTTTTCGTCCATGGACCGACGCAGCTCTCATACTGATTACATGTGGGTATATGTCCTTGCTCGCAGGAGAAGACCTAGGCAGAATGTTAGAGGTTAAAACATTCTAGAACAAGCCAGAGCTGAACAGCCCCGCCCAGGGGGGCGGTCCCTCCGGACATTACCCTCCCACCTGCAGCTAGTAGCCTCAGTTTTTTTCTGCCTAGCAGAAGAAGACGTGGCTCTCAGGAGCCAGTCTCCTGGAAGATTTTACTTTTGATTTTTATTCCTTTGGGAATTTTATTATTTTATTTTTGAGACCTTCATTCAACTGTCGGCTGGGCAACAGGTTGGGTACACTAGTATCCTCGTAGTCTTCCCTGTCCGACCATCGAGCGTGCTGATCCTCGCCTTGCGTGCGTGAGACTCAGTTCATGACATACCCCATGGCTCCAGGGGTGGCCGGGTTGCTTTCACGCTCCCGCGGTCCTCTCAAGATTGAACAGTACTTGACTGACTGCATCTCTCGCGGTGGACCGGGCCGACAGCTACGCAGTACGACTCTGTGATAGGTCTGTCTGAAACAAACCAGTGGGTCCCTGAAAGGGACGGGTAAGTAGTCTCTCCTACTGCAGGTGAGTACATACTGGCTGTGTTTCTGAGTGTGGGGGTTTCTCCCTGTCTCCCCCCTGTTATGCTGCTCTCTGCACCCTGTACTGGTGCTGTGCTGTGGGGTGCTTGGGGGTCACTCTGGCCCTGCTGGGCTCTCATGTCTGCAGTTTTTTCTGGTGTGTGAGGTGATTATTGCGTGCGCCATTGGCGCTGTTTGAGGTGGTTATTGCGTGCGCCATTGGCGCGCATTAGAGCTTTGAAGTTTGCGCTCTGCGGCCATCTTGGCGTCCAGTGGCGCAGTTACAGCTGCGGCCGGCGGGCATTTTCTTGTGACCGCCGCACATTTATTTCTGGCGGCAGCGCGAATCCCCTCACAATCTCCTCACAGACTGAGCTGTCCTTAAGGGTTGGTGGGTCCTCCCGGGTATCCCCTCCTCAGCCTCAGCGTAGCCAGTGGGTGGACTGTATATTCACTGTATAGTGCAGTGTTTCTCAACTCCAGTCCTCAAGGCGCCCCAACAGGTCATGTTTTTAGGATTTCCCTCAGATGAAACAGCTGTGGGAATTACTGAAGCAGTCAAACTGATCAAATAACCTGTGCAAAACAATGGAGAGCCTGAAAACATGACCTGTTGGGGCGCCTTGAGGACTGGAGTTGAGAAACACTGGTATAGTGTATAAGGTCTCAGAGGGTGGCGTTATGGAGTCTGATACACCTGCTCTTCACACTTGCCTGAGGCAACTGGCAGTGCTGCACAGTTAAACATGTTCATATGTTTCCTGCACCTGCGGTCCTTATGGACCAGTTGTCAGCAGTCCTGAAATCATTCCTGTCAGAATGGAAGCGGTGTGCGAGCAAAAGGAGCTATAAGCCCCCTCCCCCCCACAAAAATCTTTAGTGAAGGAGTGCTCCGAGTCAGATGTGGGCTTAGCTACTATGCTCAGGACCCTACCTCTGAATATTTAATGTTTATGAACAGGACATTCCCTTGTGAAGAAGACTCCAGTTCTGTGTCAGTGAATGACAGGGCACTTGTAAGTAATCTCATTGATGATGTGAGAAACACTCTCAGGCTGGAATTGCTGTGACAAGCTTTTCTTTTACACAGTTTCCTCACTGTTTTCCTCACACGCTGCCTCAAGAGCAGCATGGATGATGGAGGACTTTATTCATTTATGTCTCTAATCCCTGTGAGCCTTCTGTGTGATACCTGAGGTAACATTTCCTGCCATTTCCTGGGGAATGATTTGAGCTCTGACAGACACACAGTCTGAGGATCAGAGGTTACCTGTTACCTGCATGCTGCTTCAGCAGCACAGTCAAGCAGGTTGGAATGATACAGAGAAGATTATGCGCCTCTGCGCCATAATTTAAACTCATCCTATACCTCTACACTGCATACATTCACAGTGTATGTATGTGTTATTGGTCTCTGTCTGCGTGGCTGTCCCCACGTTCCAATGCTGTTTTTCAGTGCCATACATGATATAAACGTACAAAATATGTTCATGCACGACTCCAGATACATTTACAGTATATGTATGTATTATACTCTCTGGGTTGGCGGGGGCTCCGGTGTCCTCCCGCACTCTCATGGTATGTGCGCTTCGGCTCTCTGCACAGTATAGACATGTTCAATATGTTTATTGCACATATTATACATGTTTACAGTATGGGTATACTGTTTGCGTGGGGTTCCTCCGGGTACTCCGGTTTCCCCCCACGCTCCAATGGAAATGCACAGCATAAACATGTGCAATATGTTGATTCACATGCCATCATTCCTACACGGTATCTGCGTGCGGTCTGCGTGGAGTTCTTCCGAGTGTTTCCGGTTTCCTCCCACGCGCTGACGGTATGTGCGCCTTTGGCCTTCTGCACAGTTAAACATGTTCAATGTTTATCACGCATGCTATAACACCTACACGGTATGTGTAGGCAGTCTGTGTGTTTTTCCTCCGGGTACTCCGGTTCCCTCCCACACTCCATTGGTATGGGCGCTTCGGCGCTATGCACAGTCTAAATTTGTGCGATTGGATATCCACATACTAACATACCTACCCGGTATGTCTTTGCAGTCTGCGTGGGTTTCCGCCCACGCTACATGACATGCATGCCTTTGGTGCAATACACGATGTAAACATACACATTATGTTTATACACTACACTAAATACATTCACAGTAGCTGTAGGTATTGCATTCTCTGAGTATGCGTGGGGTACTTCGGTTCCTCCCACGCGCCAACAGTGTGCGCGCCTTCGGTGCTATGCACACATGGGCTTGTGCAAAATGTTTAGCACACATACTATAATACCATACACGGTATGCGTATGCAGTCTGCATGGGTTTCATCCGGGTGCTCAGGTTTCTCCCCTGCGTTCCAATGGTGTGCGCATTCTCAGCGCTATGCACAGTATAAACATGTGCAATTTGTTTATTCGCAGGCTAACATACCTACACGGTTGTGTACGCAATCTGCGTGGCTGGTTTACGTCCAGGCCCCGATGATGTGCGCGCCTTTGTCGCTGGCACAGTATATACGCGTTTAATAGGTTTATCCACAAATACTAAACTACATACGCCGTATGTGGTGGTATTATGCTCTTTGTGGCTGGGTGGGTTTCCTCCCACACACTCCATTTGTGCGTTTGACGCAATACATAGTATAAACTATGTGTTTGCACAATCAGCACCTATCCATGGGTAGCTGCTGGATGGAGCATTGTCACAAGGATCCCTGGTTTCAGGGGTATCACTTTCCACCTGCTTTCAGTGGTGATCAGAAGCGCTGGCTTGGACTGTGTTCGCCAGGCTGGGGTTAGCGTTCCGCCCGTTAGTGGCTGCGTCTCTGGCATTTTTTGTAGCTCAATGACTGGGCAAAAGCCTCTGCTTCATCCATCAGTCGTCTAGCAGGTGCACTACAACTGCTTTAGCCTTTAGGGTCTCTGTGCCCGGGGTGGGTTTGCGCCACCTGTGGAGGCTGAGGTACTAGTCCTCTGACCGAGTTTCTAGGGAAGTTCCGTCAAGTTGCCTTTATTGGCCAACATTTGAAGCACCCTGTACACTGGGGCCTCCCTTCTCCGATACATTGCGGAGTCTCTTTGGGATTTTCATACATCTCGCTGCAAGACGGTCCTGTCGGCCGTGTGCATTGCAGGCGAAGGGTCCTTGCATCCGGAGGTGTTTCCACCTTCTTTACCGGAGGTGGGGCACCGGAAGTGGACCTTGTGGCCTCTCGACTCACTCACAAGGTGGCAAGATCGTGGTCAGGTCCAGGGACCCCTGGGCGGATGCGTCAGATGAGTTGGAAGCCCGTAGGGGCAGCATCGCCTGATATATGCTTACCCTCTGCTACTGTTGTTGCCTCGCCGGCTTCGCAGAGCATACTTCATCCTGCTTTACAGTCCTTGGCTTTAATGGCTGTTTAAAGCCAGGTGCTGAAGGACCGAGTTCTCTCGTATTCGGTCATCTCGTCTATGTTGTTGACACGGGAATCTTCCTCCAAAAAGATATCTCACCGTACCTGGAAGGCTTACATCGCTATGTGCGAGGAACTTGAGTGGCATCCTCGGATGTATTCCGTTCCCAGGATTTTGCTGTTCTTACAGCGTGGTTTGACCCAAAAGCTGGCCTTGCATACCTTTTTTGAGGGTCGGATTTCGGCCCGGGCTGTCTTTTTCAACGACCGCTACCGGGCCATTCCTTGATTAGCACCTTTTGTGCAGGGGGTTCGCCATGTGATCCCCCCTGTCAAGCCTCCTCTCCCTACTTGGGAACTGATTTTGATGCATCTCGGTTCTCCAAGAACATCCCTTTGAGAATATCATTGAGATTCCTCTCTTGACCTTGTCCCGGAAGTTGGCCTTAGTGGCCATTGCTTCGGTTAGACGGGTGTCTGAGTTGGCGGCCTTGTCCAGCAAGTCGCCTTACTTGGTCCTCCATAAGGATATATTGGTGTTGCGCCCACGACCATCCTTTTCTAAGGATGGTCTTGGCCTTTCACCTTAAGGACATTGTTCTTCCGTCCTTGTGTCCTCACCCATCGCATCCCTGAGAGTTTGCGCTTCATACATTAAGATGGGTACAAGCCTTACGAGTGTACCTGTCTGCTACTGTTTCCATTCGGAAATCTGTGTCTGGTCCAAAACAGGGCCGAGCGGTGTCGTCTGCCACCGTCTTTAGGTGGATCAGGCAGACCATCATACAGGCCTATGCCCTTAAGGGGCGGGCGCCTCCCTTTCCGGTTGCGGCGCATTCCGCCAAGGCAATTGGTGCTTCCCGGGCCTTCCGACATCAAGCGTCGGTTGCACAAGTGTGTAAGGCGACGACCTGGTCGTCCGTTCATACCTTTTCAAAGTTCTACAAGGTTGATGTGGCTGCATCTTCGGATGCTTCCGTCGGCTGCAAAGTGTTGCAGG
This sequence comes from Rana muscosa, assembly GCA_029206835.1. Lineage (NCBI taxonomy): Eukaryota > Metazoa > Chordata > Amphibia > Anura > Ranidae > Rana > Rana muscosa. The sequence continues at coordinate 669,949,301 of CM055118.1, forward strand.
CCGCTGTCTAATGTTGCAACTCCTCCGTTGAGGGGCTCTGCTGGTTTGGAGTGAAGTTTTGGTTGTTCCTTACTTTTTTTGCTCCCACCCTTTTCTTATACTGCTTTGGGACGTCCCACATGTAATCAGTATGAGAGCTGTGTCGGTCCATGGACGATAAGAGAAAATAGGATTTTTGTACTCACCGTAAAATCCGTTTCTCTGACGTCCATGGACCGACGCAGCACCCACCCTTCCTTTTAAGTTTGTACTGCTTTGTTACGAACTGAGGCTGCTAGCTGCAGGTGGGAGGGTAATGTCCGCAGGGACCGCCCCCCTGGGCAGGGCTGTTCAGCTCTGGCTTGTTCTAGAATGTTTTAACCTCTAACATTCTGCCTAGGTCTTCTCCTGCGAGCAGGGACATATACCCACATGTAATCAGTATAAGAGCTGCGTCGGTCCATGGACGTCAGAGAAACGGATTTTACGGTGAGTACAAAAATCCTATTTATATATATATATATATATATATACATATACACACACACACACACACACACACACACACTATATATATTTAGTGGATATAAAAAGTCTACACACCCCTGTTAAAATGTCAGGGTTTCTGTGATGTAAAACAATGAGACAAAGATAAATCATTTCAGAACTTTTTCCACCTATAAACTGTACAACTCAACTGAAAAACAAACTGAAATCTTTTAGGGCGGGGGAGAGAAAATAAAAAACTAAAATAATGTGGTTGCATAAGTGTGCACACCCTCCTCTAACTGGGGATGTAGTCGTGTTCAGAATTAAGCAATCACATTCAAACTAATGTTAAATACGAGTCAGTACACACCTGTTATTTAAAGTGTCTCTGATTAACCCCAAATAAAGTTCAGCTGTTCTAGTAAGTCTTTCCTGACCTTTGCTTAGTTGCATCCTACGCCAAAAGCCATGGTCCGCAGAGAGCTTCCAAAGCATCAGAGGGATCTCCTTCGTAATAGGTATCAGTCAGGAGAAGGGTACAAAAGAATTCCCAAGGCTTTAGATATACCATGGAACACAGTGAAGACAGTCATCATCAGGCCCGGACTGGCCATAGGGCATACCGGGCAAATGCCCGGTGGGCCGCGGGCTGCTAGTGGCCCGCGACGGCCCACGACAGCCGCTAGTGGCCCGCGGGCCGCTGGACAGCATGTCACGTCTTCCCCATCATCTCCAATGTCTCCGGAGGCAGCCGGAGTTGGTGGGCAGAGCTGGGGGGAGTGGCTGCCCCTTCACTCCTCCCACAGACTCGTTCACTCTGATCCCACAGCTGAAGGAGAAAGAAACGAGGACACAGCAGCCAGAGTCTTCATCTCCAGACATGCTGTAAGTTACATGTCACTACATGGCACCATAGTCCTAACCTGGCACCATACCACCCCAGCCTGCACTATGCCACCGCACCCTGCCCTATGCGTGCCACCCCAATCTGCCCTATGCCACCGCAACCTGCCCTATGCCACCGCAATCTGCCCTATGCCACCCCAACCTGCCCTATGCCACCCCAAACTGCCCTATATCACCCCAACCCGCCCTATGCCACCCAGCCTGCCATATACCACCGCAAACTGCCCTATACCACCCAAACCTGCTCTATACCACCCCAGCCTGGCCTATACAACCCCAACCTTCCCTATGCCACCCCAGCCTGCCCTATATCACCGCAACTTGCCCTATATCGCCCCAGCCGGCCCATTACCACCCTATATTTTAATTTACAGGGGTCATTTGGGGGTGCGCCTCGTGACCGTGCGCTGCCTGCAGGGCAGGATAGACAGGAGAGGGGTGACACCATGTTTTGCCGCACCAGGTGACACCAACCCTAGTGACGCCGCTTCCCCAGTGCACTCTCAGCTGCGAGTCAGAGCCGCACTCGAGTGACAGTGACACCCGTCGGCACATCGGGGGGCCAGGACCCGCAACGATCCCCTTCTCTCTGGCAAGGTGGCCACCGCACTGATGATATTATCAGGCTCGGCTTTCTCACACAGCCGAGCAGAGTGAAGCCGCCTCCCCCTCCTTTATGTCCACACAGGGGGAGGGGACCCAACATGCAGTTCCGCGCTGATCTGAGGTACATTATGGGTCTGAAGGAGGGGGGGTCTGTATTGTAGGGGTGGTCTGAAATGTAGGGGATTCTGTATTGTAGGGGGGTCTGTAATGTAGGGGGGGTCTGAAATGTAGGGGGGTCTGTAATGTAGGGGGGTCTGAAATGTAGGGGGGTCTGAAATGTAGGGGGTTCTGTAATGTAGGGGTTCTGTAATGTAGGGGTTCTGTAATGTAGGGGTTCTGTATTGTAGGGGTTCTGTATTGTAGGGGTTCTGTATTGTAGGGGGGGTTCTGTATTGTAGGGGGTTCTGTATTGTAGGGGGTTCTGTATTGTAGGGGGTTCTGTATTGTAGGGGGTTCTGTATTGTAGGGGGTTCTGTATTGTAGGGGGGTTCTGTATTGAAGGGGGGTTCTGTATTGAAGATGGGGTTCTGTATTGAAGGGGGGGTTCTGTATTGAAGGGGGGGTTCTGTATTGTAGGGGGGGTTCTGTATTGTAGGGGGGTTCTGTATTGTAGGGGGGGTTCTGTATTGTAGGGGGGTTCTGTATTGTAGGGGGGTTCTGTATTGAAGGGGGGGTTCTGTATTGAAGGGGGGGTTCTGTATTGAAGGGGGGGTTCTGTATTGAAGGGGGGGTTCTGTATTGAAGGGGGGGTTCTGTATTGAAGGGGGGTTCTGTATTGTAGGGGGGGTTCTGTATTGTAGGGGGGGTTCTGTATTGTACTTATAAGCCCAGCACCCTGTACATTACATACTTATAACCCCAGCACTATGTACATTACATACTTATAACCCCTGTACTATGTACATTACATACTTATAACCGCCGCCACGAAGCGCTGCTGCCGCCGCGCCCCCCTGGGCTATTTTTTGTCCCTGATCATCATCAAGTGGAGAAAATATGGCACAACAGTGGCATTACCAAGAACTGAACGTCCGTCAAAAAATGATGAAAAGACAAGAAAATTGGTCAGGGAGGCTGCCTACGGCAACATTAAAGGAGCTGCAGGAATATCTGGCAAGTACTGGTTGTGTGGTACATGTGACAACAATCTCACGTATTTTTCATATGTCTGGGCTATAGGGTAGAGTGGCAAGACGGAAGCCTTTGTTTACGAAGAAAAACATCCAAGCCCAGGTAAATTTTGCAAAGACACATCTGAAGTCTTCCAAAAGCATGTGGGTAAATGCGTTATGGTTGAACTTTTTGGTCATAATTCCAAAAGATATGTTTGGCGCAAAAACAACACTGTACATCACCAAAAGAACACCATACCCACTGTCAAGCATGGTGGTGGCAGCAGCATGCTTTGGGGCTCTTTTTCTCCAGCTGGAACAGGGCCTTAGGTCAAAGTAGAGGGAATTATGAACAGTTCCAAATACCAGTCAACATTGGCAGAAAATATTCAGTCTTCTACTAGAAAGCTGAACATGAAGAGGAACTTCATCGTTCGGCATGACAACGACCCAAAGCATACATCCAAATCAACAAAGGAATGGCTTCATCAGCAGAAGATTAAAGTTTTGGAATGGCCCATCCAGAGCCCAGACCTAAATCCGATTGAAAATCTGTAGGGTGATCTGAAGAGGGCTGTGCACAGGAGATGCCCTCGCAATCTGACAGATTTGGAGTGTTTTTGCAAAGAAGAGTGGGCAAATATAGAGTGCTGTAGTAAAATTAAAAGTTGGTTCAACAAAAGTATTAGTTTAAGGGTGTGCACACTTATGCAACCATATTAAAAAAAAATTATTATTTACTTCCCTCCACCTAAAAGATTTCAGTTTGTTGCTCAACCGAGTTCTACAGTTTATAGGTCACACTAAAGGTGGAAAAAGTTCTGAAATTATTAATCTTTCTTTTTTTAAAAATGTTTTACTTTACAGAAACCTGACATTTTAACAGGTGTGTGCAGACTTTTTATATCCACTGTATATATACAGTTGTGAAAAAGAAGAAAGGAAACTGCGCTAAAAGACATTAAAACGAATAACTGCAAAGCCGTGTCACAGTTATTCAATTGGGAGCTGCGATTTTCATGTAAACAAAAATTACAAGGGCAAGACTATGGAAGAAAAATAAATCGCGCTGACCCCGTGACCATTCAATGTTGATTTGAACCGAAAATTACAAATAAAATCACCAAAAATAAAATTGATGGATAACCCTTACATAAATCAATATGGTGATAAATCCATAAAAACATCAAAAATATAAAGAAAAAATAAAATAATGAAAATCATACAAAATGTTGGTATATGAAACCAAAAAATCAAAGAATTATTGTCCATAAATAATTAGTGCATATAAGCTCAAATTAATAAACTGAACACCAGTGCTCTGTGAAGAAAAGACCATATAATTGTGAGATGTCATATCCAAAAAGCAATCGTGTTGAATCCACCACCAATCAGCAGAAATTACTTCTTACCAGCTTGCCACGATCCCCCATGGACAGAGGATCAATGTATGCCTGTAATCAATCAGCTCTCTCCAAAAACCAGCAAACACAAGTACGATTCTTCAGAGCACTGGTGTTCAGTTTATTAATTTGAGCTTATGTGCACTAATTATTTATGGACAATAATTCTTTGATTTTTTGGTTTCATATACCAAAATGTTGTATGATTTTCATTATTTTATTTTTTCTTTATATTTTTGATGTTTTTATGGATTTATCACTATATTGATCTATGTAAGGGTTATCCATCAATTTTATTTTTGGTGATGTTGTCATTTTCAGTTCAAATCAACATTGAATGGTCACGGGGTCAGCGCAATTTATTTTTCTTCCATATATCCAGTTGTGCTCATAATTTTACATACCCTGGCAGCATTTATGATTTCTTGGCCATTTTTCAGAGAATATGAATGATAAACACAAAAACATTTCTTTTACTCATGGTTAGTGTTTGGCTGAAGCCATTTATTATCAATCAACTGTGTAAACTCCTTTTAAATCATATTGACAAAGAAACTACTTAAATGACCCTGATCAAAGGTTTACATACCCTGGTGATTTTGGCCTGATAACACGCGCACAAGTTGACACAAAGGGGTTTGAATGGCTATTAAAAGGTAACCATCCTCACCTGTGTTCTGTTTACCTGTAATTAGTGTGTGTATATAAAAGGGTCAATGAGTTTCTGGACTCCTGACAGACCCTTGCATCTTTCATCCAGTGCTGTACTGACGTTTCTGGATTCTGAGTCATGGGGAAAGCAAAAGAATTGTCAAAGGATCTGCGGGAAAAGGTAGTTGAACTGAATAAAACAGGAAAGGGATATAAAAAGATATCCAAGGAATCGAGAATGGCAATCAGCAGTGTTCAAACGCTAATTAAGAAGTGGAAAATTAGGGGTTCTGTTGAAACAAAACCACGGTCAGGTAGAACAACTAAAATTTCAGCCACAACTCCCAGGAAAATTGTGTGGATGCAAAGAAAAACCAACAAATAAACTTCAGGTGAAATACAGGACTCTATGAAAACATGGTGTGGCTGTTTCAAGATGCACACTAAGGAGGCACATGCAGACATGCCGGACCTTGATGAGGAAACATGGGAGGAGTGTGTGGTTACATTCATCCCATCGATGATAGCGGCTAAAGACAGATTCCTACAATTAAAGTTCTTCACAGGGCTTAATATACCCCACAGAGACTAGCTCGTATATTCCCCCTTAGAGACTCACAGTGTCAGAGGTGTGGGGTGGAGGAGGGTTGATTCTGGCACATGGTCTGGTCCTGCCCTAAGCTTCTACCTTACTGGCGGGAGGTCGCTGATACTCTTACGCAGGTGTGTGGGACACAGATCCCACTTGAACCCCTGACCCTTCTACTTAGTCACCTGGAGGAGGTTCAGGGGGACAGATATATGTTAAGCTATGTTTGACGTTCTCCCTGTTTTATGCCAGGAGGGAAATCCTTCTTAGGTGGAAACTGGCAGAACCGCCCACGAAAGACTCCTGGTGCTTATCTGTAAACTCAGTTCTCCCCCTTTATAGACTCACGTACCAGAATAGGCAGTGCCCGGCGAAGTTTGACAAGGTCTGGTCGGGATGGATAGATGCAAATGGTTAAGATGTAATACTCAGTTATGAGGAGGAGGAGGTTTGAATGTTATGCTACTGTTTAGCTTCCTTGTCATCCTTCCCGCCCTCTCCCCCCCCCTTTTATCCCCGGCTTACCTTACCCTCCATTTGTATGGGTTCTACATGAGGGAAAGGAGTGTCACTCCATCAGTCATTTGACTTATCAGCCTGTTAGGGTTAAAATGTTCGTACTCTGCACTGTTATACATACCAGGGGATCAGATCCCCGATTCTGAGTGGATGCTACGCTGACTTTCATGTACTATGTTATGTCTATGTCTTTCATACCTTGACAATGTAATGCCGATTTGTATTTCAATAAACATCTCGGTTAAAAAAAAAAAGGAGGCACATGCAGAAAGATGGGCTGCATGGTCGAGTCGCCAGAAGAAAGCCATTACTATGCAAATGCCACGAGCCTCAAACCTTCTGGCACAAAGTCATTTGGAGTGATGACACCAAAATTTTGCTTTTTGGCCACAACCATAAAACGCTACATTTGGAGAGGAGTCAACAAGGCCTATGATGAAAGGTACGGAGGTGGATCGCTGATGTTTTGGGGATGTGTGAGCTACAAAGGCACAGGAAATTTGGTCAAAATTGTTGGCAAGATGAATGCAGTATGTTATCAAAAAATACTGGAGGAACATTTGCATTCATCAGCCAGGAAGCTGCACATGGGACGTACTTGGACATTCCAACATGACAATGATCCAAAAGACAAGGCCAAGTTGACCTGTCATTGGCTACAGTAGAATAAAGTGAAGGTTCTGGAGTGGCCATCTCAGTCTCCTGATCTCAATATCATTGAGCCGCTCTGGGGAGATCTCAAACGTGCAGTTCATGAAAGACAGCCCAGGTATTTACAGGAGGCTTTTTGCCAAGAGGAATGGGCAGCTTTACCTTCTGAGAAGATAAAGAGCCTCATCCACAAATACCACAAAAGACTTCAAGCTGTCATTGATGTTAAAGGGGGCAATACACGGTATTAGGAACTGGGGTATGTAAGCTTTTGATCAGGGTAATTTGGGTAGTTTCTGTTGTCAATACGATTTAAAAAGAGTAAACACAGTTGATTGATAATAAATGGCTTCAGCCAAACTCTAACCATGAGTGAAAGTAAAGTTTTTGTGTTATCATTCATATTCTCTGAAAAATGGCCAAGAAATCAAATTCTGCCAGGGTATGTAAACTATATATATATATATATATATATATACACACACACACACACACACACACACACATATACACACACACAGTCAGGTCCATAAATATTGGGACATCGACACAATTCTAATCTTTTTGGCTCTATACACCACCACAATGGATTTGAAATGAAACGAACAAGATGTGCTTTAACTGCAGACTTTCAGCTTTAATTTGAGAGTACTCAGTAATATGGGCCTAGCCCCAAGCTGGGGGGCCTCAAGACTGAAAATACTTTTAAAGGGCACCGTGACAAAAAAAAGGTTGTGAAACACTGATCTAGGCAATAACTCAGCCATTTGGCAACAATTTCCACTGTAGAATAATAAAATAACTAACAGATTAAAAATATATACCACCACACATTTTTTTCCTAAAGGAGCATCATTGAATTATCGTGATGCAACATATCAGATCCTTTCAAGATCCCTCAGTCAAGACACTGTCCCTCAATCATCGTAAATTAAATTTCTGAATCAAGAGTAAACCAGGGTAAATTCAATGTAATTTAATGAAAAGTTAATCAGTTGTTTCTTATTTTTTCTCATTTAATGCTTCTTATGTAGAGAATATTTATGTGATTATTTGGTGTGTTCAGGCAATAAAAATAAATGATTATTAAATCATGACTAATTTACCACTGCATTTTCAACTGGTTTAGTCTAGTTTTTAAACATAATTAATTGCTGAAGGAGAAAATGGTCAAATATTCTTCAATATGGTTAGATAGTGACAGTCATTAAATACCATAAGGTGTGCAACTTGGATAGGTTTTTTCTTTCAAAAAAACGTGTCTATTAACTTACCTGTCTTGACATGGAGCTGTTTGGTGGATCTGGCACAGGAGATATAAGGTTGGTGGTGCTCTTTTTATGAACACTGTTCATACCAGGCATTTTAGTGATTTTGCAGGCCTTACTGCTTGCGCTTGAGTTTTTACGCTTTTTACCCTCCGATTTGTCAAAGGGAAGAGGCAGCGAGGACACTGCATTGTGAACCGCCAGTGTATGCTCCCCAGGGTGATGTACAAGGGAAGACACTGACAGGCTTGAGTCAATACTGCTAACAACCATACTCATATGTTTTATGGAGTCTGTTGAGCTACCAGATAAAGAAGTCCTTCCTGGTGATTCCAGTTTGGCACTAATTGGGCTTGTTCCATTGTTTGCATTGTGCACGGACACACTATTAAAGGAAGTCGCCTGATAAGAGTTTGTCGCATTAGAGTTCAAAACGCAGTTTTTCTTGTGGGACCCTGAAAACGTAGATGAGGATGACGTCTGCAAAGGTAATGAGGAAGAGGTGGAAGAAGGCGTCTGAGGCTTTTTCTTTTTGTTACTTGAAGGCTCATCACTCCGTGAAGACAGGTCTTTTGCTTTAGATGATTTGCCTGGTTTCGATTTTGACGGTTTGTGTGACGGTGACGGGCTGGTGCTTGGCACAGGGGAAATGGCAGAAGGGGCTTTGAAAGTGGAGTCCATGATATTTAGCGTTGTCGTGACATGGGGGAATGCTGTGGTGTGTGACGCAACAGAGTTTGTGTCAGACGTTGAAACAAAGGATGTACTGGACAAGATATAAGGGGAGGTGGTTCTGGAATTTGTAGGTGGGGAGGGTAGGTACACTGAACTTGGGCTGCTGAAGGGCTGCAGAACCGATGCAGGAAAAGGACTCCCAATAGGTGCTGCTGGAGAAGGCATTGGACTATCCGCAGCTGGAGGAATTTTTCTTTGAAGAAAACAAGAAAAAGAGAATTACAGTTAAATAACTTAAGCATAGTTAATATAACAATTACCCACAATGAATACCAAGGTTGCACTGTCATAGATATCCATATTGTTAGTTATATGATACTATAAATGGTTTTTGTCAAATAAAAATTTCAACTAGTTTTAATTTACCCCAACCTAAAGTGGTATTAAACCTAAAAGCAAACCATTTTATTGCAGCTCACCAACTTTTAGATGTGTTAGTTGCATTGTTTTTCTATTTTAGGCTTTTCTTCTTTTATTTTCACTTGGTTATCTAGCCAGAAAGGCTTCATTGTACATGGGACGTTTTTACAACCTCCCCTGAATGATTTAACTTGACAGTAGTAACCCGCGTTTAATGTTTATAAGCATTTCAAATTTTTTTTTTTTTTTAAATGACCAAAAACGCCTATAAACGAAATGCGGCGAAACGCGGGTTACCGCGTTTGGCATCGGAAACTTCGGGGTCTGAACTCATTTTTTTGCCTTAAAATAAAAAGGCCTATTAACGCAACTGCCTAAAAACGACAGTAAACGAACCTGTGTACATGTTCACATAAGATAACATTGAATGAGTTCAGGGGCAGTTGAAAAAAGTGTTCAACTGCCTCTGAACATCCGTTTAGCAGCAGCAGTGTACATGGGGCCCAAGTCTGTTTATTTTCAATACAAACACAGTGTCCTGCAGATATAGCAGTTAGAGGGTTGAAAAATCCATTTAACACCAACAGGGGTGCCTACAGATTTTATTCATTTATGTAAAACCTTTATCTTACAAAATAAAAAACGGTTGCTGTAACTGCTTAAAAAGTATTAGCTGGCTTTGGCTTCAATTTGTTAGTATATCTAAATCTTCAAGCACATCTAACACGACCCTTCCCCCAGACTGACAATGTTACTATCCAAAGATGTCTCTGTTGCTCCTTTATCCAGTGGGCGCTCCACTACAGAAGGTGTGTTACTGGCTGGATCACCAGGTGAAACAGTGGGGGGAAAAAGCCTAAAAAAAATTCAGCAGCTTCAAATACTGTAGTTGCTAACTTTTAATAATAGGACACTTACCTATTCCAAGGATCCAGTGCTGTCCTCAGCCGAGCTGGATCTTCAGCCGTCTTCGGATCCTGGTGCCGGCATGTTTACTTTGGGAAGCCGGCTGTGACTGCTTTCGGCTTCACAGCCGGCTTCCCACTGCTCATGTGCAAGCCGCGCTTTGTGAATGGTCCTGCAACTTTCCTGGGACCTGTGATCTGTCCCAGAAGGCTTTGAGGGAAGTAAGCGGACAAACTTCCGTGTTGATCTGCCCTGAAGAGAGAGCGTGTACCTGTCAAAACCAAGTACCTGCTCCCCCTTCAAAAAAAAAACAAAAAACAAAGTAGCAAAACTTAAAGAGGAGAGGGGGGAGAAGGCAGACAAGCGGAACGCCCCCTTTTGGGTGAAGCTCCGTTTTAAAGTGACACTATCACAAATTTATAATGTAGAAAAATAAAAGATTTGCCTGTAAAGATGAAATATTATACTTGCCTATTTATCTTCTCACACTGCAAGTCCTCAATCCTTTGTAAAGCTACAGTCCCCTGGGGATCCTTTTAATTAGATATACTTCTAGATTCCTGATCCCCTGCTGAGTCCTGTGTTTTTGTACTACCAGCCCCTATGTCACTGCAGGTTACATATTGTAACATAGTTAGTCTGGTTGAAAAAAGACAAGTCTATCTATTTCAACCAAGGGGGGGAATTACAATCTTATATACACAATCCTATACCCCCAGTTGATCCAGAGGAAGACAAAAAAAAAACCCCAGCAAAAGCATGATCCAATTTGCTCCAACAGGAGCAAAACAAAATCCTTCCTGATCCCCCAAGAGGCAATTGGATATTCCTTGGATCAACTTTACCTATAAATATTAGGACACAGTACCGACGTATCCAGCACTACCTTGTATGGGGGACATGTGACCTACTCCCAGGATGCAGTGCTCAGACCTGACCCAAACATTGCCAACTGATGAGGATAATGTCATAAACTTGGTTCTCACACAGCGTTGGACTCAGGGTTTAGGGTTAGGGTTAGGGGTTAGGGGTTGGGGTTAGGGTTTTCCCTTTAAGAACAAGGCTAGGACCCAGGCTCTTGAACAGGGACCTCCCCCAGAGGTCAAAGGTCAGAGGGCGGGTCCCCAGAGGTCAAAGGTCAGTGGGCGTGGCTGACCCCCACCAAAGTGTACCGCCTACCCCAACTAAGTCGGGGAATGAACAAGTCGGGGAAAGCGTAGGGATGGCGCGATTTAGAAATATGGAGAAGGCGAGTATAAGTTGGTCGATAGTTAGGTTAGCAAGAAGACTGTCCCTTTACACTGAAGTTTCAGCACTTCTTGACAGTACCCGACGCTTACCTCACATTCTTATTGGCCTGTAAGGCAGCCCATCATAGTGTTGAAATAATAGGTAGCATGTAAACTACAACACTACCCAACCAGTCAGTGAATGGCCTGCTAGAACAACCTGGTAATCAAGTGAAGCAGAAGTACTGCACTTTCTTGGTGCCTGCACTTTATACCTGTTGGTAGTTTTTGGTTTTCTTTATGAGCGGTTTCACACTGGGGCGCTGGGTGCGGTGGCGGTATAGCGCCGCTATTTTTAGCGGCGCTATACCGTCAGGATTGCTGAGGTATTCGGCCGCTAGCGGTGCGGTTTCAACCCCCGCTAGCGTCCAAAAAAGGGTTAATACCACCCGCAAACCGTGGATACAGCCGCGGTTTGCGGGCGGTATTACCGCCGTGGTGTCCCATTCATTTCAATGGGAAGGAGCGGTGTAGGAGCGGTAAACACACCGTCCAAAGATGCGGCTAGCAGGACTTTTTTGCACGTCCTGTTGGCGCACCGCTCCAGTGTGAAAGCCCTCGGGGCTTTCACATTGGAGAGACAGCAGCCGCTGTTTAGGCTCGGTTTGCAGGCGCTATTTTTAGCACAATAGCGCCTGCAAACCGCCCCAGTGTGAAAGGGGCCTAAGAGACCATCTATCGCACATTAATACACTGGGACCATTACGCTTCTTGTGATCAATTATGACCGATACATATACACCAAAATAGGAGTGTAGATTAACATTAGATTTAGGGCCGAAACAACTAACTGATTAATCGACAATTAATCGATTACTATTTTCATAATCGATTAATCGGCCAGTAACATAACGGAGTTAAAAAAAATAACTAAATAAATCTCTCTCTCCCCTCCTCACCCCAACCTCCTCCCCCGTTAGGTAAACCATAACCTCCTCAATACTTCTCTGGCTAGGTGGACGGACTTACTTCCCCATTAATCTTTTCCCTTCTTCTGTCTGCGTAAATTTTTCCCATGTTGACCAGATTTTAATATGTTGCTCTTTTCTGTCTTGGGCCGAAGCCACCAACTCCTCTATCGCCCCCACTTGTCTGACCCTGTTGAGCCATTCTGCGATTGTTGGAGGGCTAGAGAGATTTATTTAGTTATCTATTTAATTTTTTTTCTTTTTTTTTTTTTCTTTTCCTTTCTTTCTTTCTTTCTTTTTTGGGGTTTGATTTGGGAGGGGAGGTAGAGGGGGAATGGATAAAAATGTAAGGGAGAAGAAAACAAGGGCGTGAGAATCAAAGACGTTTAATAGAGGAAAGGAACTTTATGTGTCCCTCCTGTCACAGGGAGACACGTGAAGGCCAAAAGGGAAGGGAACCCATTGACATTGAGGTTTAGAGGTGAGAGGATCTAATTAATGGAATGGGATGAGGAAAATAATATGAATAGAAATGTAATGGAAAATGTATAAACGATGTATTGTATGTATCCCTTTTTGAAATATAAATAAAGAATATTTAAAAAAAAAAAAAAAATAACTAAAATTAGCCCTTTACTTTATAGTACAAAAAGAGCAAATAATTGCTACTGTAAATATTACTTTCACAGTTCCACAGTAAAAAAATGAACCCATTACAGTAGCGATTATCTGCTTTTTTTGTATTATAAAGGGCTAATTTTAGTTTTTTTAACACCATTATGTTACTAAATGTCTTAGGACTGGTTCACAGCTATGCTTTTTTTTCAGAAAAGCATTACAGTTCATTTACATGGTTTCTTATGGGACACATTCATAGCTATGCCTTTTCAGCTGCTGCGTATTTGGAAAGGATCACGGACTTATTTTTTAACGCGAAACAGTGCTTTTTTGGTTCAATATACTTCAATGGAGAAGCTGCAGAAAAGCATGCAATGCGTTTTTGCAGCAATTTGTGTTTTTTAATCTGCCCAAATTGCCCAAAAAAAAAGCAAAAAACGCAAATCGCAGCAAAATAACGTGCGCAAAAATCAATCCACACAGCAAAAAAGCACTGCAAAAACAGATCAAAAGCAAACTGCATAGGTGTGCACCGAGCCTTATGCTGGCCACACGGATCAATTTTTAGACGAGAATATTCATACGAAAAATCTTTGTACATTTACTGAATAAAAGAATGTTGTTTGAAATTTTCACTTGCTTTTAACATTGTTTTTAAAATGTATGCAATTTCTGAATGAATACACGGTCTGAAAATTCCTTTGACCAAGAAGTCTATTATTTCTAAATTTTCCCGTCACTGTGGTTGAAAACAAACGTCGATTTAACCCCACTAACGATTAGTTCTTACTTAAAATTATTTATTTTTTGAAGGAAGACATTGTTTTTGTATGGCCAGCATATAATATAATACAGTTCTGTTTGAAAATCTGCAAAACTGTCTAACTTTTTTTTTTCCTTTAAATAAAAAAAATATACAGTATATCTCTTCTGTCAGTTATTCTTAGAGTGGATTAGATATTTTGCTCCCTAGCCATATAGTTGGTTATATATATATTTACCACTGCATAGAGATATTTAAGAATAAATTGCCTTTTTTTTTAAACTTTCCATATTAACTAAATTATACACCACACTTTTTTTTAAGGTTATTAACCGATTAATCGAAACAATAAATCGGCCAACTAATCGATTATGAAAATAATCGTTACTTGCAGCCCTAATTAGATTAACATTTTTGTTAGGCAAGTAAAGAAATCGCATAAAAAAATAATAATAATCAGCATACTTACTTCCACATCTGTGAATTCAAGTGTTTTTCCACCATGGAATTTAACGCAAACCGAAATCGATCCCACCTTCTATCAAACACATAGTACCCTCGTCCCATTAAGCGGCTCCCAAATGAGCAGAACTACAAATAAAATTGAAACATAGAGCATTGTTATGCCTAATGTGTCATCTACAAAAGAATACCAATCCATTTAAAAAAAAATTCACATATAAAACACACTTTAACTATGTTCTACTACTGCTAAACATTTTCAAGGCAAGTTTTAGACAATATTAAAATTCCATGGACATGGACCACATCACCAGATGAGTGAAACAAAATGAACTATCCATCTTGTTTAAAGGCAAATTAGATTTAATGGCTTAAAAAGGCTTTATGCGGCACTATTTTTGCATAATCCATCAGCTAAACCATGAAATTGTCAGAAATAGCGTCAGAATATTTTTTTTTTATTACGTAAATAAATCTGTTCCTGAAAGGGCAACTTCAGGTTCACAAGATCTGAATTACTGGTCTGGATTTTCCCAATTTGAGACTGTTGATACACTTTGGAGCTGTATCGTCACCATTTACTTAAAATGCTCTACATTTTTATGTTGAGCCGTTAAACATGAACTGTGCTATAAAAAAAGTTTAGCACATCAGTAGGTATGCATACTGGTTATACAGTGAGTGAAAAAAGTATTTGATCCCCTGCTGATTTTGTACGTTTGCCCACTGACAAAGAAATTAACAGTCTATAATATTGATGGTAGATTTATTTTAACTGTGAGAGACAGAATAACAAAAAAAAAAAAATCAAGAAAAACTTAATTAAAAAAAGTTATAAATTGATTTGCATTTTAATGAGAAAAATAAGTATTTGACCCCTTCGCAAAACATGACTTACTTGGTGGCAAAACTCTTGTTGGCAATCACAGAGGTCAGACGTTTCTTGTAGTTGGCAACCAGGTTTGCGCACATCTCATGGAGGGATTTTGTCCCACTCTTTGCAGATTCTCTTCAAGTCATTAAGGTTTTGAGGCTGACGTTTGGCAACTCAAACCTTCAGCTCCCTCCACATTTTCTATGGGATTAGGATCGGGAGACTGGCTAGGCCACTCCAGGCCCTAATGTGCTTCTTCTTGAGCCACTCCTTCGTTGCCTTGGTCGTGTGTTTTTGGCCATTGTCATGCTGGAATACCCAACCATGACCCATTTTCAATGCCCAAGCTGAGGGAAGGAGGTTCTCACCCAAGATTTGACGGTATATGGCCCCATCCATCGTCCCTTTGATGCAGTGAAGTTGTCCTGTCCCCTTAGCAGAAAAACACCCCCAAAGCATAATGTTTCCACCTCCATGTTTGACGGTGGGGATGGTGTTCTTGGGGTCATAGACAGCATTCCTCCACCTCCAAACACGGCGAGTTGATTTGATGCCAAAGAGCTAAATTCTGGTCTCATCTGACCACAACACTTTCACCCAGTTCTCCTCTGAATCGTTCAGGTGTTCATTAGCAAACTTCAGATGGGCCTGTACATGTGCTTTCCTGAGCAGGGGGACCTTGCGGACGCTGCAGGATTTCAGTCCTTCACGGCATAGTGGGTTACCAATTGTTTTCCTGGTGACTATAGTCCCAGCTGCCTTGAGATCATTGACAAAATTCTCCAGTGTAGTTCTGGGCCGATTCCTCACCATTCTCATGATCACTGAAATTCCGCAAGGTGAGATCTTGTATGGAGCCCCAGACCGAGGGAGATTGAAAGTTATTTTGTGTTTCTTCCATTTTCGAATAATGGCACCAACTGTTGTCATCCTCTCACCAAGCTGCTTGTAGCCCATTCCAGCCTGTAGGTCTACAATCTTGTCCCTGACATCATTGGACAGCTCTTTGATCTTGGCCATGGTGGAGAGATTGGAAAATGATTGCTTCTGCGAACAGGTGTCTTTTATAAAAGGTAACAAACTGAGATTAGGAGCACTCCCTTTAAGAGTTATCCTAATCTGAGCTTGTTACCTGTATAGAAAACACCTGGGAGCCAGAAATCTTGCCGATTGATATGGGATCAAATACTTACTTCAATCATTAAATGAAAAACAATTCATAACTTTTTTGAAATGCGTTTCTCTGGATATTTGTGTTATTTTGTCTTTCATTCTCAAAATAAACCTACGATTCAAATTTTGGACTGATCATTTCTTTCTCAGTGATGGAATGTATAAAATAAGCAGGGGATCAAATACTTTTTTCGCTCACTGTACAAAGGAATACACAATGGAAGTTTGTACCATGCATCATATTAGCAAAATGTTTATACGAATATAATATTTTTGCATTAGCAATGACAGACAACAGTGAAATCAATCAGTGAGCCGGGCCACTAATGCTATCCAGCAAAGTCTGCAATGGTGTCTTAAAGTGGATGTAAACCCTCACATATACCCAGTGAAGTGAATAGCCCCAGATGATACACAGAGCTGAAACAAATCTCCCTACATAAGTTTTACTTGTGTTAGAGAATTTTTCTTCCGGATTCAACAGTGGGATAGGAGTGTGGGCATACACTGTGTGTGTGAGCCGATTGGAGGAAAGGCACACATCCCCCCCCTCCACATAGGAAGAGGATTGAAGAAACTTACAGAGCTGTGCTGTGAATAGACAAGCCCTCTGCTTATCTGTCTCTAAGTTACCTCCCCGACACAAATTTCCAGCTGCTTTTATCACCTGCGTTGGAGAACTTGTCAGAAGTTATCATGCTGATAGCAGAGCAGCAGAAAGACACGGGACTTAGGACTTTGGAGAGAGAAGTAAACACTACAGATGCCCAGGTCAAATTTTATGAATGGGGTTTACAACCACTAAGTCAGAACCCTACTTTGAGTTCTGGGCAATCTTCTGCAATCCCAGGTGCACACTTCTCCATAAGTCATCAGTAGAATGACAGTAGGAGTAAAAGCAGCTGAGGTGTAACTCACTCTCTCACCGCTTCTTGCATCACCATTCACACTCACAAGACAGGTGTGGTTCGGACTGGTGGCTGTGAGAAACTTCTGACTAGTGTAGCACTACCCCCACATGGGCTGCTGGTTACTGGCTCTCCTGCACAGCCAGGCAACACACATTCCCCACTTGCATCCCACTTGCAAGAAGTCAGTCCCTTGGCTTTGTTTTTAATGTTTTTATTAGGGGTAACAACTTGAATGGGTGAAGCGATTGATAGGATGCCCAACTTGAATCAAGAACAACAGGGGACAACATCCTTCCTCTATACAAAAGATCCTGGACCGCTTTCCTTCCTCTATATACACACAGTCCTTAGTGGATTTACTTAAGGGAAACTGCATGCAGAAGTGTATCCTCTGCTTGTGTAGAACTGCTCCCAGTTACTCTGCTTGCATGCACTACCAGCCCTCCTGGCTGCTCTGAAGGTCTCCCAGGGCAAGGTAATAAAAGGGTTCTTGCCACGATACGTGACTTCTGGTGTGTGGAATGCAAACTGACAACGTCCCACTATGTCTCCTCACTAGGGGGTGTAAAAAATATTCGAAGAATCGTCAAAAATCAGTGAGCACACTATAATGTATATGCATGGAGATTTCTCTAAAATGTACAGCCATGGCCAAAAGTTTTGAGAATGACACAAATATACATTTTTCACAAAGTCTGCTGCTTCAGTGTTTTTAGATCTTTTTGTCAGCTGTTACTATGGTATACATTTCATTCATTTTATTTCAAGTGGCAAAGGCTTTTATTGACAATTATATTACATTTTGGCAAAGAGTCAATATTTTCAGCATTGACCCTTCTTTTTCAAAACCTCTGTAATTTGTCCTGGCATGCTGTCAATCAACTTCTGGGCCACATCCTGACTGATGGGCAGCCCATTAATCAATGCTTGGAGTTTGTCAGAATTTGTGAGGGTTTTTTGTTCACCCGCCTTCTTGAGGATTGACCACAAGTTCTCAATGGGAATAAGGTCTGGGGAGTTTCCTGGCCATGGACCCAACATTTTTATGTTTTGTTCCCCGAGCCACTTAGTTATCACTTTTGTCTTATGGCAAGGTGCTCCATCATACTGGAAAAGGCATTGTTCCTCACCAAACTGTTCTTGGAAGGTTGGGAGAAGTTGCTCTCAGGGGATATTTGTGTACCATTCTTTATTCATGGCTGTGTTCTTAGGCAAAATTGTGATTGAGCCCACTACCTTGGCTGAGAAGCAACTCCAGAAATGAATGGTCTCAGGATGCTTTACTGTTGGTACGACACATGGTAGCGCTCACCTTTTCTTCTCCGGACAAGGTTTTTTCCAGATGTCCCAATCAATAATAAAATGGGATCTATCAGAGAAAATTTCTTTACCCCAGTCCTCAACAGTCCAATCCATTTACCTTTTGCAGAATATCAGTCTGTCCCTGATGTTTTTCCTGAAGAGAAGTGGCTTCTTTGCTGCCCTTCTTGACAACAGGCCATCCTCCAAAAGTCTTCAGTTCACTGTGTGTGCAGATACACTCACACCTGCCTGCTGCCATTCCTGAGCCAGCTCTGCACTAGTGGTGCCCCAATCCCTCAGTTGAATCAACTTAGGAGACGGTCCTGGAGCTTGCTGGACTTTCTAGGGCGCCCTAAAGCCTTCTTCACAAATGCAGTAGAAATGTTTTTATTTGCGATTAAGTTCATTTTCATGGCAAAGAGGGACTTTGTAATTAATCTGATCACTCTTCATAACATTCTGGAGTATATGCAAATTGCCATCACAAAAATTGTGGCAGCAGACTTTGTAAAAATTAATATTTGTGTCATTCTCAAATCTTTTAGCCACGGCTGTAAGTTAATAAAACATTTGTAAGAGATGCAACGGTTTTAAAAAATCTGATATTTGTATATCTTTATATGCCTTAAAGGACATCATAGATTATACAGGCCTGTTGTAGTTGGTTTTAGACAAGTTTTGTTTTTTAAACTTTTCTAAAGATTTTGTACCGTCAACCTCTGGTCTGTTCATGTGTGCTGTGTAAAGGGGGTGTCCCCCCTCTCTTCAGTCAGCTCTCCTCACTGATGTAACTTCAGCTCTCCACCTCCCCCTGCTTTTCAGAGCTGACAGATCCTGTGTAAATTCTGCACTTTGAATGGATGTTGGGAAAAGATTACTGTAGATAAACAGGTGCAAATTATGTAGGAGGATTTCTTTCATCTCTGTGTATCACCTGAGGCCAGTTACTTTACTGGGTATATGTAAGTGTTTACAACCACTTTAAGTCATTACTGGTTCCCCTACTTATCCTATTACAGAGGACAAATCCAGACCTATATATGTGAACTCGCTAAAATAAAATTGGATACTTACCGCAAGAGGCTTAGGATGATGCCCAGAGTAGTAACAGTCTAGTTTTTCTGTATCTTCTGCACCTTCAGCTTCACCTTCGTCACTAGAGAGCCGACTAGCCAGATCCCCTGCCACAGAATTTACAGCAGGCTCAGGCACAAACCCAGTATTGTTTGAAGAACTCGTGCTGTTGAGGCTATTTGCAGAAGATGGTCTAGAAATATGAAAAATTCTAAATAACATTTGCAATTCACATATATGTTATTACACATCCAAAAACAGGTCCCCAATACATCGTTCACTCAGCAGTGTCCATCAGCAGAGGCATTCCTCTCGTCTCTATTCATCAAGAACATAGAGTCACCAGCACAACAAAAATGATGTTTGGAGCACATGGCAGCCCCTTCATTAGGCAAACAGTGACAGCAGTAACAAATACATGATTATAATATAAAGCGCAATAGGACAAATGAGAAAGTGCCCCTCCCCAGTCAAAACAGTAACCATCCCTATGATGCAGTAAACAAAGCAATTAACTAACCAACATAGCAAAGCATCCTTGTGCTCCTGTGTCCTGCCCCATGTGGCATACCTCATATCTATTCATATACAAGAACAGTGCCCAGTGCTGTCCTGGCTGCAGGTCTTCTCCCTTGACTTCCTGGTCTCACAGGAGAATCAGGCGGCAGCCGGAGCCATAGGATCCTCCTGCTGTCAGTCAAATCCTAGGAGAAGAGAACGGAGGGCATGGCCGAGCTGCGCTGTGTGTCTATGGGTGCACATAGCCCAGCTCTCCACATGGGTGCCCCCATGCACACGCTTGCTATGAAGGCAACCGCAGAAAGGAGTGGAGAGCGCTAGCAGGTGTTTACAAGAGAAGGTAAGGGACAGGTCTGTATAATGACAGGTAAGTATAGCAAATGTTTTATTTAAATAAAATTTAGGCTTTAAAATCACAAGCCGGTGTGGGTAAAATGGAAAAAAAAGAAAAGAAAAAAACTGCAAAGATGGTCTAGCTACCTGAGGTGAAAAGTGGGGCCTGGCAGAGAAAGGAATAAAGTACAGTCAAAAGTGCTTACCTAGGTAGGACAGAGTTAGGGGGTCTGGCTTTTGCTGGGGATGTCGCTTTGGGTTCAGGTGCGGCGTTGGCAGATGGTCCTGACGACTGTTCTTGTGCTGGTGCAGACTGGTTCTGGTGTGTTTCTCGGGCGTTCGGTGGATGTTCTTTATCTTTAGTCACCTCTTTTTCCCTCGATCGAGCTTTATGTTCAGCTAATAACACATCAAATGGTTTCTTACGACCTGGGACTGCTCGTCTGTGGTAAAGGGAATGTGTCTAATGGGCAAATATAAAGACAAGAAAACCATGACAAACAGAAGGCAAAGTTAAAAGATCATATATCTTTGTTACAAACAAACCCTGCTGCCAATTTCTTTTGCTTCCAACAAAACTGTATGCTAGATTGGGTACCAGTTGTCACTTTGGTCAATTGATCTAGAGCAGGGATCTCCAAACGTTTTAAACAAAGGGCCAGTTTACTGTCCTTCAGACTTTAGGACAGGGGTGCCCAACCTTTTGAAGAGCGAGGGCCACTTAAGCGACTTGGTAACCGGTCGCGGGCCACAATGAGCGGAGCGGGCGGATGACAGGTCCGTGTCCACTCTGCATATGCAGAGCAGAGCAGACACAGCCCACTCTAGTCTATGGGGCCACCGATCCTCCCAGATGGAAGGGGACGGATCCCCTTGTGTTTTTTAGCAGATCGGATTGGAGGTAGGCAGGTGTAATCAGACACAAGTCTGTTTACATCTGCAGCTCCATAGAGGTGAATGGAGGGTCCGAATGGGTCAGACCGATCATGTGAAAGGGGCCTAAGGCCGCTTTCACACTGATGTACTGCGGTTTACCCACACCCAGATGCAGCACAGTGCACCTGTGGCTTTCCTGAGGGTTTGCTGCACTTTGCCATAGACGTCTATTATATCCTGCAAGTGTGGTGCACTTTCTGAAAGCGCACCAAATCCACAGGTAATAACAGAAGTCTATGATTCAATAAAGGAAACCCACAGATGCACTGCTCTGCATCTGCGTATCAGTTTGAAAGCAGCCTAATAATCACTGCAGATATGCCCATACATACACTGTGATTTTAGTAATAAGCTTACCTTTAATAACAGTCAGGTATCACCGGCTGTTGCTGTCCCAGGCAGAATGCATTTGGTATCACTCCGCCTATGACAGAAGTCAAGAAGCATCGACTTATGCCGCTCTGCTCTACCACTGGCTTCATTCACAAAACTGATGCTCTGGGATGGGGGTCAGCGACTGACAATCTGGGCTGGAGGCCGCGGGCCACTGGTTGGGCACCCCTGCTTTAGGAGAACCAGACTGTGGCCAGCAAGAATAGAAAATGTCCCAGTGTCAGTGAGAGTAAACAGTGTACCCTCTTTGGTGTCAGTGGGAGGAATAGTGCCCTATCTTTGGTGTCAGTGGGAGGAATAGTGCCCTATCTTTGGTGTCAGTGGGTGAAATAGTGCTGTCACTGATGTCAGTGGGAGGACTAGTCCCCCATCATTGGCATCAATGGGAGGACTAGTCCCCCATCATTGGCATCAATGGGATGAAGAGTCCCCCATCATTGGCATCAATGGGATGAAGAGTCCCCCATCATTGGCATCAATGGGATGAAGAGTCCCCCATCATTGGCATCAATGGGATGAAGAGTCCCCCATCATTGGCATCAATGGGATGAAGAGTCCCCCATCATTGGCATCAATGGGATGAAGAGTCCCCCATCATTGGCATCAATGGGATGAAGAGTCCCCCATCATTGGCATCAATGGGATGAAGAGTCCCCCATCATTGGCATCAATGGGATGAAGAGTCCCCCATCATTGGCATCAATGGGATGAAGAGTCCCCCATCATTGGCATCAATGGGATGAAGAGTCCCCCATCATTGGCATCAATGGGATGAAGAGTCCCCCATCATTGGCATCAATGGGATGAAGAGTCCCCCATCATTGGCATCAATGGGATGAAGAGTCCCCCATCATTGGCATCAATGGGATGAAGAGTCCCCCATCATTGGCATCAATGGGATGAAGAGTCCCCCATCATTGGCATCAATGGGATGAAGAGTCCCCCATCATTGGCATCAATGGGATGAAGAGTCCCCCATCATTGGCATCAATGGGATGAAGAGTCCCCCATCATTGGCATCAATGGGATGAAGAGTCCCCCATCATTGGCATCAATGGGATGAAGAGTCCCCCATCATTGGCATCAATGGGATGAAGAGTCCCCCATCATTGGCATCAATGGGATGAAGAGTCCCCCATCATTGGCATCAATGGGATGAAGAGTCCCCCATCATTGGCATCAATGGGATGAAGAGTCCCCCATCATTGGCATCAATGGGATGAAGAGTCCCCCATCATTGGCATCAATGGGATGAAGAGTCCCCCATCATTGGCATCAATGGGATGAAGAGTCCCCCATCATTGGCATCAATGGGATGAAGAGTCCCCCATCATTGGCATCAATGGGATGAAGAGTCCCCCATCATTGGCATCAATGGGATGAAGAGTCCCCCATCATTGGCATCAATGGGATGAAGAGTCCCCCATCATTGGCATCAATGGGATGAAGAGTCCCCCATCATTGGCATCAATGGGATGAAGAGTCCCCCATCATTGGCATCAATGGGATGAAGAGTCCCCCATCATTGGCATCAATGGGATGAAGAGTCCCCCATCATTGGCATCAATGGGATGAAGAGTCCCCCATCATTGGCATCAATGGGATGAAGAGTCCCCCATCATTGGCATCAATGGGATGAAGAGTCCCCCATCATTGGCATCAATGGGATGAAGAGTCCCCCATCATTGGCATCAATGGGATGAAGAGTCCCCCATCATTGGCATCAATGGGATGAAGAGTCCCCCATCATTGGCATCAATGGGATGAAGAGTCCCCCATCATTGGCACCAATGGGATGAAGAGTCCCCCATCATTGGCACCAATGGGATGAAGAGTCCCCCATCATTGGCACCAATGGGATGAAGAGTCCCCCATCATTGGCACCAATGGGATGAAGAGTCCCCCATCATTGGCACCAATGGGATGAAGAGTCCCCCATCATTGGCACCAATGGGATGAAGAGTCCCCCATCATTGGCATCAATGGGATGAAGAGTCCCCCATCATTGGCATCAATGGGATGAAGAGTCCCCCATCATTGGCATCAATGGGATGAAGAGTCCCCCATCATTGGCATCAATGGGATGAAGAGTCCCCCATCATTGGCATCAATGGGATGAAGAGTCCCCCATCATTGGCATCAATGGGATGAAGAGTCCCCCATCATTGGCATCAATGGGATGAAGAGTCCCCCATCATTGGCATCAATGGGATGAAGAGTCCCCCATCATTGGCATCAATGGGATGAAGAGTCCCCCATCATTGGCATCAATGGGATGAAGAGTCCCCCATCATTGGCATCAATGGGATGAAGAGTCCCCCATCATTGGCATCAATGGGATGAAGAGTCCCCCATCATTGGCACCAATGGGATGAAGAGTCCCCCATCATTGACATCAATGGGATGAAGAGTCCCCCATCATTGACATCAATAGGATGAAGAGTCCCCCATCATTGACATCAGTGGGATGAAGAGTCCCCCATCATTGGTGTCAGTGGGATGAAGAGTCCCCCATCATTGGTGTCAGTGGGATTAATAGTGCCTTTTTGTCAGTGGCATAAACTATGCCCCAATGTTGCTGACAGTAGAGGGACTAATGGCCCAGGGGCCAGATAAAAGCAAGCAAAGGGCCAAATGCATCCCCTGGTCCGCAGTTTGAAGACCACTGATCTAGAGAACCCATTGTAAATCTCCTCTACTCTAGCATTTTGATTTGCTTCTTTTGTTAACTAATAAAAGACAGCATAACAAGCACGGGAAGTAAATCACTCAGGAACTAATTACTACAGGAAAGGGGTTCTACCAACATGCACCATGGACATTAGTTTTAAGAAACATGCGCTGTAAGAAATGAGTAGGCTACCACTGCTGACCTCATTCTTAAAATACTATTTGGCAGGCTGTCTACTTTCAATAGCTCAATGGAACAATCATGCTGTCAATGCAGTTAGAGCTATAACAAAAAAAAAAACTGTATTGAAGCTTTGGGATCAGTATAACAGCTAGGAAACTCGGATCTTCAGTCAGTTCCTGCTGCCTGCATATAGTGATATGTCATCTCTGGCCTACACCTGTTACTGGTGGCTGGGGTTGCCAATTTTGTTTAACTTGCTGGATATGGTGCGAGGACATATCAGATGCTTTCAGCTGCCATTGTCCTCCGCTGGGCTTCTGTTGTGTCCCTGCGCCTTTAAGGAGGGATACTGGCCCTCAATGGATCCATTGCTTTATATGCTCCAACATGGAGATGCTCATAGTTTAGAGTTAGGACTGAACTATTGACAAGACAGTGCAGCTTCAACCCGTATTTGCAAATGTTTTGCAATCAAAACCTCTGTCTTGAACGCAAATTGCACTGACCGGCAGCTGAAGTAGCACGATTTCAAAGCTGCATTCAGTATGAACGGGGTGTTAAACTGGCTATACATGTAACAATCTGCATGTACATATTGCTATACCTTATGTAGAGTGAGGACCCACCTGGTTTGATATACAGGCAGTCTCCAAGTTACAAACATCTGATTTAGGGCTCTTTCGCACATGCGGACCTTTCAGGTCCACCTGTCAGTTTTTCAGGCGGACCTGAACGGATGCTCCATGTACCTCTATGGAGCGACGGATGTCAGTGGTGGCATCCGATCCGCTAAATGCAGATGAATGGAAACCCTTTTTTCCATCCGTCCGACAGATCGGATGAAAACGGACAGGCGGTCCGTTTTCATCAGATTCCCTATAAAAGGAGAGCAGGACTCTGACAGGTCCGTCCCTGCACAGTGAGTGGAGACGGACATGTCATCCACCGGCTCAGCGGGGATCAACGGATCGATCCCTGCTGAGCAAGTGGAGTCTGTCAAACCGGACAGCCCCATGTGTAAGGGGCTTTACATACGACTCATACGGAGGGAGACAACAGGAAGTGAGAGGAAATCTACCCCCAGGAAGGGAAATTCACTCCTGTAAGAGCTATTTGGGGAAAAAGGTGTCTCCACTGAAGCTTTACCCCAATCCTTGTTTCCACAACAATCCAAAAATGTCTAAATCCAATCGCCGCAGGGATGGAAAGGGAGGTGAAATCATCTGAACAGGGGCACAGACAGCAAAACAAGCTTAACATTACAAGGGTGCTATCCATTGAACAAACCTACCTCTTGTTTGTAACCCAGGGACTGTCTGTAAATTGAATAGTTTGAGTAGACTCTAGTGCTATATAGTTGTTCATAAATTTGAAGGAAATCATACAGACGATACACACTCAGACTAGTCATGATAAAGCTAGCTTAAATCTTAGTTACTGTGGACTGACTGACTCTTATTAGAAAGGGAACTCCAGGTAAAATGTATACAATTCCCCAATGGTGTGTTTGATCCAGACAATAACTCTACAGTTGATGGGTCTAAAAGTTTTACAGTAATAGAAAAAAAAAAAAAACATTCAAATATTTTTAGTAAAATCTATAAACTTCTTTAGAAAAAACTTAAACCACCGGTCATTATCAACAAAAAATTCAGAGGCATTCCATCTACATTACACCTATATATCACCAACCTAAAATGTATTTTCATGTATATAATAATGCACCAATAACCACCTTGCATGTGAGAGATCTCGTACATGGTTTCTTCGTCTCTGGATCTAATACTCCGCAGTGCTTATTTGGATCAAATTCTCTTTCTAGAAAACAGATACAGCTTAATTTACTTACATAGTAAAATCACAAATGTTGCTTGATTAATAAAACAGCAAAAAATAAGCATTGATCCAGCCAAAACTTTTTATAAGCATTGGCTAGACTGGGAACCTCTGTTGTGTTTTTATATCTGTCTGCATCCCCAGTGAAGTGATCTCATATGCTGGGTGTCATAGGATAGAATTAGAGGGAAACTTCTGACAGGGAAGCAGACAGTTTCTTTTTAACGGATCAGGTTAAAGCAGAACTTTACCCATAACAACTGGATAAAAAAAATAATGTTCTTTAGCAAGGAACATACATTCCACATTCATAATTAGGGATGAGCTTCGTGTTCGAGTCAAACCCAGCCAAATTCGAGTGGCGCGTCACGTCCCATAATTCACTGCGGCATCGCAGTGCATTGCTGGCTGATGATTGGCCAAGCATGCACTATGACCCGCATGCTTTGGCCAATCACAGCGTGCAAAAAACGGAGAGCCATAATTGGCCAAAGCCAGGGTGGCTTTGGCCAATTATGTCTCAGGGGGTTTAGTACGCGCCCCACGCGAGTCAGTTAGCTGCAGTTACAGTGTGTAGAGGATATATATGCATCCTAGGTGTTGTATATATATTTATACACTGTATTCAGTTTAGCTAGATCCGTTCCTGTTATTCTCTATACTGTGACAGGCAGGCAGGTGATTGTGCTAGCTGCAGTGTTTCACTTAGTGTACTGTGTGCTTTGCCTAGCGTTCACCTAAAGCTTACCTGAATACAATTAGTGGTGTTCTCATAATAAAACCACAGGCAGGGAGCTGCATTCATTTCATTTAGTGTACTGCAGTACTTCTGTCCTTTGCACAGCGTTCACTTAAAAGGAACCTGAATACAATTTGTGGTGTTCTCATAATAAAACCACAGGCAGAGAGCTGCAAGTATTTTCAGTTGGTGTACTGTGTCCTCTGCACAGTGTTCACCTAAAACTAACTGAAGACAATTGCTGCTTTTCTCATAATACCACAGCAGGCAGTTGATTCTGATAGCTGCATTTATACACACACACACATACATACACACACACACATACATACATCCCACCTTTGTGCAGCTACATCTCACTGCAGGCCATTAGTATGTCTGGAAGGCCAACAAGGAGAGGCAGACATTAAAAACCACAAATTTTTAAAAAACCTTTGTCATTGGGATGGAAAGTGAGGTGAACTGTTCTGAACAGGTGCACACTGCACAAACAGCAAAACAAATGTTACAGGGGTGATAACCCTTCCCTATGTTTTCCAAAAAGCTTAAAAATAGATTTTTTTGGCTGGGGCTACACTTAAAAAATTTACTAAATTACAAACAGATTCTACTTTAGAACAAACCTACAGTCCCTGTCTTGTTTGCACCGCCCGTATACTGCTGTTCAGAGTATATAGGACCTTTTTATTAATTTGGGTGAAGGTTTCCCCTAATATCCATACAAGACCCAAAGGGGCTGGTAGTGGGCTGGGGGGGGGGGGGGGGGGTACCCATGCCATTTTTCTCAACGATTTTCATCCATGTTGCCGGGACCAGACATTACATTAAAGCCGCAAGCAGTTTTAAATTACTTTTTTTCCTTTAGAAATATCATTTTGTGCAGGGACAGTTCTAAACATGGAAAACATGTGCCACTTCACAGGCATACTTTAGACACCCCCCAGGTACGATATTTAAAGGAATATTTCATTTTTTTTTTTTCACTTTAAGCATCATTAAAATCACTGCTCCCGAAAAAACGGACGTTTTAAAAACTTTTTTTTACATTGCTATATGTCCCCTGGGGCAGGACCCGGGTCCCCAAACCCTTTTTAGGACAATAACTTGCATATTAGCCTTTATAATTAGCACTTTTGATTTCGAACGTTCACGTCCATTGTATTCAATAGGGTTCTAAAGTTTGCGCAAACTTTCGGTCCGTTCGCAGGTTCTGGTGCGAACCGAACCAGGGGGTGTTCGGCCCCTCCCTATTCATAATTATGCCATCAAAATAGTGTGTGCTGTAAAGTGCCTCCAGTATTGCTCCAGTTTCTTCTTGCCAGAGGCTGCCATTTTGCTGAAGTCCAGAGTCCCTGAACAGCAGTAAATCATAAAGCGTAACTAAACCCATCAATTTAACCGTTTCAAAAAACAGTTACATTCCTGGAATGCTGGGATTGCCAACTGTCACATTTGCTTGTGTCCTCAAACTGTCAAACCATCAAATGACTGATGTCATAACTGATCACCTGTGCGGCACAATGGCAGTTGCAGATCAAACAGATGCTGTAAAAGGATAGGAGGGTTTTATTCTGCTTTAAGGCTGTCAGCAGATCGGTCTCTACAAATTCAGCTTCCAGGTTTTTTTTGTTAAAGCTTTATTGAACCAGCTGAAGTTAGAAGCTAAATTGGCTATAAAAAAACTTTACTGTTAAAAAAAAATAAAAAAATGGCTACAATGCACTGCTGCACCAGTTTTAGTAAATCAACCCCTATTTGCCCTCCTTCAGAATTCTGTGCTGGCCGTCAAGTCCGGAAACTGGTTTGGGCATACCATGAAACCGTTCATGTTTAGGCTAAACAGAAAGAAAGAGAGGATATGCAGGCTATAGGTGTTTTATAAACCTGTCTGCTCTAAACTGTATGATAAAACCTCATCAAATGGTTTCTCCTGGTACCCCTCACATATGATGCTAGATATCTATATTACCTCTGTTAAAGAATATGTACACCCAACATTTCATATTCCTGATATGTGCCTGCTGTCCCATGTACTTGTATGAGAAAGTATCCTGTTCTCTTTGTATTGCTTCCTTTGTGTGAAATCCCTGGTGTTCCTGCCATTCCCTTTGCTTCCCTATTAAAAGCTGAACACACTAAGCAGGAGAACACACTGTGGTCCGTTCCCTAGCAATGCTGGGAACTTAGCCTGCTCTCTTCCAATGATCAGATGTCCCGACATGCCTGACCCCCCTACATAGCCTTTCACTGGAAAGATCAGTGTGTTGCTGTTTCTCCTCCCCCAGCTCTTATGCAGCTGAGAACAAAGGGAATATGGTCATTTATAAAAAAAAACGAAACAAAAAGATATTTATAATTTTTTTTACATCTATACACAAATGTTTTACCTTTCATTTCTATTTTAAAATTGAATAGGTTATTTTACAAAGACAGGGTTTACAATCACTTTAACTTTGTGACAATGAAGGGAGAGATTATTTAAACTGTTCTCATACAGTGATTGTAACATGCAATTTGATTTTAGACTATATGTATGGTCAAAATAATTGAAAAAAAAAAAAAAAAAATAAAATATTAATCTCTACACTATATGCACTTCCCCCTATGTATTGTCTCTTTAAATGTAATATATACAGAAAAAATAGGATTTTTTACTCCAGGACTGACAGCTTCCTATTGACATAGTGGGTATTATCCGTTATTTAGGAATGACTAGGCAGAAAAACTTGTAAAAAGTGTTGCATCACACCTTCTACAGTACCGCCCAGGGGGCGGACCTTCTGGGTATATCCCCTCTCTCTGCATCTCGCAGATCAGTTCGTCAAAAAGCAGTACAAACTTAAACAAAAAGGAGGGGTGGGTGCTGTGTCGGTCCATGAACTCAGAGAAAAGGATTTTACGGTGAGTAAAAAAATCCTATTTACTCTTTCGTTCATGGACCGACACAGCTTCCTATTGACATAGTGGGACGTCCCAAAGCAGTGTAAAAAAAACGAGGGGTGGTAACAGCATAAAAGTAAACTTCATCCCAAACACAAAACAGCACTCCTCCAACGGAGGAGTTGCAACTCTAAACAGCCGCCTGCAAAACTTTTCGGCCGAAAGAGGCATCCGAAGATGCACCTACATCAACCTTGTAGAATTTAGTGAAAGTGTGAGCGGACGACCAAGTCGCCGCTTTACATAATTGGGAAACAGACGCTTGAGGTCAGAAAGCCCAAGAGGCACCTATTGCCCTGGTTGAATGCGCCGTGACAGGAAAGGGGGGCGCTTGACCCCTTAAGGCGTAAGCCTGGATTACTATCTGTCGGATCCACCTCGAGATGGTGGCCGACGAGACTGCTAGGCCCTTCTTGGTACCAGCCACCGAAACAAACAGTGAGTCTGACTTCTGGAACAAAGCAGTAGCAGATAGGTATACTCTCAAAGCTCAGACCACATCCAAGGAATGCAACCCCGACTCCTTAGGAATCGACGGATGAGGACACAAGGATGGAAGTAAAATCTCTTCATTGAGATGAAAAGCCGAAACGACTTTCGGATAAAAAAAAGAGGGCTGCGGACACAGCACCACCTTATCCTTGTGGAAGATCAGATAGGGAGCCTTGCATGATAAGGCTGCCAGCTCAGAAACTTGTCTGACGTAACAGCCACCAAAAAGACCACTTTCTGAGAAAGTGTCAACAAGGGAATATCCCTAATATTCTCAAACAGTGATTTCTGAAGCACTGAGAGGACCAGGTTCGAGTCCCATGGAGATAGCGGGGGACGGACCGGAGGAGCCACATGTCGAACCCCCTGCACAAATTTACTCACAAGAGAGTGAGCTGCCAGGGGTCGCTGAAAAAAGGACAGCCAGGGCAGATATCTGTCCCTTAACCGCACTTAGGAAAAGCCTTTGGTCCACCCCATGTTGTAGAAAACAGTAGGATTCTGGAGACCAAATAAGTACGCGGATGCCATTTCATTTCCTCACACAAATGTAGGCCTTCCAAGTGCGATGATAAACCCTCCTAGAGGACGGCTTCCGAGCACTTCTCATAGTAGAGATTACTGAATCTGACAGGCCCCGGTCTCTCAGTACCTGGTTCTCAATAGCCATGCCGTTAAAGCCAGTGACTGTAAAGCAGGATGGAGTATGGGACCTTGCGATAGCAAGTCCTTCCGTAGTGGTAGGCGCCAGGGGGCGTCTGCTACCAGACATACTAGATCGGCGTACCAAGGATGCTGAGGCCAATCTGGAGCGATCAGAATCATTGGAATTCCCTCTGCCTCCACTCTGTGAAGCAGATGAGGAAGGAGCCTCATGGGAGGGAAGGCATAGATTAGCCAATACTGACCCCACGATGTTACCAATGCGTCCGTTGCGTCTGCTCATGGGTCCTTCGACCGGGCCACAAACCTCAATACCTTCCGAATGAGTCGGGACGCCAGAAGATCCATGTCTGGCATGCCCCATCTTTGGCAGAGGAGCTGGAACACATCCGGGTGTAAGGACCATTCTCCCTGGTCCAGCATTTGGCGACACAGGTAGTCCGCCTGCCAGTTCTCCACACCCGGAATGTACACGGCCGACAGTGCCGGTACGCTCCTTTCTGCCCACATCAGGATGCGAGCGACCTCCGATGCTGCAGCTGAGCTTCTTGTTCCTCCTTGATGATTGACATATGCCACTGCCGTGGCATTGTCTGACTGGATCCTAACTGGACGCCCTTGCAGCCTCTGAGACCATCTGAAGAGGCACAGCCTGATCGCCCGGAGTTCCAGGACATTGATCGGCAGGCGGGATTCCTCCGGGGTCCAGCGACCTTGCGTCGACTGAACACCCCAGACTCCCCCCCCCAACCTGTAAGGCTGGCGTCCGTCGTGATCACTATCCAGTGAACAGGAAGGAATGACTTCCCGGCCAGCATAGCCGGTGATGTCAGCCACCATACCAGGGATCTCCTGACTAGGTGGCTTACCCGGATTTGATAATCCAGAGATGATGGGTATCTGTTACATCTGGACAGAACCTCCTTCTGTAACACCTGAGTGTGATATTGAGCATATGGGACCGCCTCAAAGGAGGCTACCATAAAACCCAAAACTCGCATGCAAAAACGGAGTGACGACCAACTCTTGGATGTCAGCTGCCGCACTGCAGCCTGAAGGGTCTGCAACTTTTCCACAGGGAGGAATACTCTTGCCTCCGAGGAATCCAGAATCAACCCTAGATACACTAGGCGTTGAGTCGGCACCAAAACTGACTTTTGCGTGTTTAGTACCCAACCACAGTCTCAGAGAGTCTGACAGGTTATGGACATGCTTACCTCTAATTCTGAGCTTGAAGAGGCCTTCAGAAAAGGTCGTCCAAGTAGCCCACGATAGCGATACCACGCTGTCTTAGGAGGGCCAGAATCGGTGCGAGCACCTTGGTGAACGTCCTGGGTGACGAAGCCAGGCCAAACGGGAGGGCCACAAACTGATAGTGGTTGTCCCCGATTGCGAATCGCAGAAACCTTTGGTGTCTGGAGTATATGGGGACATGCAGGTATGCGTCCTTGATGTCCAAGGATGCTAGAAAGTCCCCTGGGTGGAGAGCAGTGACTACAGATCGAACCGACTCCATCTGGAATCTTTGTACTTTCACAAAGCAATTGAGGGCCCTGAGATCCAGGATAGGACGAACCTCCTCCTTCTTTGGCACTATGAACAGATTCGAGTAAAAACCCTGAAATCCTGCTCTGGAACTGGAATGACCACCCCGCGTTCCAGCAGACCCTGGACCGCCCCGTACAGGGCCTCCCGACGGGTCATCTGAAGCTGGAGGGAACGAATCTGTCCGGTGGACAAGAGAGAAATTCTATCTTGTAACCTGAGGAGATCACTTCGCAAACCCACCGGTCGGAGATCAGAGATGTCCACTGAGTCGCGAATTCGCAAAGACGTCCCCCCACCCGAGAGATGGGTGGGGGCAGACCTTCATGCGGACGTAGATTTGTCTGCAGGCTTGTTGGGTTTGCAGGGCCAAGGACGCTTCTGTCCTTGAGCAGGCGCTTTGTCGGTCTGGGTTTTTTTTCCCTGTCACCCTGGGCGGACAAAAAAAACGCTTGCGTGCAGTAAAGGAGGGGCCTTACCCCTGGCGTGGCACCTTACCCTTCTTGGTTTGAGGAAGCAAGGTGCTCTTACCTCCTGTGGCATCTTTGATGAGGTCATCCAGACAGGCCCCAAAAAGTCTGTCGCCCTTAAAGGGCAGATCCAACAGGGCTTTTTTGGAAGCCTGGTCAACAGACCAGCCTTTTAGCCAGATCAGGCGGAGTATTGCTACCGCATAAACCGAAGTTCTAGACAGCAAGGGAATAGTATCCATGTCTGACTCGCAGACAAACTTAAGGCCCTGTACCAACTGGTCGGCCAAAGCTATTTTATTAGGAGCCGCCTCTCACTCCTTTAACCCCTGGAGTAGCAATTTTGCCCATTCAGTAAGTGTCTGAGAAACTAAGGCCCTGGCCAATGCCGGGCGCACCGCTGAGCCTACCACTGAGTATAGGTAGCGAGCGAGTGCTTCAGCTTTCTTATCCGCAGGGTCCTTGAAAACAGGAGCCCCTTCCATTGGAATTGTGGTAGCTCTATTAAGTCTGGACACCGGAGGGTCCACTATCGGGGGAGAGGTCAATTTTTTCAGAAAACTCTCCTCAAAGCGGTACCCACGGTTTTCCCACTACTTGTATAAGAGTTTATCAAAATAAGACACACAAGGAAACACTTTAGCAGTGCGGGCAGGTTTACGGAACCCAAAGGGGACTGGTGTTTCTGCTGCTTCTGCAGCATTCTCTAATTTTAGCGTATTCCGCACTGCAGTAATAAAGATCAGATACCAAAGCCTCATCGCGTACTGACCTGGACTTGAAGTCATTCTCACTGTCCGATCGGTCACGGTCTGCAGTCTCTGTTGCGTCAGAATCCGGGCCGTGAGCCATAGCTGGGCCTGGTTTTGCATCAGAATTATCCCTGGAAGATTGCAGGGGACGGGGGCGTTTACTACGCCCCGTGTTCCAGTGTGCTGCTTCCATTCTGGCAACTCTAGGATTGCCGACATAGCGTCCATAGATACATCAGGGGCATCAGCTGCCAAATCAGGTGTTTCAGGGGAAAAACCGTCTGCTTCAGACGCCATGCTGACCCATGTGCTGAGACCCCACAGGGCTCCAGGCAATGTATCAATAGGCCACCCTCCTAGCCGATACAGAGATGCAGGGTTTTTCCCAGAGGACTCACCACCCTTGGAACGGTACCGCTACTGCAGCAGTGTGTTCCGTCTGTGATGCTATCCCACCACTGTAGTGTCACTCTGATTCTCATCAGCGTTTCCTGTGTAAATTCGCGCCAGAGAAAGTGCACCCTAGAGGCCGGAGACTACAGCAAAATGGCCGCCAAGCGGCTGTATGGAACAATGTGTGCTCTAAGAAAATGGCCGCCGAGCCGAATATAGAGGCAAAAGCATCCGCGGGCCACAAAAAGATGGCCACCGAGCGGTGGTATTTACATACAGGCGTGAATCATAAGAAACATGGCCGCCGGGCAGTCGATAGAGGCCAAAGCGGGCGCAAACCACAAGAAAATGGCCGCTGAGCGGCGATCTATACATATAGGCGCAAAACCACAAGAAAATGGCCGCCGGACAGTCACTAGAGGCCAAAACAGGCATGGACCACCACAAAATGGCCACCGACAGCATGGAGGGAGAGAGGCACACACACAGGTAAGCAAAATTACATCTTTTTAAATGACAACACAGCGCAGTCCCGCTCCAGATGGACCCCCCCCAGGTGACCCAGCAACCTTAGCTCAGAGCCCAGGGAGGAGGGAAGGCAGGGAGAGAGGAAAGAAAAAGGGGCCACAATCACTTACTTGATCTCTCCAGGAATGTCCAGCCAAGTCACCCTGCCGAAGCAGGGGAGCTACTTACCTTTCTTGCGTGGATCGTGCTGGAAGACATTCCGGACAGATCATCATCCGCGCACGGAGGTGACTGTTGGCCAGGCATGCTGTGATTGAACCCTAGGGAACGATCGTATGCATACCCTGGAGCGCTAGCTCACCGGACAGGCTACTGTGACTCGGCCGTAAGGTCAGCCGAAGCAGAGCGGTCCGATGCAAGCCTTGGAGCCTAAGCTCACCGGACAGGCTACTGCGACTCGACTGTATGGTCAGCCGAAGCTGAGCGGTCCGAAGCAGGCCCTGGAGCATAGGCTCACCGGCCACCCGTAGAGCGACGGGCATGTCGTGGAAAACCCAGCGCGTACCTAGGGTCGGCACACGCTCGATGGCCGAAACGGGGGGGGGGGACTACAAGGATCGAGGATCCAGCCTGTCACCAAGTCAGCAGTTGATCGAAGATCGCAGGAAACAAAAAATAAAATGTAGAACATTTTTTCCCCCGGACCAATGGGCCCGAAGGGAGCCATGTCCTTCTCCTTGCTAGACAGAAAAAAAACTGATCTGCGAGATGCAGAGAGGGGATATACCCAGAGGGTCCGCCCCCTGGGCGGTACTGTAGAAGGTGTGATGCAACACTTTTTACAAGTTTTTCTGCCTAGTCACTCCTAAATAACGGATAATACCCACTATGTCAATAGGAAGCTGTGTCGGTCCATGAACGAAAGAGTAATACCTGTTGATCTTCTCAAAAATCTGTGAGCCCCTAACTTCCTGTTACAGCTGACAACTCTGCCCCTGCTGAACTGAAATTTAAACCAGTGCTGTCAGCCCTGCCCTGACTTATAGAGAGGAGGAAGTGTTCTGTAGCCCATCTTTGGAGAACTGGGCAGGGCTGACCACACTTGATATGATTTCAATGCAGCAGAGGCACTTTTTTTTTTGCTCAGACACACACTGAACTTTGTGAACATAAGCTGCTGCTGATCCAAGAAGTCTGTCAACACTTTGTATTTGCAAGTCAAACTACACTGTGGAATTTCTCCACAATCACAGGTTAGCTCATCAAAAATTCAGCCAATGTCAAACTGTTGTGTTACTATCTCATCCCATATAGAAACCTCGTTGACCAAACTGATCAGTTAAAAAAAAAATAAAAAAAAATATTATATATATATATAATTTATTATACACACACATACATATACACATACTGTGGCAGAGCGTCCCAGAGAGAGCTTGGGAAAGTCCTGTTCGGGGTTTATACATCTCCCAGGCTCCTCTCATATACATTCAGGGATCTCTGAGCCAGGATCCACTTCAGGTGTTGGTTCTCTCCACCAGCTTAATTAAAAGCTCACCTGAGCAGACAGCCTTTGCTCAGCCTGGGAAACACAGACAGCATTGGTCTGGGAGAGCAAGAAGGTTGGTAAAACTTGTTACTCTGTGAATGTGGAAGCTGACAAGCGTTAGGCTTCTTCAGCCTAGTAGTGAGGGCCTGTAAATACTGTGTAGTTAGAGCCGAGACACGGCTAGGCTTTTGTTTAGCTATTTTTCCTTCTGTTTGTTTTCAGCACACTGTACAGCACCTGTCATTGACTTTGTATATAGCACCAATAAACAACACTGTGTTTTCACTGATCCAATGGACTTGGTATCTGTGCCTGCTCATCCCAGGGAGCTTTTGTACCCGCTACCTGCCCCCCAGGTTACAGATGGTGGAGAATGCGGGCAGCTGTAGTAAGTTACTACTTAAAAGGCCAGTACCTAAAGTGACAACATGGAGGACATCCTCAAACAAATGGTGTTAGCAAACGCTGCACAACAGCAAACTAACGCTACATTGCAGCAAGCAAACGTTGCACAACAGCAAACTAACGCTGCATTACAGCAAGCCAACGCTATCGCACAGGAGCAAACCAAGGTGCTGTTCCAACAGATTGGTGCTGTACAGGAGCAATCGCAGAGGCTGTTTGAACAGCTTGCCACTGCTGCAAAAGCGGATAGAAAAATCCTTACTGAGGTTATGGAGACGCTAGCACAGGGGTCACCTGCGATAATGAAGGATATTGGAGACAAGCCCTCCGCCATCCATGTGGGTCACTTTCTTTCAAAGATGACGGCAGATGATGATCCAGAGGCTTTCCTACTAACATTTGAACAGACTGCTGAGAGGGAAGGTTGGCCCCAAACCCAGTGGGCAGGACTGATCGCCCCCTTACTTTCTGGAGAAGCGCAGAAGGCCTACTATGATCTGGAGTCAGCAGAAGCGGGAGATTATGAGAAGGTCAAGCGGGAAATCCTGGCACGACTCTGTGTCACCTTGGCTGTTCGAGCTCAGCGGGTCCACAGCTGGTTCTTCCAAGATAAGAGGCCCCCAAGATTGCAGATGTTTGATCTGATCCACCTGGTACGGAAATGGCTACAGCCAGAGTCCCTGTCTGCACCACAATTAGTGGAGCGTGTGGTCATGGACCAATTCCTGAGGTCACTACCAATTCCCCTGCAGAAGTGGGTGAGTCAAGGAGACCCCAAGTCGGCAGACAACCTGGTGGAGCTCGTGGAGAGGTACTTTGCTGCAGAGAACCTGGTCACCACCCCTACAGCCGCACAGACTTTCCACTCAAAGCCACGGTCTCCCCAGGCAACCGGTAAGACTGTTCCACGGGAAGTGGGTGGTAAGCATGGCAAGGAAATAGGGGGGAGGATTTTTGGTGCCAGGACTGAAGTTTGGCGGCCCAAACAAGGGAAGCCACTGCCTGTCAGCAAACCAAATTGTGGAAACATCAGGTGTTTTCGTTGCCAAGAACTGGGACATGTTGCAGCAAACTGTCCATTAACAGATGAACCAATGCAGTGTGATCTATCTTTTAGAAGGCAGTCTATGTTTGCTGCTGTTTCATGCACTGCAGTGCCAAATGTGGGAAAACACATGTGTCAAGTGACTGTTAATAATAAGCCTATTACGGCCTTGCTGGACTCTGGAAGTCTAGTTACTTTGGTTACAGCTGAGATGGTTGAAACTGAATTTTCATGCAAAAAAAGTTGCTGTGATCTGTGTACATGGGGATACCCGCGAGTATCCAATAGCCACTGTTCAGTTTAAAACTGGCTTAGGTACGGTGACCCATTCGGTCGGACTGGTGCCCCACTTGGTGCACGAGGCTATCATTGGTAGGGACTTCCCTAAGTTTTGGGAACTGTGGGATTGTCCCGACCCAGTCGCAGTACCTAACTCAGTCGCAGAGCCAGAACTCATGGCCATTACTGACCTTGTGAGTTCAGGGGACTCCTCTCAGGGCTCTCCGGGTGATCCTTTCTCAGTTATGGCAGGAGAGCTGGGGGAGCCTGAAGAAGTCCCCACAACCAGTAGAGCTGGACAGCCGTCTGCTGAATCTGAGCCTACGTTAGAGTTTACTGTGCACTGTGATCTTAATGTGCACAAAGAAAATTTTGGTACGGAGCAGAGAAAAGACCCTACCCTTGCCAGGGCCTGGGAAAATGTAATGGTGATTAATGAGGTACCTGTCGAACCAGGGGACAGGCCCCGTTTTCCATATTTCTGCAGCAATGAGGATTTACTGTATCGTGTATGTAAAACTAATGATGAAGTGGTTGAACAGTTGGTAGTCCCTAAGCTATACAGACGGGTGGTGTTGGAACTTGCCCATGGGCACTTGCTAGGAGGCCATTTAGGGGTTGAGAAAACAACTGAAAGGGTGTTGCGCAGGTTTTACTGGCCTGGGATATGGAAAAATATCGAGAATTATTGTCAATCCTGTCCTACGTGTCAGATGTCAGCCCCCCAACCCCACTTCCGAAGTCCGTTAGTGCCCTTGCCCATTATTGAAGTGCCCTTTGAGAGGATTGCCATGGACCTTGTGGGTCCACTCCCCAAATCTGCCCGCGGTCATCAACATATCCTTGTGATCATGGATTACGCTACCCGTTACCCAGAGGCCGTTCCCTTACGCACTGCATCTGCTAAAAACATTGCCAAAGAGCTGTTTATGGTGTTCAGTTGGGTTGGCGTCCCGAAAGAAGTCCTTACAGACCAGGGTACCCCATTCATGTCACGAATAACTAGGGAGCTGTGCAAGTTATTTAAGGTGACGCAGTTGCGAACCTCGGTGTACCATCCTCAAACGGATGGCTTGGTGGAACGCTTCAATAAGACATTAAAGAGTATGTTAAAAAAGGTTGTTGACAAGGATGAGAAAAACTGGGACTTCCTGATACCGTAACTTGATGTTCGCCATCATGGAAGTTCCCCAGTCCTCTACGGGGTACTCTCCATTTGAGCTGCTTTATGGGAGACACCCTCGGGGACTCTTAGACATAGCCAAGGAAACTTGGGAGGGGAAGCAGACACCTCACAAAAGTGTTATTGAGCATATCGCTCAAATGCAGGATAGGATTGCAGCAATCATGCCGGTAGTAAAAGAACATTTACTGAAGGCCCAAGCAGCCCAACAGAGGATATACAACAGGGGGGCCCAACTTCGTGTTTTTTCACCTGGTGACAGGGTCCTCGTGTTAGTTCCCACTGTTGAGAGCAAATTCCTGGCTAAGTGGCAGGGACCCTTTGAAGTAATTGAAAGAGTTGGGGAGGTCAATTACAAGGTGTATCAACCAGGTAAAAGGAAGCCCGAACAGATTTACCACATAAACCTGTTAAAGCCCTGGAAGGATAGACTAGCATTAACTGCCAGGTCTCTCCCGGTAACCCTTAAGGGTACTGAATCCCCTCTGATCCCTGAGGTCACGATTCCAGACACCCTGTCATGTTCCCAGAAACAGGAAGCTAGAGAGTTCCTGATAAGGAATAAAGAGAAATTTTCAGAGTTGCCGGGCACGACTTCAGCAGTTCAGCATGATATTGTTACTGAACCTGGGGTCCGTGTCAAGCTCAAACCATACCGAATTCCCGAAGCTAGAAGAAAGGACATCGGTGAGGAAGTTAAAAGGATGTTGGAGCTAGATGTTATTGAGGAATCCAATAGTGACTGGTCTAGCCCCATTGTATTGGTCCCAAAACCGGATGGCACTTGGAGGTTTTGCAACGACTTCAGAAAGCTTAATGCGGTAACAAAGTTTGACACATACCCAATGCCCAGGGTAGACGAGCTTATAGACCGACTTGGCAAGGCCAGTTATCTGACCACTTTG